>BSQZ01000012.1:230000-487500 GCA_033239005.1 Lamellibrachia satsuma | reverse complement strand
AAGGACATAACAAGTATTTTTTACACAATGCAATTAATACTTTTACTTATCTTAAAAATACAGCATTTTGTGCTTTCATCATTATGAATAATAACATTATTATTATATTCTTTCATATTGTTAATGCAGTGATAAAAAGGATCATCTATAAACATACCCTGAGAACAAGTCGATGGGGCAGTATCCACTCAGTTCTTTTCTGCTGCCATTACTCAGCTGAAACAAAACAAACATATATAAACACTGTACCTAAGTTATGTTTCCAATTCAAATATGTCTTATAATGTACGTAACAATTATTTACTTTTCCTATACATTTAATTACACTAGTTTCAGTTTCCAGTTACAACATTTTTATAATGCACCAGGCACGGGGCACCACTGGTTGTTTCTACCATATTCACCAGATGGCACCACATGCACGAGGCTAATGATGTGCCAGGCAGGCCACAAGCAACTTCTGTACAAGTTTGTCATAGCAGAGTTTGACGTGTGCGCCTAATAAATGCATCGTATTATTTAATTAATCAAGGCATTGTATTTCTCTCCATTACCCATCTGCCTTTATAAACACCCATATTACTCATTTGTCTGACATCAAACATTACATTAATGGTAAATTAGCAATTTATTAGGCACCTTGAGAGGCTGGTAGAGACAGAAGGTGCAGATGGACTGTTTCAGCCCTCTCTCTGTGGAAACATGGCTGCCACTTGGCAGGAAACCACACTTGGGCTGAACATTAATAACATAATACATTATAAACCAGTTTATGTTAAAGTAACTATGCTGAATCATACAGACATAATAAATATTTTGTTTTGTCAGTGTATATCATATTATTGTTGTAACATATTTAAAGAATCTTCAGTTTACTGGTTCACTGATATTATTTGCACAAAATATGCATTGTTAATTTATTCGCCTAGACAGTACTTTAAATGAAATATTGTCTATAAATAAACTTCAAATAAAGTAAAGTGAAATACATTTACATAAAACGTGCAGATACATAAATTAGAAAACAATTATATGCATGAAAGTGTGCAATCATATGCAAAAAAATTAATGTTTTAGCCAGGAAAACAATAAATTTCCCAGACATGCTTAATGCTGCTATGTGTTTTAAGAATAAATGTCACACCTTAATTTCAACAGAGAACGTTGGTATCGCCAACGACGATGACACTACTGGTGTCGCCAATGGCAACATGACTGGTGTCGTTGATGGCAACCGAGGAGGGGTTGTGATTGGAGAATGAATGTGACAGTAATCGGGCAGACAGAGCGCAAAGTGGCATTCTGGGTCAAGTTCTTTGTACTTCCTGTGGGCTGAAAACAAACATCGGACAAAAATGACGTCCATGTAGCAGGCACATTAATTACCTGTTATCAAATGGGACACGTGTATTTAATTTTATTGGTGTTAAAACCAGACTGACTATGTTTGACACACAGTAATTAAAAATGCTTTACCAAGGTTGTCATTTAATGATACAAGATATAAGCTCCAAATAATATGTATAAATGGATGGCATTGCCTTATTGAAAATCTACATTTTATTATGTATGTCATCTATATCTAATGAGCTCAGTATACAATACTAATCTATATATAATAAGCAGCCCCGCCCACCTGGTCTGAGAGACTCCACATATCCTGTGATGCCCTTCACAAAGCCCTCAGGCAACTCCACAAGTTCCTGCAAGAAAGATGGAATTGTAAAGTATTAAATATACAGAGTTTTTATTGTGAAATGTCCAAAATCTGTTTTAATGGACCACATTTAAAGACATAGTTTGACCATTATCTGTTTACTTTTTCAGAGGGAACATTATGTTAAGACTGCATGCAGAGGGAACATTATGTTAAGATTGCATGCAGAGGGAACATTATGTTAAGACTGCATGCAGAGGGAACACTATGTTAAGACTGCATGCAGAGGGAACATTATGTTAAGATTGCATGCAGAGGGAACATTATGTTAAGACTGCATGCAGAGGGAACATTATGTTAAGATTGCATGCAGAGGGAACATTATGTTAAGACTGCATGCAGAGGGAACATTATGTTAAGATTGCATGCAGAGGGAACATTATGTTAAGACTGCATGCAGAGGGAACATTATGTTAAGACTGCATGCAGTGGGAACATTATGTTAAGACTGCATGCAGTGGGAACATTATGTTAAGACTGCATGCAGAGGGAACATTATGTTAAGACTGCATGCAGAGGGAACATTATGTTAAGACTGCATGCAGAGGGAACATTATGTTAAGATTGCATGCAGAGGGAACATTATTTACAGATGTTAATTTTATATGGCCATCATATGACGGAGTGAACGCCTGACCCCAATAAACTTCGTCCGCAGGTATTGGAAATTGTCGACAGTAGTTCACAGGATGTTGAACGGCAAGGTTGATATTCATAAACAGATAATAGTCGCTATTTTGAGAGATTCATCACATCGCTCCATTCACTGCATGGTTGCATTCATCAATAGTTCACAAAAACAATGTTAATTTGTGCTGTCTACTCATTCCTCTCTTGCCTTTTGGAACCCATCATAAGGGAAGTGCTCAACGTAAAGGTACATTCTTATATCGCGCGGTATCCATTCCTTGGGACTGTTCAAAGAAATACACTTCAACCCGTGGCAGACCTGTTCATTCCAACATCATCACGACGTCTCTGGGAAGCATTCAGCCATGCTGCAATTACTGCGCGAAGACTATTTGTTCAGATATCCACATGTGTCTGTTGGCAGCTATTCATTTATACAGCTGAATGGACTGTGACAATGTGGGATGACTGAATGGACTGTGACAAAGTGGGATGACTGAATGGACTGTGACAAAGTGGGATGACTGAATGGACTGTGACAAAGTGGGATGACTGAATGGACTGTGACAAAGTGGGATGACTGAATGGACTGTGACAAAGTGGGATGACTGAATGGACTGTGACAAAGTGGGATGACTGAATGGACTGTGACAAAGTGGGATGACTGAAATTGCCAAAGTTTCAAAACAGGATCAAGAGGATTCGAATCCGGGTTCTCTTGATTGAGAGCCTGGTGTTCTAATCACTACGCTACCACACCCATAAAACAGTGCAACACAACGGCTCTTTCTACCATACTACAACCATCAGACAAAAGTGATTCACGCATAAATTATAGCATGTTGTCACGTTTTCAATTAGCCAGTGACCTTGGACAGCGGGGACTCAAAGAAACTGTGTAAGTGTCTAAAGGTAGAGAAACTTTAATTATTGATGGCACCAAGTGTTTAGACTGACAGCTCAGTGTTGCTTGTCCACAAGACTGAGTTCATTCATCAAACACCAGACAACTATAGCACCTGTCATACCTGAGTACAGTTGACCATCTAAAAATACTTAGATATATCACATGATATACCACAAGTGCTGACAAATGCCAATTAATTTCACCCTACACACACTGTATTATGGGCCTATTAAAGGCATGGATGTACAGAAAAAAATGCTCCATGGTAATTATAATGAATCAATTACAAAATTATAAGTAAATGTGATACCTAAATATACACAATTGTTGTCTATGCACTGCTTGTCTATGCAGTTCGTTTACACATATTTTGTTTAAACAGTTTGAACATATTTTGTTTACATGTTTCGTTTACAGTTTTGTTTACATACAGCAAATACATATTTGCCAGAAACACACTCATTGCCTGATTTGTGTATTTACATTCTAACACCGAAATGACTATTTTTGTTATGGACTCCAAAATATAAAAAATAAACTAACCATAACATAATACTAACATTAGTTCTACAAACATTACTGTTGACTCTTTTAAATGAGTCTTACTATTCAGAATCAGCTGCTCAGATTTCGATTGAACAGCATTCGTTTGGCGTGCTTTGTGACCAAAATAACATTTGCACGATTCTTTGCAATGAATTGTGTCATGACTACAGTCATCAAGTCATGCAGTTATCGCATCAAGGACTCCGCCAATGTCAGCCATTACAGACACTAATTACACGGTACAACTTGAGCCTGTGTAACTACAGCTATGTTTACACAACCTTCCTGAAGTCAATAGTCGCTGTTTTTGGAGCTCAACAGACAAATAGTGAACCAGAAACAAGAGACGCAGCAGGAACGGTCCCAATGTCATTACTCCATTGACGGAAGGTCCACACCTTTAGTTTTATTTCATTCTGCCAAATTCCATAAATTCTTGATGGCATGATAATGGTAGACTACCAATATAATGTTTCTGTGGTACTAAAACTACAACACTGGTAGGCAGACAGGAAAGCAAATAAATTTTTTCACCAACAATCCACATGGATCAATGTCACTCAAAGTATCATGTAGGCCAAGGTTAAATTGGTTTTGTACAGTGTCAAACTTTGGTATTTTGAGATGGTGCCTAACCTTCTTACATAGCCTGGTATAAACTTTTATGAAATGTGCGCGCATGTCTGTCTTTTTCTGAACTAGACAATGTAGTAGACATGCATACCAAGCATTGAACTACTTTCTAGAATATGTCTAACTTTGCAGCCACTCGTCTTAAAAAAGCAGTATTACTAGACTTCCAATAAGGCAAATGGTTTTCAAGAAAAAATCTGATTATGATAAATCCAATGCACTCTCATGTGTAGCTGTTTCTTGTTTTAACCATGAATGTCACACAGCATGTGTCACAAGAAATATTGCAGGGCAATCCTACTCTTTGCTTCTTGTTTATTGCAGAACAGTCTCTGAATCGACTCTGTTTGGATTTTGTGGTGAGCCTAATTTTCTCACATAACAACCATCCCAAGACAATCTCAGAAATGTGACCCCTTTACTGCGTGCTTAAACAAACTGAGCCCAGTTAAGACCATTTCAGTTGTTTTGTTTCGGAGGTTTCAAGGAACACAGAAACATCAAACGAAAGAATACAATTTATGTATGTTGTAACTCCATGGAAAAGTCATAACATTAATTAGATTAAGCTTGTTAATTGAGCCAAAATGGATTAACTGTGAGATTATATATTGGTCAATACAGCAATAACACAATGAAGTCAGCTGTCATAAGAAATAATTGCACATTTTGTCAAAGTCCAGGTCAAATAACTAAATTTTATTTTTGTTTTAATCATCTTCTGCAAGAGGATGTCCATACTAGGTCAAATGTGTTTATTGTGAACATTATTCAACAAGATTTAGCAAGACTGCATTCCAAAACCCCAGATGACAAGTGGATAAGTGTCTTATAGAGACCCCAACGATTATTCATCCACAGTATATGTAACCCGCCCTTCTAAGATATTTGTAAATTTTGTTTTTAAACTTATTCACACTGCTAGAATATTCAAATATGGAAATAAAAATGACTAATACAAATATGGAAATAAAAATTAGTAACAAAAATATAGAACTAAACATTTGCAATACAAATATGGAGCTAAAAATTTGTAATACAAATGTGATTGTAGAAATAAAAATGAGTAATAGAAAAATGACCTAACATGATCTGGTTAATACTATTCTGGCTCTATTAATCAAGAATGCCAACATGTTGAGATGTTCATGGGCATTAAAATTCTGATTTGACATATAACCCACAACTGGATTTCTCTGTATCTTGGTCAAGGAACTGTTGATTGAGGCATGGCATATATGTGACAGCTGCGGCAAGCCAGATATTAATATCAGCTGCCACCTGATATTTGTCCTGCCTGACCTGTCTGAATACAATGACTCGCCAGTGCAGCCGACCATTGTCCACTAGTATGGTCATCGACAAACAGGACTTGAAAAAAGGAATGTTGTTGCTGAACTGAGCAATCGGCAAGTGACTGAAAAATTGTAGTGGATGAAATTGCAAGCCTTATATGAGGTGGAAACGAAAGGAAAGATGCAACTGGGAAAGTAAACCGGTCGATGATCTGCTGAGCAATATTGACAACCAGGAAAAATATTCAGGAAGGAATTCTTTCAGGCTCTTTGAGTCTGACAGAACACAAACTAGAAGACAAATTGCATAATACAATGGATGCATCAATGAATCCACTGCCAAGTCTGTCCCACGATTACAGGAAATCGACTGAATTCATCGCCTGGGACCAAAAACGCCAACACTACATTTGTTGATTAAATATGCAATCTTGCTAGTTGGGTCTTCCAAGCTAGGGTATGCATTAACCGTAGCCCTCAAAGACAATGTAGATTAGACCACTAGTCAACCGTAAAATCTCTAAAGGTGTTGGTATTCTTAATAATGCCTGGTCACTTTGTGTCACTCATTTTTATTTCCATATTTGATGCATTGCATCAAGGTACGGGGACATGACATCAAACCTACCGGCGGTTGGATGTAGGGGGCTCCAATGCGTGGACCAATTATGTTCTTCACATAATCTATGCGATTCTGTAAATGTCTTCGCATCTCGTCGTTTGTTTTCTGCATCAGAACAAATCAATGGTCAGTTCCACTTTGATTTATCACAGCTGTAGGAACTTGCTGACCATCTGACACTGACCACATCAAGCGGTCAATAATACTGTTCTGCATGGTACAAACAAGCACCAATAAATCAAACTGTTTGAACAGCAACATTTGACAATGCATGCAAGCACTAGTATTTTGTAGCAAAAATGTACATTTTGTAAACCTGGCTGTATGGTGGACATATCGATAACTATCTATGATAGAAACAGTTTTGTGGTCATGATTATGTCACCACTTTCCAGAAATATCCTCTCTGATGTAGCCTTACCACTATTACGTAGGATTCAATGAATTTTCTAGGCATAATCTTGTCCCAAAATGCACATTAGGTAAGACTACACTGTCAGTTAACAGCTTCCATGCTTAGTTTGTTAGCTGTCATATTACTTGTTTCACTACTTGTAACAGATTATACCCTACCTGTTCTAGCCTTGCCTATTATACACAGCATTCAATGCATTTTTTAGACATAATCTTGTCCCAAAGCACACATTAAAAAAGACTAAACTATCAGTTAACTGTCTTCATGCTAAATGTGTTGTCTGTTTTACTACTTGTTTGTTGTATGTTTTACTACTTGTTTGTTGTATGTTTTACTACTTGTTTGTTGTATGTTTTATTACTTGTTTGTTGTATGTTTTACTACTTGTTTGTTGTATGTTTTACTATTTGTTTGTTGTATGTTTTATTACTTGTTTGTTGTATGTTTTACTACTTGTTTCTTGTCTGCTTCACTACTTGTTTGTTGTATGTTTTACTATTTGTTTGTTGTATGTTGTACTACTTGTTTGTTGTATGTTTTACTATTTGTTTGTTGTATGTTGTACTACTTGTTTGTTGTATGTTTTACTATTTGTTTGTTGTATGTTGTACTACTTGTTTGTTGTATGTTTTACTATTTGTTTGTTGTATGTTGTACTACTTGTTTGTTGTATGTTTTACTATTTGTTTGTTGTATGTTGTACTACTTGTTTGTTGTATGTTTTACTACTTGTTTGTTGTATGTTTTACTACTTGTTTGTTGTATGTTTTACTACTTGTTTTTTGTCTGTTTTACTACTTGTTTCTTATCTGTTTTACTACTTGTTTGTTGTATGTTTTACTATTTGTTTGTTGTATGTTGTACTACTTGTTTGTTGTATGTTTTACTACTTGTTTGTTGTATGTTTTATTACTTGTTTGTTGTATGTTTTACTACTTGTTTGTTGTATGTTTTACTACTTGTTTTTTGTCTGTTTTACTACTTGTTTGTTGTATGTTTTACTACTTGTTTCTTATCTGTTTTACTACTTGTTTGTTGTATGTTTTACTACTTGTTTGTTGTATGTTTTACTACTTGTTTGTTGTATGTTTTACTACTTGTTTGTTGTATGTTTTACTACTTGTTTCTTGTATGTTTTACTACTTGTTTCTTGTATGTTTTACTACTTGTTTCTTGTCTGTTTTACTACTTGTTTGTTGTATGTTTTACTACTTGTTTCTTGTCTGCTTCACTACTTGTTTGTTGTATGTTTTACTACTTGTTTCTTGTCTGTCTTACTACTTGTTTGTTGTATGTTTTACTACTTGTTTGTTGTATGTTTTACTACTTGTTTCTTGTATGTTTTACTACTTGTTTGTTGTATGTTGTACTACTTGTTTCTTGTATGTTTTACTACTTGTTTCTTGTCTGCTTCACTACTTTTCTTTTTCCTTTTTGCTACTTTTTTCTTGTCTATTTCACTACTTTTTTCTTGTATGTTTTACCACTTCTTTCTTGTCTCTTTTACTACTTGTTTCTTGTCCGTTTTAATATTCATTTCTTCTCTATTTCACTAATTATTTTTCTCTGTTTTACTATGTTTCTTATCTCCTTTACTACTTAAAGAAAGCTTCACTGATTGCAAACAAAAAAGTAAAACCAAAGTATAATATGATTAAAAAATACCAATGTGTTGTGCTTACATGTGAAAACATATCCTACATATCCAAACCCAATATTCTGATGTATCAATTGACGAACACTTTGTTAGTGCAATAATTAGTGTGGACACTGGTGCACCTGAAAATAAATGTGCGTGCTTGCAACTGCAAGCGTGCAAGCGTGCAAGCGTGCAAGCATGCATACGGTGTGCGTAGGCTGCAGAGGCAATGGATGCATGATGTTTACTATCGCTACAGAAATTCCTTAAATTTTGCTAAAATTAATAAAGCACTACATATTTGGGACCAGCTAGTTCATAGGCGTGTACATACATGCAATCCTATAAATAATAAATACCCCATAATATTATATAGTTAAAAAATAAATATTATAATTAGAGTATCATATTAGGATTAATATAATAAATAAATAATAAAAAATAAATATCTAAAATACAGTTCGTAAAGTGTCCTCGATTCCAGTTATTCATCTTTTGAAATATGCACGCCTAAATAAAAAGGTTTTCAATGTGTTCTTAAATTTACACAGCGTATCTGCTTGTCTTATGTAATCCACCAAAGCATTAAATAATGATAACCAGTGATCAGCTACGACTATGAGTGACACCCACAGAGAGGAACCAGTTTCTTGTCATGTGCTGTGCCACACAAACCAGGGAAGACAAAGTATTTACAGTCTACCATCACAAACCTCCACCCCAGACTACAAGTTGTCATGTAAATATTTTCGTAGCTGTGTTTGATTTTATTTTATTTTAAATGTTGTTGCGTAAGAGTCACAACAACGTACGTCCAGTTTGGTTTACACCCTGCGGTTGGTTGGATGTGTGTCTATTACACTAACTTGTAACACGCTAAAATGGACTTTCAATGTATTGACCCCTCAACAGATATATTGTTAAGCAACGAAAGCCAATTTCTTTGTGTGAGTAGTTAGTCTCATAGAATCATATCCAACCAACCAGACAGTGCAAATGTTTTACGCAATTCACAGCAAATGTGGGGTGAGAATTATTGCAACTGCATAATATGCTTCCTGATTGTGACGTACCCCTAGAATAATGTCATCCCAGGTAACGGGGTACATCGACGTACCCACTTGCTGTATACTACTATGGTCCTGAAAACAGATCTACACTATATGACATTATAACAAAAGCAGTGACCAATATGTCGTTGTCAAGCTTGTCAACTGACAGTGCCATGCTTCCCCTATTAAACATATACTGTGACTAAAGGCAAAGATCATGGCGATTTTATAATAATCTGATAAAAATAATTAATGAAAAATTAGTCATCAATATTTACAATGTGGGTCATCAGCTAAAATAGCTGTTATTTATTTATATCTTATATAAAAATGTCACCATGTCTAATGCTGCGTTACAATGACATGTAAACAGAGTTCACGACCCTGGTCAAGTCATAGAACCAGAGGAGAAGTGAAACGTTTAAAAGAAACTGCAGTTGACGACTCATAATTACGAGATGACAAGTGTCATGAACTCTGTTTACATGTCATGAATTAGTAGTATTTACAGTATGAGCCTATTCAAATGCAGCATAACTATAGTGTGAGGACATATGATGACATCTAGCAAACTAAGAATCAACCAATTTTATTTTTTAAATGTAATCAAAGTACTGTAGGAACTTATTTGAACCAAATAGGTCATTTGAGTCTAACAGGAGAAACATGTCTGGTATCATGACTAAGACACACATCAAATGACATCAGGTAATCAAAGTAAAACATTTTGATAAATCACAAAAAGAACAAAAATACTAATTAAAATTACATTATAAAACTGAATTGCAAATTAAGAAATAACGCTGAATACATAGCAATAAAAAGAAAAGTTATACCTTTGGCTTTGGAACATGGATCTTTCGTTTGACGAATCGGTAGACAACATGTTCCTGCAACAAAGAATTGCACAAGATCACATCTGAACTGGCACTGTATACAATACAGAACCACAATCCTGAAATCCCTTTCAATCAACCGAAAAAAACTTAAGATTGCATTATTTACCAAGATTTAACAAGATTGCCATCCCAAACAGCGAGTTCCAGATGGCATAGTGGACAAGGAAGCCATTGGCTTATCGAGAGTTCAACAGTTTTATCATCATTGTATAGACTGCCCTTATCAGATATCTGTCAATTCTATTTTTAAACATATTCACACCACTAGCATAACCCAATCATTTGGCAGTTTGTTCCATTCATTTATCACCCTGTGTGAGAAAGAGTACTTTCTCATGTCCAACCTACACTGTTCCTTAACTAATGTTGCTTTGTGTCCTCTGGTTCTACTGCCTTCTTTAAAAGTTTGTGTTGTAAAACCACATTGTAATAAGCGGATTTCATAACTACGGTCTCTCAATTCTGGAATAATTTTAGTTGGTCTTCGTTGTATTCTCTCTAGCTTGTCTATGTCCTTCTTATGACACGGCCTCAATGCTCATATACAATATTCCAAATATGGTATAACTATTGCTTTGTACAGGGGAACAATTAGCTGTTTCTCCTTATATGTGATAGTTCTCTTAATTCACCCTAGAATTTGATTTCCTTTTGAAGCAGAAATCCCACATTGCTCTGAAACTTGTATGGTTCTACCTAGTACAGCATCCCCCATTTTATGTTCTTCATCCATGTTTCCATAATCTATGTGTATGCATTTACACTTCCCAAAATTTAATAACATTTGCCATTTTTCTGACCATTTAACTAATTTATCTAGATCATTCTGTAAACTTTGTTTATTTTTATCATTTGTAACCTTTCTGAATACCTTTGTGTTTCAGTACTTTGCTAGTTATGTCATCTTCCAAATCATTTATAGTATAGGGCCTACCGTAAAACTGATCCTAGTGGTACCCCACTCAAAACAGATTTCCAGTTTGAAATCTCACCATCTACTATTACTCTCTGTTTTCTGTATGTAAGCCACTTTTCTATCCAATTGATTACATCATTACCTATGCCATGGGCTTTTAATTTAAGTAACAATCTTTGATGTGGCACTTTATCAAAAGCTTTCTGAAAATCTAAGTCGATAACATCCACTGGTGACCCGTCATCTACCCATTTTATAATTTCTTCCAAAAACATAAGAGATTAGTTAGACATGACCTTGCTTTTAGGAACCCATGTTGAGATGTATTTATTAATTTATGTTTTACAAGGAATTCCACCGTGTGGTCTCTAGTTAATGTTTCGAGTAATTTACATACAACTGACATTAAACTCACTGGTCTGTAATTGTCTGGCTTGTTCCTCGATCCCTTCTTAAAATTCTTTGCTATCATTTCCGGATAACTGCCCTAAATGATTTCGCCCTCACATTTTTTACTGGAACTGGAAGTGAGCTGATATCTTCTGTAGTAAAACTTTCCATTTACTCCTTACATAAGCATAGAACATCTTGCTGTCATTTTTTATATTACCTGCCAATTTTTATTCAAAGGTTCTTTTGGATTTTCTAATTTTAGTTGTAGCTAGGTTAAGTGCCTCTTTGTAGTTTGTGTAGTCGTCTACGTTTCTGGTGTGCATATATACCCTCCACAGCATCTGTTTGTAAGCAATTTTTCTAATGGCCTCTTTTGACAATTGTGTCTTCCTGGACTTTTTCCCTTGTTTTCTTAATGGAACAAATTTCTCGGTAATGCCCTGAATCACATATTTTAAACAACTCCAGCATTCTGTTGCCGTCTTGTTCTTCAGCAAGTTATTCCAATCTATATTTGCTAGATATGTTCTCATCTCTTTATATTTGCCTTTGTTGAAGTTCCTCCTCCATTGTTTTTATATGTATTCCCTGTTTTTACTTTTATATAATAATAATAATAATAATGTTTTAATTCAGAAAAAATTCCATAGATATACATAAAATACATGTAGAGAAATGTATGTATATATAAAACACACACGTTGAGCATAAAAAATAAATGCAAATATTATGTCAGATAAACATGTAGAAATACACATACATATATACATACATATACATACACACATATACATACACACACACACATATACATACATATATATATAAATATATATATATATATATATATATATATATATATATATGTATATTATATATATGTATATGTGTATGTATATATATATATATATATATATATATATATAAGGTTATTGTTTCTGACAATCAGAAGTTTGTTTATATAAAATAAATATATAAAAATGGTATATTTAAAGATTATACAAGGGTGCAATAAAATGACTTCTCTAGATGTACAACAAGTGTCACAAACTGACCTGAATAATTGGATTCAATGACTTGTTAATCCAAGTCATCAAATTATAAATAGCATTTCTGGTGATGTATTTACAAGAGCTGACATTGGCCGCAGCCAACATGTGGCTGGCGCTGTATCTCAGGCAGCCTATTTAACATTCTGTACGAGTTGTTATATGCCACTATAAAATGCTGGAAAACTGCTTTTCTATAATTCACCTATAAGGCGCACATATAAACATCACTGAAGTAGGCTGTGAATAACTTGTTCTTTACAGCGAAAGAGCAATAGTTATTTTTTATGTAGCATGTTGCTTTTGGCATAAATGAGTCTAACTTTGGCTTGAATGTCGGCCTCATCATTATCGTTACAAATAACATGCCCAAGATATTTACACGAAGTGGCAAAGTTTAACTTTGTTCTTCCTAATGTCATTTCTCTAGCAAGATTTGCGTTTCTAGAAACAAAGATTAGAGATTTGGGGTTGTTAAATTGAACATCGTATTCACAACCGTATATGTAAAAACAATCAAGTAACGTTTGCAGTCCCTTACCGGAAGGGGCGAACAAAAGTAAATATAAAAATGGATTTGGTTATGAGCACTTGAACCCAAAGGTTTGTGTACTTTAACATTGTCAACTAATTCATTTTGAGAAGACAAAATTAAATGTAACACATTCCCACCTCCGGTTGGTTCCAAGACATGTTGAATAAGGAAACAATCCTGTGTTAGAAGAAAAACTGATGGTCGTCACCTCCAGCACTCTCTAATGATTTCCATTGTATATGGCCATGGTTAAAATCACCCATTAGAACACATTCCCCCTAGCTCACCTCCCTTATCGCCTTTTGCAGTTTTAAATCTTCATCTTGTCCTGTATTTGGGCTACGATAAACTACTCCTATTGTTAATGCTGAGTTCCTGGTAACTATGTTACATGAAATTGCTTCCTCACAATCGGCTTTACTTTTCAGTGTTATTTCATGTGCTTGAATAAATTCTTTAATATATAAAATTACTCCACCTCCCCTTCTTTCTCGTCTATCATTCCTAAACATTACATAACCTGTCAGTGCTAACTCAGCATTTACTTTATCTTTATTTGCCCATGATTCTGTGATACCTATTGCAAGAGAGCCAATATCTGCTACCGTAATGTCTAACTAATTATTGGTGAACATTTCTTTGGAAATGTATTTGTACGAGTTTTCTCTGTCAGTTCCCCCTGCGCATCTAGTTTAAATAATTTACGGAACCTGTGCCCTCATCGACAACCCTGACAAACTCACACCCAAGAACTGCAGCACCCTTCCCATTCTGATGAAGTCCATCTCTCATGAAAAAGTCGTCTCTTCCCACAAAGTTTAACCACATGTCTACAAAGCCTACCCCATCCTTCATACATACCTTCTGTACTTGTGTGTTGATCGCCATCCATTAGGGGTAACTGCACTTCTTGCTTATGGGTAGAACCATTATGGTTCTTATCATTTGCATTATGGGTAAGAACATCATGGTTGCACCTTGCATTATGGGTAATATCATTATGGCCTCATCTCTTGCATTATGAGTAGCTTTTTAATTAATGAAGTTAAGTTTACAGCTATATTTTAGATTTTGACCAAACTGTTCACTCTAAATACACCATATTCAATGTGATCTAAATACTCCTACACTTGCTCTTAATCGGGTATAGCATTTATTCAGTTAATGATGTGCGTGAATGCTATGCCCTATTACATCATTCCTATTAGGACACAGACATTTTTCCTTCTGCTTCCATTGTTAGTCTCAACAAAGTGCCAACCTGTAATAATGATCTTCTTAATGGAAATATTGACATAGCCACAATGACATGTCCCATATTGACATAGCCACAATGACATGTCCCATATTGACATAGCCACAATGACATGTCCCATACTGACATAGCCACAATGACATGTCCCATATTGACATAGCCACAATGACATGTCCCATATTGACATAGCCACAATGACATGTCCCATATTGCTCAAAACTAATAGGTCTAAACATGCTGCGAGCAATTTGTCAACATCATCGACTACCATTACATTCATGCTTTTCTAATAATAATAATAAAGTATTATAATTACTAAGTTCAAAGTTCGTATTGTCATAAAGACCAGCCACATGTAATTTTAACTAGATACAATACAATATGATATAATATATATATATATATATATTGCGCTAAAATCCTCGGGAAACTGCAGCTCAGCAGCGTACCAAAACAAAAGAGGTTAAGCAGTTTCTAATAGATTAGCAATTCCAGTTGTAAACAGTTGGATTGGTGCAAAGGTTAGTGTTCTGGGCATTAGCCATAATGAGACAGGTATAAATATCTTGTGCTGTGATCTGCAGCTAAAGACACCGATAGAAAGTAAACACAAATTAACATCAAATTTGTGAACTGAATGAAAATGCTCAGTCGATCAAGTGCGACTTCGAATCTCACCAACGATATCACGACCTTTGACATCTTCAACTTGCCCAACAGAAACAACAGACAGTACTGACAACTAGGCATTATCTATACACATTATCTACACACATTATCTCTAATATAGATGTTAACATCATGAACAGTCTGGCCTGCTGTTGGATTAGTGTTTTCACCTGTTCATTGATGTTGGTTACTAGTGATCCGACCTGACGACACTACAGATATCCATTCACCTCTGGGCAACAGTCCATTTTAGACATGCCTTTATGCAAATCAGTTACAATATTGTTTAACAGTGACTTTATATGACACCATAAACCACAACACATCATTTTCACCATCCTGAGGTCATTTCAAAACACTAATGTTTGATATTAAACTAAACTGGTTTCGTTTTGGTGGGGGTTAGCATCTGTTTCATCCAGCACCCTACATTGTTGTATTTATCCAAAAAAACATTGGTTATTTTCCATTTATTCTTATGAAACAGGAAGAAATAAATGTATTCCTATGAAACAGGAAGAAATAAATCCTCTGTGTTTCCCTGTGGTATGTGTTGGTTATAACACGAACTGAGAGGTTATAAAAAAATTATTCCGAATGAGAATTGTGATAAAATCTGAGCTGCGTTCATGTAACATGTTAATCAGTTTTCACAACTATTCACCGGGGAACCTTGCAAGCAATGGCTCTACGATTAAGTAAATTAATTTATTATCTTTTGCGATTAATTGCTACTTTTAGAACATACATCATCTTTATCTTCCATCACGAGGGTATCTTAAATTTGTTCACTCTATACTGTTGGCTTGCTGTCTTGCTGATAAATGGACAATTCATCTTGACTACTAGAAGCCACAAAAAACCCTAACTAATATCAAATTCCACAGTTGTTCTGGAATAACTGGATACTATATATATTTTTTTCAATTTCTGTCCTTAAGAAAATGACAGCTTGCATATTACTACATATCCAACAAAATGTGAAAATCCTGGGGCTTCGATAAAGTATACAAATCATTGTGATTTTATAATTTTCACAGAAATCAATCATCACAATGTTCAAGATAACAGGAATTGCTCAAGCAGATATTATGTACTTTCTGGTGAATGAAAACGTTTAACTGGTTGTTCAGGTGAAGCACATCCAACATGACAAACAAATGTTGGAAACCAACACATTTAAGTACACTTTAAGAAAAACAATATATACAGGGACTTGGTGTTTCTGGTGATATCAGTGTCACTTATATTGCATAGTTGATGACAACGTTCCAGAATTGCTGTCTTAATGTACGCATCCTTTTATCTGCAGGCAAATAAATATGTCAGTCAACCATCAATAAGGAATTAAAACCATTATTGTATTTCTCCATCGGTCTCAAAATGTATAAAAAAATGAATGTGAAGTTTCATATAAGATAATACACATATCTGTCCTCCTTTATCTTACCCAAAACTGCTCAACAGCGCCCATGAATCGCAAAAGAAACCAGTGGGAGGACAATGGTACCTCATATTTTTTAATAAACAAATCTAACTGACAAAACCAGTCCAAAATGCACTGCATGGAACTACTCTAAGTAAGGAGAATTCAATATCGCATATGCTCTGAGAAATTTTCTTTCTTTCCAGTAAATTCTAAAACAATTCCAAACCTCAACTTTTGTTTGAAGCTATTATATTAAGGTGGCACACAATGCACTGTATTTCTCCGGGAGAGCAAATTAACCAAAAGTGAAACTCAAGAACAACGACAACACCTGGACTTGATTATACATGACTGTGTTTTGTGTTGCTACGAGAAAATTCCAACCTGAGGTAAACGCACGACCACGTTGTGTGAACCTTCAGCCAGATACTGCCACATAGTCACTGCCGATGCCTCTGTTTGTGTCAACCAATATCCATCAGCCAAATTCTCTTTACTATACTTCTGCACATAATGCCTCTGGGCAACGTTGGAAATTAATACTCAAGAAACACACACACAGACACACACAAGTCACAATACTGCTATGGACTAGGTATTGTCTACTCAACAAGTTGGAACTGTCATACCTGGGTGAGATTACACAATATCTACTAGAGTTCAACAGACTATACCTAGAATGACTGTTGACATACCTTGAATGGCTTGATATTTTGGTTTATTGGAATGTGAAATTTGACATGGTAATTACAGCTCAAAAAACCTTTTTCAGTCCGACAAAAAAGATCGAGTGAATCAGTCGAAATATATATGGAAAGAATAAAGTTTCCTGTCAAATGGGTGACATATACTTTGAAACAAACAATACTGTTACTTATGCTACAGTGAATGGGGCCAGAAGTAAACTGTTTCTACAAAACACCTGTCACCACCAATGCTCCTAAGCTGATACCAGATATTCAGTGAATAAAGTTGAGTTACCTGAATCAAAGTCCATTTTTACTAGGTATGCTCAACAGAGCTTTTGTGACCCTCTCAGTTAGTTTGGTGCTGAAAAAGATACCATGTGCCTAACAATAGACTCTGAAACGTTATTCAATATGTTGCATGCTGAGCTATATAAAGCTAATGAACCTGTATCGCAGTAATAATAGATACAAAAACCCACAAATCCATCCATACCAACCAAACCACAGTAATAATAGATGTAGCTATAAATGTTTAATCTAACGATCTGCAGTTGCCATTCTCCTTTAGAAATGTGAAATATTAAACTTCTTTTTAAACTATTTTATCAATCTACCATAAACTCGTATGTTAGCCCCAGCTGTGACTGTGGGAATAAAAAAAACATCCTAAAACTCAGAGTAATTCAAGTAGTACATTTTCACTTGGCAGATTGGGAACCGACTTTTTCTCCCTGGCTTGTTCATTTACTTGTATGCGTGAATACCTGTGTGTTGTTAGCATCCGACACACTGACACGCTATCCGTAAAAACATCCATTCTCATCGGCTTGCACCAAGGAAACAGAATTTAACTGGCCACATTGCCTGAGGGAGGATTTATTTTTAAACTCACAGATCTAATGGATTCAGTTTTCAGATGCCTAGTCTGATTAGGCTGTCAAACGACTAAATGCATGGGTTTTCGGCAGGTTTGTTCAAGAACAAGACAGTTTATTTTGACCCCATTTACAATACAAATAAAAATTCACTGACAGAAACAAAATATGTATTAATAAAGTCACATGTAAAAATATAAACACAATATCATTTAATAAGGGTAAGGGCTTAGTGACTCCTATAAAGACTTTACAGTCGCTCTCATAGGATCCACCAATGAAATATAATTAATGAAATAATTTACAAAATATTATGAAAGTGTGTGTGTGCAGAAGGAGAAAGAACGTACATGAATATTCGAGTGTATATATTGAAATATGTGTGATAATATGTAATTAATTGTAATAGACAGTAGTTGTACATTCATAATTATATGTAATACTGATTTAGATTCTGACCACAAAATATTAGCAGAAATACTTTCTTCTAACTAAAGGAAGGTAGTAGAACTAGATGATATGAAGTAGCATTAGCAAAAGAGCAGGGTAGATTGGATATATGAGAAAGTATTCATTCTTACTAAATGATTGGAACAAACTATCTACAGTTTATGTAAATGCCAGAAGTGTTAATATATTTAAATACAGAATTGACAGAAACATGTGTATAACCTGTATTTGACAAGGGCAAGCGAGACATAAGATAAACATTGTTAAATAATAAACTTGCAGCCTGAAACTGAAGCGTGTTACTTTGGATGGTAATTATAGACTCTGAAAGGTAATTCAATGTTATTTAATATGTTGTATGCTGAGTCCTATAAAACTAATGAACCTGTATCGCAGTAATAATACATACAAAAACCCACGAATCCATCCAAACCAACCAAACCACAGTAATAATAGATGTAGCTATAAATGTTTAATCTAATGATCTGTAGTTGCCATTCTTCTGTAGAAATGGGAAACATTAAACATCTTCTCAAACTAGTTCATCAATCAACGGTAAACTCCAGTGTTAGCCCCAGCTGTGATTGTGGGGAAGAGTCCAATTAAGTAGGAATACCTAAGCACCTGTTACTCTGTAAAAACACATCTTGACACTCAAAGTATGCATTCATGTGTGCATGTATGCATGCGTGCGTGCGTGCATGTCCATACAATTATTCAAACTCTATACTTTCACATAGCAGATTGGGAACTGACTTTTTCTCATGAGTTGGCCCATTCACCGTAGACATGAATACCATGAATTTATTTTTAACTCAGTAAAAAAATCGATGACTCATATCGGTGCCATCCTCAACCCAGATTACAGGGATAACGAGGACAGCAACAACCTCTCAGATCAGCTGGGATTAAATTTTCAGATGCTCAGTCTGATTAATCTGTCAAAACAACCAAATGCACTAGTTTCCGACAGGTTCGTTCAGATTATGATCGCAAAATATTAGGGCCACATATATAAGTTAAACACTGGTCCACTCTCAAATGGTCCTGCTCTCAATAAACTAATGGCTTCCTTGTCCACAGCAGTCTGAAGCTTGACAGAGTGCTTTGGATGGGAATCGTGGTAAATATCTTGTTAAATAAGACCTTGACAAACATGTGCCATCCTTCAAGCAGACACGTATCCCTCAAGAGCTGCTTCAGTATTGAGTGGATTTATGCTAAACAACTCCCTTTTATTGGGATAATGTCAGCTTACCCTCTTTAAACGTCCATCTGTGGTCACTTTCAACAACTTTTGCACTTGCTATTGTTAATTAGATGACCTGGGTTTGTTTTCATCTGCGTGTTTTCCATATGACCCAAGTGGTTTGTAACCCCTAAAACTTGTAACCTCTGACATTTTGATGGTGTTTATTCAGCATGACTGGTTCATTTAACTTAAAATTATATTTTACAGTACACTTTGAAGTCCTAAGTAAAAGCCTCTGGAAAAACTTCAAAACCACATCTTTGGTCCACAGTTTAACTACCGGTCATTATGTCGACTAGCAAAAATACCAACCCCTTTGGGATAACTTGGTAGTTTGTGACTGTCGTGATAACAATGTTAAAAAATGTCAGGATGCACAACATTGTCACATAAATATCCATCTGTGCCTTGGTAGTTGGTGCCAGTCAATATCTTGATGGCTTCTTGGAATCCAACTCTTGAAATTGCAAAGTAACACTGTCAGTTATAGTAGCATCTAGCAATAGTATACGTAACTTGGAACAATTATAGAAAAGACGCATGACGTTGTGAACAATTGTACGTAATTGTTTGCATAGCATTCAGAACAATTGGACTCAAAGGGTTAACTACAACGTACTCCAAACATCTTTTATGTGATTGGTCATTCCTATGTTGACTATTGTTGTTTGTTTGTTTGACAAAACACTTACCTGGAAACAAGTGATTCCAGAGTCTCCCTCCAACCAGCTATGGCTGGGTTCATGTGAAACGTAATTGTTGTTACTGTATAGCCGTAGTGGCAAATAGGCTTCACGTCAAATGTTTACAAACCATTACATGCAGATTTGGGATAAAATGCACATGCATTTGAAATTTCATATTTGCATTTAAATTCAGGGATAGATTTCTGTAGCACATCTGCAATGCATTTGAACCAAAGGTATTTGTACTCGCATTAGAAAATATTCAAATAGCAGTCACTCATAAATTACACACACAAACTTTGAAAACAATTGAAATGCATTCATGCATACATACCCAAATGCATTTGAATATTAATCTTAACCATTTGTCTTTGAGCAAACATGTATATGAGCGAGTGTATTTTTATGTAATTTTCTAAATATTTGCATCTACATGCACTGACTCACATTTGAAGTTTTGAACCCAAATCTGGCCACATGCTAATACAACAGTTAAAACCATATATGTAACAAGACTGTTACAACAACTATTATGTAACAAGGCCAACTGTTACAGACAGATGTAACCAACCATAATAGATGTAAAATAGTTTCCAACATCTTATTATTTTATCCATTTACACTGATCCACAGTACGCTGACTTCCCTCGTCAATACTTTTGTGGCTCCATAACTTGGTCAGCTATTTCTGTTCCTCCTATATTACAGAAGTCACTTCCCCCTTGTCCCAATCGCCATCATATAATTTCCCACGGGTTGCTTCAACCCAGGCAATGATACTTGATAGTAAACTGCTGGCTACAACTAAACTATTCCCCTAACTTTAAACATCCGACTACGCAGGCTCTGGATAAGTAAATAAAGAAACACATGATGTGTTAAAATTCTTCCCCATCTCAAGATGTATTACTTTTCACAATTGTGCACAGTTCCTTTTATTTGCTCTGAGCTTCCTAGAATCTTCATGTGCAAGCATGAAAGTGTTAGGCCTAGCCGGACACTCGCAAAAACGGCTGATTCCAAATCATCACATTGCAGCTTCGAATACTGTGGTGATTCGCTTCCAAACCAAAAACAACTCTGTGCAAATTCACAAAAGTAAAAACAAACATTCTGCAGCATTGGCATTTCCATGCAGTGCACGATATGCTATCTTATTATTAAATACGAAAAAGAACATCTTTGCAAATAAATGCATCACATTTACAGAACAATAATTTTTGAGAGAGATTTTTGCCCACACATTCTACAGACACTTGTCGCTAGCGTTGCCCTCTGGTGCATCTTTCATGAGTTACCATCTTCATTCGACAAGGGACAGGCTCCATGGTGCTGAACGACTGCCACAGAACCTGGCAAACAAAATTCAACTAAGTCACTAAAGAGAGACTGACATGAGAGACTTCCAGTCTGCTGGGAACCAGCCAAAGAAAATGTGTTTTATAGTTGGTTGAGGTGAATGCACTGCATCCATTATTGTTTTTATGATATATGATAAAAATAGGCGCGTCTTGCCAGAGTAAATATAAAAGAACTCGCTCATTCAGTCCTCTTCTCTGCCACTAGAACATACGGCACCAACAAATCTTCTCCAGTCAACAGGGTCTTGGGCGAGCCAGCCAAGTTCCGTCCAGGTCGTTCCAGCCATCTTCATCACTTCTTCAACAGCCTCTTCTCCTTTTTTTAGGTTGTGTCCATTTGAGAGCGGCGTGTGGAAGACTATTTCTGTCCATGCGGAGAACATGGTCATCTCCATCTTCTCTGCTTCACCTCATCTATGATGTTGTTGATGTTGGTGCACTCTGTGATTTCTTTGTTTGTCACTCACTGCACCTAACTTATTCTCAGGATTCGTCAGAGGCACTTTCCTGCAAAACCCGGGTTTCTGTCTTCTTGTTTGTCCTCCGTTGTCTTATGCGCGGCTGCGCTTGTGGGCCGATCCGGACCAAACTCTGTACTGTAACCCAAGGGGGCCTTCTGATGGACATGGGGGGTCGAATGTGGAACCATCACCACAGGCCCCCAGGGGGTGGGGTCACAATTTCAAAAAGGGTGTAACGGAAGTTGCAACCGTGGAACTATTTCGTTTTCTATGTCATCGTAAAAATAATAATTATGCCTACACATTTGCTGGATGTATGCAGAAATTTATAATACTTTCAAGTCCTTATAGTTTGTATGTACCCCACAGAGGGGTTTATGGATATTCTCCCCATGTAACACCAGGTAACTCAGCCAGTATAATATAAAAAGCAGCAGCTGATCAGTTTTAAGAGCCTATCCACTTTAGTCTAAAATTAATAAGAAATATAGGAATTCAGAAGTAAAAATATAGGAATAGCATAGGAATATTTTAACAAAACATAGGAATATTTATGTCACAAAATTCACCAATTCTACCAATCTAATTATAGTATGGTGTGAATCACACCATACCACAGTCAGATCTCCATCTAAAGATGGTCATCAACATGTAGATTTCTAATTTTGTACTGATGAAATGCAAGAAACCTCCATAATTATTATTACTTTTTTTTTAATATAGGAATTGAACTATAGACAATATAGAAAATATAGAATACAGAAAAATATAAACAAATATGGAGAAAAAAATTATTTAAAAAAGTATAGAACATTTTAGAAAAAAAATAAATAAAAAATAGAGACAAATTTTAAAAAGTATAGAAAAATATTTTTTCAATGTAGAAAAATATAGGAATTATTATGAATAATAAACCAGAGGTTGGTGTATCTAGAAACGAGAATCCCAGAAACCACCTGGTGACACAAGGACAAGGTGCAGTGGTTGATGAGCAGCCAAGAGAAACGAACAGCCAACAAGAAAAAGAAGTGCTGCAGTTATTGGCAATTTTAAGCAACTTCCCACAAAGAATGGTGAATAGTTGGAACAAGATATCCACTTGCCGTGTAAATGGAAGCAGGGTGAATAAAATTATGTTTAGAAATATAACTGAAAGGGTCTGTCTGAAATAGAAGAACGTTGGTGTTGAATCTTGGTAAGCCAATGCTCTTGTACACCTGCCACTTGTTGTGTTGAGTTAGTGGATGACAATGTTGCTTTGATCTTGTTAATGGTGAAATTGGAATAGGGGACACAAGTGATTCTCATTTCGAGGTGATAGTTGACAAGATAATGCACTTCTGGCCCCTAAGTTGTGCACATCATAATACATTAAATGTAACTATGTCACCATAAAACCAACCATTGGTATTATTGTTACATTTTAATGCTAGTTGTAATAATGATAGAAGTAAATGTTTTTTTGCTTGTTCTCTCTGTTTTTATTCCAACTGTGTTTATGTGTGAAATGCAATCGCAGGCAGCGTGTCGCAGGCAGTGTGTCACAGGCAGCGTGTCGCAGGCAGTGTGTTGCAGGCAGCGTGTCGCTGGGTCCGGAAGCACCTACTGGCAAATTTGTATCAAACAAACATGGCGGCAAACGAGACTAGCATGCCCTATACTGGGTCAGTGATACTATGTCACTCTGACCAGACAGAACTGACCTTGTATGAATAGTTTTATTGGTGGATGGCAGGTGACAATAACAATACCCAGCAATAACAATAGACAGGTGTAAGTTATAGCCAGGAGTAAGTTATAGTCAGGAGTAAGTTATAGTCAGGAGTACATTATAGCCAGGAGTAAGTTATAGTCAGGAGTAAGTTATAGTCAGGAGTACGTTATAGCCAGGAGTAAGTTATAGACAGGTGTAAGTTATAGCCAGGAGTAAGTTATAGTCAGGAGTACGTTATAGCCAGGAGTAAGTTATAGTCAGGAGTACGTCATAGCCACGAGTAAGTTATAGCCAGGAGTAAGTTATAGTCAGGAGTACGTTATAGCCAGGAGTAACTGTAAATGTGTATGTTAAAACAGTTGTAAGTCTTTGGAGTGATAATGGCCCAGTCTACATCAGACTTGGAGTCAATTACACTGTATCAATTCTAATTACACACCAATTACATAGAGCAATTCCAAGTACACCTAAAAAAACAATTCTAATTACAAAATACAAAGTCCAGTGATCAATTCCATAGAGTTCAGTATGTAAACACAGCAACTATAGACATGCTTAACTTCTATTTCAGAGCAACTTTAATTAATTTTGGCATATTACAGTACATAATGGCAAATAAATATGACATATGTAACATATTAAATTGTATTGATTATTTGTAGCGAATATAAGTTAAAAAGTGACTGAATTTTTTTTAATACCAATTATATTTTCACCAATTCCTATTCCAGTTACTTTTTAAAACAAAACACAAATTCAAATTCAAGAATTGGAATTAATGCTTCAATTAAATTACAATCTAACTGACATCAAACCCCTAGTCTTGTCTACATCTTAATAAGAAATGCATGCCAGCTTCCTGACATCAAAGGAGATTGTGAAACAACTGCAGCTTCCTGACATCACAGGAGATTGGGAAACAATTGCAACTTCCTGACATAAAAGGAGATTGGGAAACAACTGCAGCTTCCTGACTTCAAAGGAGATTGGGAAACAATTGCAGCTTCCTGACATCAAAGGAGATTGGGAAACAACTGCAGCTTCCTGACATCAAAGGAGATTGGGAAACAACTGCAGCTTCCTGACATAAAAGGAGATTGGGAAACAATTGCAGCTTCCTGACATCAGAGGAGATTGGGAAACAACTGCAGCTTCCTGACATCAGATGAGATTGGGAAACAACTGCAGCTTCCTGACATCAGAGGAGATTGGGAAACAATTGCAGCTTCCTGACATCAAAGGAGATTGGGAAACAACTGCAGCTTCCTGACTTCAGAGGAGATTGGGAAACAACTGCAGCTTCCTGACATCAGAGGAGATTGGGAAACAACTGCAGCTTCCTGACATCATAGGAGATTGGGAAACAACTGCAGCTTCCTGACATAAAAGGAGATTGGGAAACAATTGCAGCTTCCTGACATCAGAGGAGATTGGGAAACAACTGCAGCTTCCTGACATCAGAGGAGATTGGGAAACAACTGCAGCTTCCTGACATCAGAGGAGATTGGGAAACAACTGCAGCTTCCTGACATCAGATGAGATTGGGAAACAACTGCAGCTTCCTGACATCATAGGAGATTGGGAAACAACTGCAGCTTCCTGACATCAGAGGAGATTGGGAAACAACTGCAGCTTCCTGACATCAGAGGAGATTGGGAAACAACTGCAGCTTCCTGACTTCAAAGGAGATTGGGAAACAACTGCAGCTTCCTGACATCAAAGGAGATTGGGAAACAACTGCAGCTTCCTGACTTCAAAGAATATTGGGAAACAATTGCAGCTTCCTAACATCAAAGGAGATTGGGAAACAACTGCAGCTTCCTGACATCAAAGGAGATTGGGAAACAACTGCAGCTTCCTGACTTCAAAGGAGATTGGGAAACAACTGCAGCTTCCTGACATCAAAGGAGATTGGGAAACAACTGCAGCTTCCTGACATCAAAGGAGATTGGGAAACAACTGCAGCTTCCTGACTTCAAAGGAGATTGGGAAACAACTGCAGCTTCCTGACATCAAAGGAGATTGGGAAACAACTGCAGCTTCATGACTTCAAAGGAGATTGGGAAACAACTGCAGCTTCCTGACATAAAAGGAGATTGGGAAACAACTGCAGCTTCCTGACATAAAAGGAGATTGGGAAACAACTGCAGCTTCCTGACATCAAAGGAGATTGGGAAACAATTGCAGCTTCCTGACATCAAAGGAGATTGGGAAACAACTGCAGCTTCATGACTTCAAAGGAGATTGGGAAACAACTGCAGCTTCCTGACATAAAAGGAGATTGGGAAACAACTGCAGCTTCCTGACATAAAAGGAGATTGGGAAACAACTGCAGCTTCCTGACATCAGAAGAGATTGGGAAACAATTGCAGCTTCCTGACATCAGAGGAGATTGGGAAACAACTGCAGCTTCCTGACATCAAAGGAGATTGGGAAACAACTGCAGCTTCCTGACATCAGAGGAGATTGGGAAACAACTGCAGCTTCCTGACATCAAAGGAGATTGGGAAACAACTGCAGCTTCCTGACATCAAAGGAGATTGGGAAACAACTGCAGCTTCCTGACTTCAAATGAGATTGGGAAACAATTGCAGCTTCCTGACATCAAAGGAGATTGGGAAACAACTGCAGCTTCCTGACATCAAAGGAGATTGGGAAACAATTGCAGCTTCCTGACTTCAAAGGAGATTGGGAAACAACTGCAGCTTCCTGACATCAAAGGAGATTGGGAAACAACTGCAGCTTCCTGACTTCAAAGGAGATTGGGAAACAATTGCAGCTTCCTGACATCAAAGGAGATTGGGAAACAACTGCAGCTTCCTGACATCAAAGGAGATTGGGAAACAACTGCAGCTTCCTGACTTCAAAGGAGATTGGGAAACAATTGCAGCTTCCTGACTTCAAAGGAGATTGGGAAACAACTGCAGCTTCCTGACATCAAAGGAGATTGGGAAACAACTGCAGCTAGCTTACGCGACGGTTTGGAGACTATACAAAATCGAACCTAATATGGTGAAGTGCCTCTTATCAGATAAGATAAAACTGCTTATTGTAATGCCAGCACAGTAATAAACACACCGACTCATATTATATTAAGATAACGCAGCAAGGAGGAATATTGACATAAGCCACATACCCACACACCAAGACAGTAAAGTCTCTGTTATCCCATCAGTCTGGACACAAATCTATAAAATACATAAAAGAGACATGCCGCAGAGTAGCCCAGGAAACGTCACGTAGAGGCATTTTGTCTCGATGCAGCATTGTTCAGTTTATATCTCCAGAAACGTTACGTCTTCTTCCACAAAATGTAACTGTTTCAATGTACTGTCACCAATTCATCGAATGAATAGCATTGCTGAAGACCAGCATTAGTAGTGTTACTATAATCCAGCTAGCATATGTATTCATATGTATTCATGTGTTCATCTATACGCTACATTGCTCCTCTTAGGCGCGTTGCATCTCGGGAACCAAACTGTCGGGGTTTCATCTACAGCCCCAGGAAGGAGTTGTTACACTTTTATTTTTTCAAAAAACACTCCACTGTTTCCATTTCTATGAATCGAATTACCCTTTGTAGTTATTATGTACAATTGTTTGCAATGCTATAGGAATAATTATGTACAATTGTTTGCAATTCTACAGGAATAATTATATACAATTGTTTGCAATTCTATAGGAATAATTCCGTACAATTGTTTGTAATTCTATAGGAATAATTACCAACAACTGTTCACAACATCATGCGTATATTCTATTATTGTCACAAGTTATATAATACAAGGGCAAGGCATCGCAGACATTACTATAACTGCCAGTATCATGTTGCAATTTCTATGGATATTTCTGCGATAATGTTGTGCATCCTGAAATTGTGTAAATATTGTTATCACGGCAGTCACTGACGAACGACCAAGTTAACCCATCAGGAGCATGGTTATTTTTTTGTTTTAATGTAACAAAACTTAACATAATTATTTAAATAAATAAAAACAGTTAGAATGTGTTTACAATGGCTTATTATCTTATTGTAAAAGGCTGTTAAGTTACAATAAACTTGACATAGGCTGAGACTAGACCACTGTCTGGAATCGCTCCCAACAAGGCTGGCTCCAAGACACCAGAAGTACAAATCAATGGTATAATCAATATAAGACAAACACCATATGACATAACATATTCAGCCAGGAGAGCACTGATGTACAAGCTGTTGGCAGAAGAACGGAAATATTTAACAGGACACATCATTAGTGGCGAAGATTCAAAACGTGATAGATGGGAAAGGCCATGCAACAAACCAGGAGGAAGGGAGAGTGGACAGACACTGGACAGAAGGAAGGAAGAGTGGACAGACACTGGACAGAAGGAAGGGAGAGTGGACAGACACTGGACAGAAGGAAGGAAGAGTGAATGGACACTGGACAGAAGGAAGGGAGAGTGGACGGACACTGGACACAAGGAAGGGAGTGTGGACTGACACTGGACACAAGGAAGGGAGTGTGGACAGACACTGGACAGAAGGAAGGGAGAATGGACGGACACTGGACAGAAGGAAGGAAGATGGCCAGACTATTATCGATTTTTTTCATTAAAAACAGTGCTAAATGTAAGTGTGCGCAAAATTACAATGTGCGCAAAATTACTATTCGGTTTTAATAAAAAAATGAATAGTAATAATAAAACTTCCACAGCATTTAAATCCTAATGCATGCAACAAACCAGAATCATTTTCATCAAATTCTATAATTTTGTTTTGGACTAAATCAATATGGAAGGTGCTTCCATCATACGTCTCTCTAAACCAACCGGATTCTGACCAATTGGAATATGTCTCTGTACACTGGGGATCCTTCCGTCGTACACCGGGGATCCTTCCATCATACACTGGGGATCCTCCCATCATACACCAGGGGTCTTCCATCATACACTAGGGATCCTTCCATCATACACCGGAATCCTTCCATCACAGACACGAGCAAGTGCTGCCAACCAGCAACTGGAAATTTAAACACGTGCGCAAAACAAGCGTTGAAGTCTGCAAATGTGTCCGTTTCCATGTTCATTTCCCTGTCCCTGAAAGGAATACTATTTAAAAATAACTTTGTTCATATGCCATGAATCCGGAAGTAAAATAACTAACGATCTGGCCCCACCAGACAGGATGTAAGCAATGTATCACATTGAGATGATTCAGGAAGAGATCTCCATGCCACTCCCCAGACTCAAGCAGGAATCTTTCAGTCTGCCCAGTCTAGCCAATTCACACTGCAAATTCTCGCAAATCAAAGTCAATATCCTGTTGTTAGTTTTTCACTGCATTCGTAAACCAGCAAATATTGCTGTTATATTGTGCAATGGCACATTTACTGTGCTATGTTTCACCTTAGGTTCACGTCCAACACGTAACTTCTATTCCAGATTTACGAAACTGTTTAGTTTACATCTACATAGTGACACTTTGGCCGGAATGCCAGACGTACCACATCTGAACTTCCTAGTGCAAGAAATATATGGAAACTAAAACTGGAGTTGCAATATACATAACAGGTTAATTGTGTGTCCCCAGCCACCCCAACCAGCGAATCTCATTTGAGGTCATTGGCATGAGACGGAGTGCCGCTGCATGCATGTGATGGATTGACTAGGCATGACAGGGCTACTGCACTGAGTGTCAGCATTCGCCATCTAGTCTAGCCCAGACTCAGCGGCATATCTAATATCTCGCAAGGGGGGCAAGCTTAGTCACCCATTAGTTTGGTATAATAGGAAAACCGCCCAATGAACCCTCCCCCCTCCGAATACCCCACTGCCCAAACTGCAGCTATAGCAATTAATTACAGCGATGCAATCTACTGGAAACGTCAACTACAGAATCGCACAATAAGAAGTTAAAGAACCAAGTTTAGAATAGTTAAACATGAACTATATATATATATATATATATATATATATATATATATATATATATATATATATATATATATATATATATATATATATATATATATATATATATATATATATATATATATATATATATATAATATATATATATATATATATATATATATATATATGTCAATCGATAAAAATTATGAATTAATTAATTATTCTGTTTCAACTATCATGATCATGTACGAGCTAAAACTGTCGTAACGTCGTTGGCCCTTTTATTTTTTTATTGCCCCTTAAGTTTTATTTTTATTTTAGCACCGATTCTGAAAGCAAAATTCGATCACCATTCAACTCAATGCTGTTACAACGCCAGAATCCGACAAGTTGACACAATGCCAATGGCTAATCAACTATGATTGTAACCAACATGTAGGCGTTGGCCTCGTCAACCTCCGGCGTGTAAACTTGTCACGGCTACAATAAATAGAATAACTTTGGCACGTTCTTCGAATTCCACCTAGTAAACAACTAGGCTTAATTCTGACGAAGACAGAACCTGTTTTAAGTCTAGTCTAAAGAAACTGCAGGAATTTTAAGGACATAATTCAGTGCGTCGTAATCCGGGGTTAAACTAACCTTTTCGTCAACAATCACCAAGTTGTGGCCGCCCTCGGCTAGATACTTGAGATTCGTCGCACAGCGGGTGGCCCCGGCGTCCAGAGCCCGGTTGTCGTCACCCGCGGCGCACAAGTCGACGCTTAGACGGGACGGAGGTGTCACAACGTCCACCATACTACAGCTCAGTCCCCGTGTGCTTAGTTAACGGGGGCTGGACCGTGTGATAAACACCAGCTCAATCAGCCGCAACGACTTCCAACGTCGGTCAATCAACAGGTGTAACGTCAACGCGACGATGATCTAAGTAACGTGTCAGCGGGTCGACGTCCAAGACGGAATCTGCAGCTACGCGATAACGGCGTCACTTTTCACAGCACCCCGGCCCAAGACGTCAACACAGCACCGCTTCCAAACGACGTGGGTGCGTCCCGGATGTTGCTGAAGCGAAGTTCGCATATCCACAAGGCGACGAAGCAAAGTTCGCAGAATCGACAGACGCGCCCGCCGGTGTAAACAGCACTCGAATGAGCGGCCCGGTGCAGCGTTCGGCGACTGGCGTGCCCGTCTCCGAGGGACGCTCTCACAGAGGCTGCGTCTAGTGGTCGCCGGCACGTCACGAGGGCCGCAGCGTGAGGTTGTGCGTCGGTGGCGATCTCATCAAATTGTCGACTTAATTTTACGCAACAAACTACGTTTTATGTGCAGGATTGTCATTTTACGCAACAAACTGCGATATAGTGCATATTTTCTACGGTACTTTCACCACGCTTGTATAACGGACGAACTTGCAGAATCAACATGACCAATGGCAATGGTATTTACTTTTTGCATGTTTATCCCCAAGAGTCTACAATAGGTGTATGATTAAAAGTATATATATTTTAACCCATCATTTAATACTGTCAGTTACACTTAAGCATTGTAAACTACAACTATACAATTAAATGCACTCTTTTATATAAAATAATAACATTATATAAAATAATAACAATATATAAAATAATAACAATAATACAAAATCCAATGTCAATGCCTTAATATGCATGTCATGTGTAAATCTACACAAAAGTCAACGACTTCGTATTTACCCCCTTCAAACATTGTACACTCTCGTTTGTAGTATAGCTGAACTTGTTTTGTCTTGTACGTACTGTTGCCAATGCTTTGAATAAACATTCCAGTCAAGTAGCCAATTCCCTGGTATATATCCGCAGGCACTATGCAGCAAAATGTATACATTACATAATTTTGCGATAATTATTATTTTATTATTCAGATAATATATCAAATCGATTAATAAATAAACAGTTTACTAAAATAGTATTTCAAAGTTGTTTCAAAGCCAACTTACAGGCATAAAATTATAATATGACTGCATCCAACCCAAAGATCTCCAGGAGAAATCTTGTCACAAGGAAAAGATAATAAAATTATTCAAATTATGAGATAATGTCATATCTGTCCAATGCAAACTGCTTGGCATTCCTGGCTCCCAGGTTTGATGCAATAATACTTGAGTTATTGTAAGGCAGTAACAGGCAAATGCCTTGTAAATGGCACATGGACAATGCTAAGATTATAGGATTAGTTGTCATGGATACAGTGCACAAATCTCTTCATTAAAGTTCATATGCACATGGCAGATTACCAGATCAGGAAAGCAAAATTATCAATATTTGGCCCCAAACAAAACTATATTGGCACAACTGGCTAAAAACTTCCTAACAGTAACATGGGCTGTATTTTCTACAAACAACTTTTCTAAATCAGGCCTACTACATGTAGGACATTTGAAGTCTTCTAGCAAGGAAAACATTTCAAAATGTTATGGCTTATGTTATGGCCATTTATAGTGCCCTAACTGAAGTTTATATCTAAGGAAAAATTCCACATGTACAATTTACAGTTGAAATTCAGCAGAACTTGTTTAACTCACAGTTTGAACTATGCTATGTAACATTTGAATTATTTATATATTAGAGTTATATATTATAGTTAGGCACATGTATTATCAGTTGAGAACCAAGTGCACTCATATAGGCAATATGAAATAATATATAATATAATTACAAGTTAATTATAATAATTACAAAGAAAAAATGTAAACTAATAATATAAAATACAAATTTACTCAAATATAAATAACACTTTGTAAAATGTAAATCCATGTTATCATGAGAAATAGAAAAGTGAATATTATTATTGTTATAACAAGAATTTTAAACATTTAATAAGCAGTGCCCTCATAAATTTTTAATTAGTTTAGTTTGAACAACATATTTGTTACAATAATTATATGGTCAAAATATTTTGATAGCATTTATTTATAAAACAGATACACCAACATATAACTCCAACATTCGCTCCTTTTCAACTTGTGCGTTTCAAGTTAAATCTGGTTTGTCAGTAGTTATTATACATAACTGGAGTGCCCGTTTAAGTTCTAGTTATGTCAGATGTTGAGTTATGTGTGATGGGTAACATTGCAACAGTACTGAACTTGCAGTGCCTGGACTCAATTCTTTACTAAATTAATTTATAGCAAAAAAGTTGTATATATTTTCTGCAAAGCTCTGTGAACTGCATTAGATGTGGTGCAATAAAATGAATATTATTATATAAATTGTCCTAAATAAATGCCCAAAAATGTAGAACTTAATCATATAAAAAATAACTAATGTAAAAATTACTGCAGTTTTTTGTTGCAGTTCAGTGTCCTAAATACATATTATGAGAGAACCTTGGCGTAGTAGGATGGACATTTTGCCTCTAATAAAACAATAAGTTAAATTCCATTAGTGAAATTTTACTTTTAGAAAATGACTGCATGTAAAAATTACTAGAGAAGTTTGTAGCAATGCAAAGTATCCAAGATACATATTGCAAAATATGCCTTAATATGAACCGATTCCTGTCTCTCGCTTTGGCCAAACATCACTGCACAGATATCGTACAGCTCTACCTCCCTTGTCTACTCCCCCAATGAGTTGCAAAACCATAAAGAGAAAGGCTACATACTGCATTTATTTAATTATATATTGCATCAGTATTTTGCTAAAAATGTTAAAGGCAATAATTGTATTAACTGTGCCCACCAAACATGGACCACCGTCTACCAAGAGCGTCATATGAACGAAAATAACAACAATTTATTGATTCCTTGAGTGGCACTTTGTGTAAACATAAACACATGGATATCCTCGGATGGTTACTCATCATCAATGAGCAGTGGCAAAGAACTAAAAAAAAGCGTTTATTGATTTCCTGAATGCCACAGCATGTGTGCCACTCATGAAAGCATGAAATTTTAGCACAACTGATTCATTGAGCTGAGTTAGTCCAGAATTCCAAATATCTTTAAACACTCTAAAGGCATTAGTCCACATGACGTCGTTCTATGTTGCATAAGACAGCAGTTGTTCAACAAAGAACTCACTTCCTAGTGGCTCCATGTGGTGAATGCTTAACAAACTATATCTAATAAGACTTCCACCCAAAGCACCATGCTGCAGACTGTAAACGGACAAAGAAGCTTATTAGGAATCCAACTATGTGTACATATTTTTGGCCCAATTTGCCACAACTTTATCTGTCAATGGCCTAACTTGTCATATGGTCCAACCTGTCACATGTGTACCTGTCAATAGTCTAACCTCAGTTACCTGTCAAATGTCTACCTGTCAATGGTCCAATATGTCACATGTCTACCTGCTAATGGTCTACCTGTCAATGGTCTAACCAGTCAACACGCATGTTAACAAATGTGTGTCAGCGCATTTGAATGCAAACGTTTTAATTAATTCAAATGCAAATGCCATTTTCCAGGATCGAATTCAAATGTAAATGTCATGCAGTCACATACAAATGCAAATGTTTTGGTTACACATATGTAAATGTGTTTCAATTCATTTCAAATATTTAGTTTTCATGTTAACTTTGTAAATGTAGATTTTATTTATGATGCTAAAGAATTACACAACTATGCATGGTACACAATATGAGGTTAAGCAATAATATAAAACTGTATATCAGGTGCAGAATCTAATATTAATGCTTTCTACAAATGCAGCCTGTATTCGCACGCTCAACAGTCAAATGCTCAACATTCAAAAGTGCATTCAACAGCGCATTCAAATGCATTTACATATGTTAACAAACCTGCCTATGTTATTGGCTCATGCTTGAAACATACGTGAGAACTCAGGAAGGCGGATTACACATAGATTTAAAATGTTGGACTCTGGCACTTGCCATCTGGGCCTTTTTGTTTTGGATGGCAATCTTGTTAAAACTCACAGATGGCCGGTAGAGGGCGCGAGGGAATTTAAAACCTACTATTCTATCGGATAGAGGGCGGCACTGAAATGTCAGATGCCGTTCAGCACCGGCCACAGCATATGAGCTGTGTCATGTTAATAAATATCAACAGTAGAACTACTAGAAGCAACACGTCAATAAAACCGATTCCAGTGTACGTTTTCTTAGCACACACATGTTTACATATCACTGTGCACAATAACGACATCAAAATTATGAAATGTCATTGTGCATTTATGGTTGAATGAATTTGCTCTTAGAAGTGAGAGTAGAAAAAAAATAGTCTATAAACTGTCTTCGTCGAATTCATTCATGAATCAAGTATATTTTCACCACAAGCGCGCAATTTATTACGTAAAATATGGTTGCGCTGCGTGTGAAAGAACCTCTGACATATTCATGTGATCAGCAAGCATTCTCCTGCAAACCGTATCGTCGAACGACTGGACTTTGTCTATTCTCAGTTTTGTTGTTTTTGGTGACAGGTCCCGAATATCTGAGCGATAATGAGGTGAAACGTAAACGATCGCAGATGACATTCGCAATGCGGCTATTCGGTGATCGTCTAATATATGTTCAATAATGTCGTGGAGCTCACCTTGTTGTGTGCCAAAATAATGCTGCCATTTCCCTCTGCTCGATATTTAAAATCTTCTGCTTTCAACATCGTTCAACGGTAAACAATTAGGAAGATGACAGCGATTTGTAGGATCCGTTATAACGGCGGTGTGGATCTAGCTGCGTCCTCAAACGGTTCAGCCCATCGCGAATCCAGTTAATTTATGTCCAGATGTGTAGTGTGTGACTAGTTTAAGTAATGTGCGCAGTCTCATTAATAAAAAATAGCCTTTTTTTTCTAAATTATCGAAAGAATTGACTTCAGTTGTTAGATCTGGTCCGGGGGGATACTGCCATACCAAATCGGTGGGGGTGTGCCACCAGAGTCATATGGAGAGAGAGAGAAATCAAGAAATTTACGGTCACCAAGACAGAATGATTGAACAATTTATTTAATATCTATAAGTGTAAGGTAAGCCCGGGCGGAACGTTTTCATTGGGAAATTTCCTCTTCGATGAAAGAGAGAATTATCAGGTTTAATTGGGGCACAAAGAGAGAACATTTTCATTTTTTTCTATGGACAGAGAGAGCAAATGGCTAAACACGGGCATTTGCGCGGCACATACATGTACACCTCAGTAGAGGGAGTACCCCCGGGGGAGGGGTCTGGTACCGTTAAGGATCAAAATTGTGCATATCCAAAATGGTAAACAATGCGCGAGTCCATGCCGACCATGGGCGTGACTCCAATAGTGGCAATGATATTTTCTTTTTAGTGGAGAAAGTGTCCTACGCTCGTACTATTTTTTGGAAATCTCGTTTACAGCTAAACTGATGGGAACTAAACTCGTTAATTGTGATTACTAAGTCAAAACTATTGATCTTAATTCATAACATGTTAATTTGATATGTTGACATTATAAAATACTTCCGTATTCATCAGCATCGTTTCCATTCCAACATAAAGCTTACGTGCTGGGGCTCACGGATAATTGCGTTTCTAATTCGTGTACATTATTTTGTCAATGAAGTTACATGTAATGCCGTCTTCGTGTTTGGTACTCAAGTAGCTATTTTGGAGTAATTTACAGCTTAATATTAGATACACCTCATCCGAATAAGTTATAATATTATATTGGCACGAGCGACCACCGGCGCGAAAGGCATATGTTCAACAATCAAACCCATCGTCAGACAGGGTACTTTAACAATTGTTTTTGTGAATGTACAATTGCCAATATCCCTGACAATCGATGTTAGCTATTTGGACCCAACGTTTAAAAAGGTGAGCATTTTGAGCATTCATATCCATAATGAGCAACTGTCCGGTGAGTAAGTTTTCAGTGATTAACTGCCCGGTGAACAAATGCCCTACATTCGTGTTGTCGTGTCCCGGGGCTCTCCCGGTGTAGGCATATGTCAACGACGCCTTAAACTGTCAACTCCCCGCGGTCAGCCAGGCACTTGTCACTATTTACCCAGGGTATCTACATCCATTACGTGAGCTTTGAAATCGACGACGTCAATCAATTTCCCGCACTGAGCGGTGGCGGGTTGCTTGGCAACGGCAAGTGACACGACGTGACATTCAAAGCGATCGTTTCAAGGACGCTTTTACGATCCGACGCTGCTGGCTGATGAAAGCCGAAAACCTTCGCGAATCGATACCGCAGAAAATAATTACAACATTACGGGCAGCTTGGCCGGGTCTGTCGTCGACGGTAATGACGGCCAAGTTTAGTTCACTGTTGGGTGACGTATATGTCGTCTGCGGGTGTGACCCGGTGGATATCGTTCTACATTCGTTAATTCTGCTTTACGACATGCAGCACTACCGGCTTGTTGTCTTCAACAAGGGTATCGAGCCGATACAATAATAATATGACAATGTTTTCATTAGTACGAAGCGCCATGTTGAAGAAATGTCCTTTCTTTCATCAATTCCGGTTTCAATACTTTTGGCCCCTCAAGATATTTGGTCTCAATTTTATTATAATAATCACAGCAAAACAGTATAAATTATTCTTGAATCTAACACATGCATAAACATGAACTGCCGCTGTTTGTTTCTAACACTTTTATTGTGTGTTCCTTTTATCGTCCCCTTTTATCCGAGTTCACGTCCAACTTCTTTCGTACGACCAACCACGCAGTGCCAAGAGCGAGCGATTTGTGCGTCAACAAAGCGTAAGACGGCGCAGAGTGACGTGTTGGTTACTTAGAAATTTGCGGTGATTCGTTTGTTATCTACATTGTCGACACTGCGTTATTTCAATTGCCAGTATGAGTCGATTGGAATTTGTTTTTGCAATTACTGTTGATGAAGTGATTGCGATTGCATGCCGTGACCTACTGACCGTTGATAGATGATGTTGCTAAAGGCAATCTTGCATTGGTCTCAGCTGTTGAAAAAGACAATATTGCTGATTATTTTTGTTTAAAGAAAATATGAAGACTCGTGCTATAGTTCATGTAATAGTTATCCAGATTCGAGAATGGCAAATGTAGGAGTATAACCGACATGTGATACGATCAACTGTCATATGATATCTGTCTTTGTCTCGGTTAACGCCGAGTTGCGTGCGCGGACCATCAGTGATGTCTTTGTACAAACCTGAGAAGCGACGCGTCCTCTTGAGAACAAAGCTCACCATAGAGACGGCTTCGGCCCTGGATTCATCGTAAAACCACACAAAGCCCAACCCGACGGTAATGGGAACGCACTGGTAACATACGTTGAACTAAAGAGAACATTCTGCTGGCTGATTTCGCGAATGTGTATCGTATTTCGTCCTATTGTTGTAGTGTGTCTTATTTCCTGAATGAACGCTATCAAGAAGTCAGTGGCTACTTTGTCAGCGCGTAAACATGTGGATGCGTTCATTCATTAAATACTTGGACATAGAGTATGGTAATTATATAGGTGTGTTCTGCTGTTTCAATTCACTACACCATAATTATTTTGCAAGTTCTTTGTTGATGCTTTATTTGCGGAGAACGGGGTAAAGTAAACTCCACAACCTCCGTATTGCATTGTCGTGGAATGCTCTATTTTAGTATTTTTCTTGGAAGAATAATCTAAACAATTTTCCCAGTGAGCACAAGTTTTAAAAAGATTTCGAAATGCGGTCAAAAAGTAATCTTTTCGACACCTTTTGACAACATTTGTTCACTGGTTTTTTGGACATAGACAAAGCGTTCGATTCCTCGCCGGTTTCACACCCGCTGTGCCCAAGGTCGCGCAATTAGCGCGTGTCGGAGCGTGCAACTGTGATAGCCGCTGTGTCGTCGCGTCGACCCTACTTGTGTGATCTACTTGTGCCACCGCCATAATTACGTCTCCAGATGCTACCACGGCCCACAGGCGTCTTTGTGAAATCAGCACCCCTGTTGCGTAACCATGCTCAGCCTGCGAGGTACTTATCGTAGAGGGGCTGCCACTGTAACATTTATCACAGACCGTCCGGTTAGGGGCAATATAATGTGGACCAGCGTGGGGGGTGATGCATACAATAACGTGATCATTCTATAACCTAATACAGTAGAACTTCACAGTTCAATGACATGCAGACATTTTACCACATAACATTATGCATGAAACCATGTCATAATAGTTATGGTACATTATGAAAACAAGAAACACTTACTTTTAATGTAAACTTAATTAAATGGAAGGTAATTTTCAATACAAATATATGTAAAAAAATATTCATTTATAGCGAATAAAACATATTGTCAGTGTATATGTTTTACACAAATAAACAACACTTTCTTTGTTTGCCCACGCAAATCGTATGTCATCTTATCCTGTTTCATTTTGTGACATAGCGTCCAGTGACGAAATGTGCCAGAATTTCCAGATTGATGCGTTGAATTGACCTTGTATTGATTTTGTGTTAATGGCGGTTGTCTTTCAAAACAGGATCTAATTTACTATTAAATGCACCGTGGTTTTCAATTAGCGATCGTAGTTGCAATTATCTCTCATGCCCATTAACTATGAATTTATCATTAACTATATCGGCCTGGTATAACGCATAACCGAGCATGCATGCACGTGCACATGCAGTTAACGCGATCTTCGTTCCGAGTTTTCACTAACTTGCTGCGTAAGTTTGATGGTGACATTTCTTATCTTGAAACAGTAAACATTAGCTTAATTTTTAGTAGATCCGAGTTCGTTAGTGATGCACAGTGTGGTCGAAATCATCTTATATAGTATAAACGCATATATTCTAACATCGCCACTGCCCAACTGTGTTTTAGTGATCCACAATTTGTTCATTACGGTTTGGCCATTAACTGTATACCTGGAATGTTTCGACTCGAATATGTTTACACTGCATGCTGAACGGCCAGGTAACGGTCCAGATATATTTAAAAAGTGTGGCTAATTGATACACATTTTGGGTGGTCATTTCGTTAGAACAGATTTATGCTTAGTGATTTTACGATAACAGCAATCAGGCTTCGTTCCTTTAAACTGAATTAAGAATAAGATTAATTTAAGAATGGATACTCAACTAACATGTGGTTTATGCCAAATTAAAACCTAAATTACTCTACGCGCTGAGTCTTTGCGTCGTCTGCAATCTGGGTAAACGTGTTGCGCAATCGCGTCGCGCTGTGTTTACTCCGAGAGGGGGTTCTAATTACGTCATAAAGGATGCCTGGACGAACGTCGTGTCAGTGAGCGTTGATTGAAAAACGGCATTCATTATCCCGTGTTCATTCAAAGCGCGTTCATTCTAAAGTTACGTGCTTGTGCACCACATATCTGCAACATCAAAAGAATGCTCCCATTGTTTCCTCCTAGTCCGGGAACGCTACCGCTAGGAACCGAACACGCACCGACATTCAGCCACTTGGCAGCTTTGTTTGCGCCAATGATCCCGACTAACAACTGTCCCCACCTGTCAGTTGCCTCCTTTGTCCGATAACCCGACACGGGGCTGAATTGCGCGGCTTTGCGCAGAGAGCATCTTTTGAAGCGGCCGGCGTAAGAGTTGAAACGAATATGCTCAAATAATTGCAATAATAACAGCGGTCTTTCGGTTGAAAATAAACAACTTTCCTATATATGGACCCAGCATGCGGATGTAAATATATGTTCATCAGGGTAAATTCGTTCATAAGTGTGCATTTTCACAACAGGTGTTGCGGATGGATGGCTGAATGCACTGTCAGGGTGGACATCGGTATAGTGGCCACTCTAAATCAAATTATAGGTGGCTTCCGACACACATTGACCATGATCACCCGTAATGCCAATTTTGTAGGACAACGTAATTTAGTTTTGAAATGATTTGGACATAAAACTGAAATGTCGAACTGCCATGTTGTGATTCATATTATGTAACCAGATTACGGTAATCTCTAGCCATACTGTGTGATCAGTGGCGCCATCTCAGGGGCGGATCCGGGAATTAACTGGTCGCGTGTGTGCCTGCGTGCGTGCGTGCGTGCGTGCGTGCGTGCGTGCGTGCGTGCGTGCGTGACAAAATGTGAGATTTCTGAAACGTCCGAAATGGTTTAAATGGTTATATTATAATACACGCTACCTTGACACAAGCCAATAAGTCACGAAGTAAACTGGTGTTCGAACATTTCCAACAGAACTTAAGGGTTATTTCCGTGACTTTATTTCCATGCTTTGATTTTTCCTGTGACTTTTTATAGATTCCTGATTTAATCCCCGGGTACACCGTCATAAAACTTAACTCTACCCGAACGAACAGTATTGCTCGTGTGTGATCGACGTTCTTTACGAGAACAGACAGAACAGCGCACACTAGGCACAGAATGACAAGACGGGAGACAACTAACCCATCGGGCTCAAACTAATGAGCCGTGTGTCACACTAATGGAACGGCTCGCAGCTCTCGCGAGGATTATTGAAATTAAAATGAAGGGATGAAGGGCCGTCGAAAAGCGTCGCTGCGGTGGGACAACTAGGGGTTGTGTCAAAACACTCCACTTTGTAATATAAATTATTTGTGAAATAAAATGTTATTTATCATCAATACACCGAAAACTACGATTATGTGACGCTAGTAGCCTGTAGTACTGATGTGATGCGTCAGTTCGAAAGGTGTGTATAGACTGTATACGTGCAATTTGTTAGTCGTCATAAATAATGTCTACAATTGAGAAAGGCGTCCATTAACCGAATAGGAAAGAAAGAAACAGGAAAAAAAGAAACGGAAAGAAAGAAACAACTAACTTCGTATACATGTGGCCGTGGTGACAAATCTTCGAGCGACCCTTCTGGTTCTTGATGAACTCCATGGTAAAGTATTAGTAGTAGAATGATTACAACATGTACAATAGTAACTGGTTGTTCTGAGGAATAGTGCCACCATCAGTGCTTTTTATCTTGTTTTTTTGGGAGGCAATTAAAACGGAAGCCACCAATTTGACATTTAATGTCAGTTTGAATTAAGCAAATCATCCAAGAAACAATAATGAAAATGGTCAATTGGGATCAAGGAAATGGCTTCATTGTTCAATTGGAACAAAAGGGATCATCCATGATGCAATTATGAAAATCGTCAATTGGGGATCAAGGAAATGGCTGCATGGCTCAACTGGGCATCAAGGGTAGGTTGGGAATGGCTTCCGTAGTGAATTTGTGTATCAATGGACTATGAATTGCAATTATGAAAGCTTAAAATATTTAATATCTTCATGCCATTAGCTTGTAAACCTCAACTGGTCATGTTAATATTTGAAACTTTTCTTTGCATAGGTGCCAACCCCGAGTGGTGCATACGTGTAAGACTGCTAACGTAAATCCGTATGATCGCAAAGGAACCCGTGTGGTTATCTACCTCCGCTGGTTTTCCGCTCAGAAGGACCTCCCGTTTCTGTACGTCAGCTATGGTGGAGTCGGTGTTTCCGAAACAAACATTCACCAAGTACTACACTTCGCCACTAGGTGGTTTAATTTATATATATATAATATAGTTTATATATATATATATATATATAAATTAAATTATTTAAATATATATAAATTAAACCAAACTATATATATATATATATATATATATATATATATATATATATATATATATATATATATATATATATATATATATATAAGTAATAGGTGATACTGGTAATAATAGTGATCCATCCCACTTAAAACGTTGCCTGTCAGTGCATATATATATATATATATATATATATATATATATATATATATATATATATATATATATATATATATATATATATATATATATATATATATATATAATATAATATATATATATATATATATATATATATATATATATATATATATATATATATATATATATATATATATAATATATATATATATATATATATATATATATATATATATATATATATATATATATATATATATATATATATATATAATATATATATATATATATATATATATACATATACATATATACATATACATATACATATACATATACATATACATATACATATACATATACATATACATATACATATACATATACTTATACATATACATATATATATATATATATATATATATATATATATATATACTATTACTGGTATCACCTATGTAAAAATTGCTGCCGTCACCCCCAAATACGCCGGTGATCGCGAAACTTTGGCGCAGCTGTCTGCGCACAACTAGTAGATTCGCGAGACTCCTCGGACGTGTTTCGAATATATGATTTGTTATTCGCATTTGACAAACGCGGCTGTATCAAGTAATACAAAAAACATTGTACAAAATGCATAAAACCGTAAAGAATGTCTCACGCTCAATCACTCTCAGTCAAATAAAAACAATCTGCAGCACCTACGGCTGAGCCGTAGCACTTATGGTACAGTAAGAGAAATCGCTCTAGGAATTGTGTCAGTTAAAACGAAAAGTGACTAATTGCATACTATTCCGATATACTTTGGAATGTCCATCTAAAGAACACACACACGAGACACATTTTGCGAAACACTCGCTTAGCAAAACACACAGGCAACTTCCTTCCCCAAACACGTCGTAAGACTATGAAAATAAAGTGCTGCTAAAAACCCTTTTTGCTAGGCATTTCTCTTTGTCCTTTGAGACATAAATCGCGCACTCTACAGGACGTATTTCGGTTTTTCAGTAGTATCTTTATAAAAGTAAAACATACATTTATTTCAGAACACATTTCTCATTGGACTTTCTTCGTGTCGTCCTTAGATTTATTGACGTCATGTTCGTCTGACAACTTTTTGTTCACATCCGGTTGTAAAAAGCACGTCGTGTAAATGTGCAGGTGGCCCCGCGCTACATGAAGACGCGGCAGCTGGGTAAAAAAAAGTTACGGTGTCACTTCAAGGATCAAAGTCGTTTATGCCGCCGGTGAGACGTAGCAAGGCAGCGAATAAAATGGTGCACCAACTCATGATGTAAAATAATGCAACGGTAAAATTGTACACGATAAAAATATGTCAACAATATGGAGGGAAATTATAACGTTATCAATTAAGTGAAACAGATTGTAGACAATATTGGAATATTTCGTGACCACGACTTCGCATGCATAATCATATTTTAGTGCGTGGCGTGGCGACAGTAGTAGAGGTTTTGTCTGTGACTTTGTTTTATTCTGCCCCGTTTACAACCATGGATATGAAACCCTACGAACGATGGGCAACGAGCTTCAGCAAATTCTAATATGAAACATTTCCGTTGAATCGTTTCGCCCCCGCAACAATCAGTGGGCTCTAAAAGGATGTCTCGGCCTGGCTTCGCCCGGTACTCCGCCGTCCAAACTGACCAAGCTTGATGTTTCACGTTCCCGTAATTCTGTTCCCGGATCTGCGAATTGAGAACGAGTGAACTACTGGTTAATTTTGCTGGGGAATGACGTTTGAAGGTTTTCGGTTAGATGGAGGGCACCTATTAGTACGAAGAGAGGATTCTCGTGACTGAATGTACCTCATACCGCCCCTACTGGCAGCATGAATATGTTTAAAAACAAGTTCGACACATATCTCAGCAGGGCGGGTTACACGTAGACGAACACTGATGGACTCTCGATAAGCCAATGGCTTCCTTGTCCACTTGCCATCTGGGCATTTGGCTTGGATGGCAAATCTTGTTAAATCTTGTTACTGTACATGGGTCTGGATCCATCGAATGAATACTTTGTCCCAGATTCCGGATCAATCTATAAATACATTTCTATGGATTATGTCATCCATATTCTGACTACAATGCATACTTATTTAGAGGGTTTTAAATTTAGATATAGGCGTACACGGTGTTTATCCTCTTGAACTTGTTATGTATACGATAATTATCAACCTGGATGATTCCTCTCGAACAACACCAACTTGAACTTCGTCCGAGGAGCCACGCCTGTCAATAACATCACCCTTTATTAGAATAGTTGTCGCCTACAATTGGACAAGTTATTTTGGTCGTGGACCTATCGCTGTTGATCAGGATTCTGTTTATTCGACAAGACAAGTAACATATAATGGAATACAATGTACTGCGAATTATGCAAAATGTATGAATTAATACATATTAATGTTAATTGTATTATAAGTATGTCGGTCAAGGAGACAGTTACGTCAATATGATCACGATTAGGGTGATAACGTGAGGGGGGCCAATTATCCATCCTAAAATGCTGCAGGTTTCATATCTCGCTTTGATTTTTGGAATAACAAATGCAGGAAATGTGATATATTTATTTATTTATTTGTATAAGAATTATTTGGAAACATTGTTAACCATGGACGCTTGGGGTGCCCACTCAGTATTTCTTTGACAATTAGAAAGTGTACATTTGTATAAATATTTAGTCAATTGTTGCGGCATATTTCTAAAGAACATGGAAAATACAAGAGGATGATGGAAGGAGAAAAGGACGTCCAAAATGAAGATGGGGGAATAACGTCGATTGAGATCTCGAAACGGCAGACGTGAACAGCCGAGAGTGGGAGGGATTGGCAGAAGGTCGCGACAGACGGAGACGACTCGAGACAACTAAGTGAGATGGCCGCAAGGGACCGGGGGGGATTAGAACGTTGTGTCGTATTTAATCAGCGTGAGTATATTTTGGCACGACCCCTCGAGCACTGCGTCCTAATCAAAAACCCAATTTCCGTCCACCTGTCGGGTGTTACGTCACGTCATCAGCGCGGATCAGCGTTCTTTGTGAGAGCAACGTAATAAACTCGCCTAGTAAACCGATTAGTAGGCATATTTATATCAGCTTTGTTGCTCCCTGCAGCAGATTAGGCGTGCCATAAAGCTGTCATATTCACCTAATACCCGCATATTAGCTGTAACCTGGCGTGTACTTTCTTTGATATGCATGGTGTAAAAAATTATGTTGTTGGGCATTTGCTTTCACCATAAATCATTAGTCAGATGGGGAATTACGTAGATTGATGAAGATGCCTCTTGAGGTGTCGTCCATGCCACGAGACGTCATTTCCCGTCATTCTCACATTCTGATAATGAGACAGCATATATGGCAGACTGGTGCACGGTACGTCACATTCTGCTAATGAGACGGCATACATGGCAGGCTGGTGCATGTTACGTCACATTATGCTAAAGAGACGGCATATATGGCAGGCTGGTGCATGGTACGTCACATTCTGCTAACGAGACGGCATACATGGCAGACTGGTGCATGTAACGTCACATTTTGCTAATGCGACGGCATACATGGCAGGCTGGTGCATGGTACGTCACATTCTGCTAATGAGACGGCATACGTGGCAGACTGGTGCATGTTACGTCACATTCTGCTAATGAGACGGCATGCGTGGCAGACTGGTGCATGTTACGTCACATTCTGCTAATGAGACGGCATATATGGCAGGCTGGTGCATGGTACGTCACATTCTACTAACGAGACGGCATACATGGCAGACTGGTGCATGTTACGTCACATTTTGCTAATGCGACGGCATACATGGCAGGCTGGTGCATGGTACGTCACATTCTGCTAACGAGACGGCATACGTGGCAGACTGGTGCATGGTACGTCACATTCTGCTAATGAGACGGCATACATGGCAGGCTGGTGCATGGTCCGTCACATTCTGCTAATGAGACGGCATACATGGCAGGCTGGTGCATGTTACGTCACATTCTGCTAATGAGACGGCATACATGGCAGGCTGGTGCATGGTCCATCACATTCTGCTAATGAGACGGCATACATGGCAGGCTGGTGCACATTAAACCCATTCGTATTGGACCGTACCTCTACAAAATGTAGTATTTTAAAAGCAAATCGCCCGTAAGGTATCCCGCTCTGCCCGTATATAGATATGTGTGATTTATTCAATAAGAATATCGACGAAAAACTGGTTTATTTCACGTATGACATTCTGCGCTGCACATAACAAAACACTGCCTATATTATGTTGCTGCCAGCTATTTTGGTTACGGAATGTCTATCACAATCTCGTTCATTCAATGTTGTTTTATAAATCAAACTGAGACAGACCTGGTGCGAATAAATTATATTGTGTTGCGAGGTTTTAACACGTGGCTTTAGTGTGGCTGAATGGGAATGTGGGACATTTTGGTAAAGGACACTTTGGCCCTGGACAGTTGAACCACATACATTTTGACAATATAACATGGCAAGAAGCTATCTTGTAATAGAACATTTTGGCAACATAATATGGCAAGAAGCTATTTTGGTAATAGAACATTTTGGCAATAGAACATTATGGCAATAAGCTACTTTTGTAATATAACATTTTGGTTATAGGACATTTTGGTACAATCATTGAAAATAATCAGAAACAAATTCTTTGTTACTGTTTTATTCTAAACGCATTTTGTCGATTTGAGTCACATAAAATGTATACTATATAATTATTTTTATTTATAAATAAGTTGAAATACCAAATACAACAACACCTATACACTGATACATGCATACAGATGTGTTTGACCACCTTTACTGTTTTGTTAGTGTCACATGAGAAGCTACGTTCAAAGCTGACTCTGTTGTTGGAGGCCGTTGGAGGCTGACCACCCAGTCTAAGTCAGAGTATGTTGATGGTTACAATCCAATGTTTATTTAATGAAACAGGCTACATGAACGTTACAGTGTAACAGCTGTCAGCGATGTTTAAATAAATTAAAACCAATATGCAGTGCTAAGTACTACACTGTAGTCAATTAATAATACACATTTTCACTTAATAATTGTGTGTTAAAATCTAACTATGTCCTCAGAAATACTGTATGCATATACACGGGGGATATTCGTCTTAATCATCAAACATTATTGCACTCAATTGTCTGTGAAAATGTCACTGTACCTTTTTATTTAGCATAAACACAGTTTTCGAATAACACAATGGTGTGACTTTACTTCCTTGTGACTTTTTCGTAGCCAAAACCGACCTTTTCCGTGACCTTTTCCTGGCATTGAGCTAAACCATTTAACAATATTTTTTCAAACATTCAGGCTAGCCACTTTATTATACAACTGTAGCTCACATTCATTCTTACTCTATTTCACAGTGTCATACAAAAGTCCCAGACAACAACATTTCACAAATCTTAAAATGTAATTATTACCCACTAAATACAGTTGAAATAATAAAGCTGTTTTTTTTCTGATGATTTCCAATAGTTGTATCATATTATTTTCAATGGTTGTAGCAAAATGTCCTATTTCCTAAATGTCCTATTGCCAAAACATAAAATTGCGCATACACAAGATAAGTGAATGACCGATTGGACAATACGAGTTTACACAGCAAAATCATGTGTGTGTGTGTGTGTGTGTGTGTGTGTGTGTGTGTGTGTGTGTGTGTGTGTGTGTGTGTGTGTGTGTGTGTATGTATATATATATATATATATATATATATATATATATATATATATATATATACATATACATGTACATATACACTAAAATTAGTAAGTGAATTGATAAACAAAGGATAAAGCAAAAGTGCCAAGAAGGCATACAAGGCCACATACATATATTACATATATTGAATGAATGTTGAAATCACACGCTCAAAATCATTTAAACTATATGTATACATATAGGAATGTTAAATGAGGTTTCAATTACTTTACAATATTTTTTTTTTAAATTCAATAATTTCTTAAACTACCTCATTGGCGCGCGATTCTGATGGCAGAGTTCAACAAGCAAATGCCAGGCATATCTTCGCTTTATCAAGATTTTATAATGTCCTTATCGGAGAAAATAGTACTTTAATATGATTGCTATATTTCAATCACTATTTTACTTGATCAACAGTGCTTGCCATTACCTACGTTTCCCGATATGTTTGTGGTTTACAAACCGGTGATGATGAATATTGATTGACACATTTACTGAATAATCATTATCTAACATGTAAATACTCGTCGCATCATGACAGATGCACTCAAAGATCACACAGGCACGATCAGCATTTCAGGTGGAACGTAATTTTTTTAAGTTAACCACAAAGGCCACTTGTTTTCCTAAAAAACTGTTACTTTATTTCGATTACTTTTTCATGTTACTTTCTTTAGGTAATGTACACTAGTGGTCTAGTGGTCAAATGTCCCACGACTAACATTTATATAAAAAGCGAAACTTTTTGTAATAAAACAACACAGACTCTGCCAGATTGTACTAAGTACAAAGTTGCCGTACTAAGTACAAAGTTGCCGTACTAAGTACAAAGTTGCCGTTACAGGAAAAACTGGAACAACATGCTGGGACGTTGCCTTAAGGGAAATAACAGGAAATTCCCTTACGTGCAAAATGCCTATGTATTCATTTATGTATTTAACTTGTTATCTTACGCATTACATGGTGGTCCTCAAACATATGAACATCTCTATTTCTTTCAGTAGATAATTATTTAAAGGGCGTGTCCCTTTATAACCAATGCTACTTTATTCATGTGTCGTCAATGCGCGGCGTTTCACGAGCGCGCCGCTCTTCCATTCGTCTGTTTACGGTAGTGACCCAGTGAGCGAAGCCGTCGACGTCGCAACGCTACCTCATTACCATAAATTACCATAAATTTGCCTAATGCCTTCGCGTGTTCGTTATTGGACGAGTCGCCTTCAGACCGGCCGAGTATAAACATGACGCGCTCGTCAATAAACGCGCTGTACCGTAGAGAGGCGTCATTATAATATCGCGATCGATCGCGCGAGTGGGAATGGTTGGAGAATCGACGCGGAAGGCTTGCCCAGAAGACGGGGGAGGTGAAGGATAAGTTTAACGCCACTAGCGACCAGCCTGTGGTCTTCGTGGGCGTCCGCCAATCTTCTTTAGAAGGGCGATGATTGTGTTTCCTAAATATTGCATATTGTGTGTTTGGTTTATCACAAATTAAACGGAGAATAGCCGGTATGTAGTGCGTTAATGAAAATGGAAGCAATAATGGAACTGAAGCTGAGTAAGTAGGCTTGACGGAGGCGTATCCGACAAGGCCTTCCGCCCGTGATTACGCTGTAATCCACGGGTCTCCATTTTCGCTGAAGCACAAAGGACTAATTAAAGCAGAATGTTCAAGTTCGTATTTTCTATTTAACATATGCTTGTTTGCTTTAAAATGACGTGTGTGTGTATGTAATTGTGTGGTCGATAGTGTCGATAGTTATTCAACAGCGATTGAATATTAATTAGATAACCTATTAATCTACAGTCCAGGGCATGGTCGCGTTTTAATCCCTGCCGTAATCAGTCTTCACTTCGTTATTGCTAAGATGTACACAGTTACCTTGGAAGAAACACGAGCATCGTTGGCTGACGGAGTCTACTAAAATAGATCTCAATTAATGATGATGCCGGATTTTCCATGCAAAAATAATACAAACCAAGGTAGCACGCCTGCTAATGATATTCTGTTACCATTATAATTAATTTCGACAGTGGCTAACTTAGGCAAATTGTAATTTCACTTGTCACAAAAGGCGCAGTTTTCACTACAGTGCAGTTTACGTATTACTTGTGTTACAGTACGGTCAGTGAAGTCTCCATCTGTGGGTCACGATATGAGAAATAAGCTAAGCTGTTTAAAAACATACAAAATGGACAATACACGATATTAATTCGAACAATATCAATAATAGAAGTAGGAGATATTGGATTTGGCTAAGTGGCATGCATTCTGGTTGAGTTGACAAGGCAGAAAAGTGCACCAACTGCATACGGCACAAGAAAAGTGTCACTATATTGCCCTGAAATTGTGCACATTGCAGAATCCCTAGTCTATTGCGACAGCGTTTCAAATGACAATAGTATTGCGGCCTGTTAGAACGGGACAGACTGGAAAAGACATAACATGTCTACTGCTCTATTTAATCCGACTTACTGTTCAGATTAGGATTCATCTGCTCTGGGTGGATTAACATGCAGTGCATCCTAACCGAAAGTCTGCTTCTGTATCGGCATTCGGCAAGCCCAGTCATGTGTTACATCTGTATCGGCCTAGTCATGTGTTACTTCTGTATCGGCCCAGTCGTGTGTTACTTCTGTATTGGCCCAGTCATGTGTTACTTCTGTATCGGCCCAGTCATGTGTTACTTCTGTATCGGCCCAGTCATGTGTTACTTCTGTATCGGCACAGTCATGTGTTACTTCATGAATTACTCACAAATGGCTAAAATATGAAGATTAACATGGAAGCATATAATATTAAAAAAGAGTACTGAAAACGGACTGCTATATTTACTTGAGGCTATCTATACGTTCACAAAACAAACCCGTATTGTGTAAGAGGCAGTAAACGAATTAGGCAGATCAGTTAGGATGGGAAATACAAAAAGAGAGGATCAAATTAAAGAGCTAGGACAATGCCCCCAATTTGTTATGTAAAATTGCTCGTAACAACTTCTAAGTATTCAGCATATTTGTAGAAGGAAACCATACTTATTGAACTGTACTGAAAGTCAGAGGCTGAGTTTCTTCAAGCAGTGACTGGTTTGACATGGCACCAGTGTAGGCCAGGGGGAGGGAAACATTGCCAAGAATACAGGTGGTTTCAGACGAATCGAATTTGATCTCGCGAAGGAACCTCATAGACGATGTAAATGTGTATGGCTCCTAGACACGGGCCTCACTGTTACACGACACACCTGGAATACACAAGACTTGTCTACTCCTTTGCATTTCGTGGAGATCGCATATCACAAAGGGGGTATTTTGTTGTGTCTGGTCCGATAATAACACCATGCGTGCATTGTTCAAGTGTGTATACATAGCGTCCGTACAAATAGCACAAAACACATCAGAACGAAAACACAAATACAGGAATCGACTATGGAAGACACAATATCATCTTCTGCTGATAAAATAAACGATAAAAGCATCAGCAGTGTTTGAAGCAGTAGCAACTCAAATGTCAGTGTCGAACGGATGGGTGCCCGCTTGGACGCGGAGGAGCGTCCCTTGGGTAACCAAACCCTCGGTCTGGCTGTCACCCCGGATCCAACCCGCTGTGATGTAAATTAACAGTTGCCACGCGGCCTCATTATAATAGTTGCCCGTGTCAGTTTGACGCGCGTCCTTGGCCCTTGATCGAGCCCTAGGGCGAGAGGGCAACGGGTGCTTACCCATGATGGGGTGTGCCTATTCGGAGAAAACACCTGCCTCTTGAAATCACGCGGGTAGTGTTTGTAAACAGGACGTACACCTCTGAAGGGTGTGTCCGTTCGTGCGTGCCCACTGCCTACGTTCTCGTAAGTGAATCATGCGGACGCTACATGGCGTCCACTTGTTTTTGTCAACAAGATTAATGTGATCGAACGTGTGACATTTCGTAATGACATTCTCTGACTCATACAACCTGGGAAACAAGACCATCAACAGTTTATGTTCACGGTGCGTGATGAGTGAACACTCCCTGTGCAATGTTTTATTAACAAAATATGTTTTTCGAATAGCATCGCTCATTCTAGTTACCATCCCTGAAATTTCACTTCTTTCTTGAACTGTGGTATACAGTCACCGGAAGCCTCTGGTCTAGATTACGCCAAATTAATTGCGCTGCTGGTGTAATAATTTCTTACACAGAAATATTTCTGTAGATTGAATCCGGGGAAATGTGTCTTGCATTTCGTGGCGACCGCATTTCACAAGGAGGTATTTGGGCAACGTCGTTTCTGTTTGGTCCGATAGTAACATCATGCGTGCGGTGTTAAAGTGGATTGTAGATTGAATCCGGGGAAATGTAATTTTCGCACAGGAATAGTCATGTTTCTTTGTTGTTAAGGTTATTTGTGTAAGGATTTTTTTGGCAATAATTGTATATATAAAAAACATGTCACACAATTGGCTCGTTAGTCCACTACTATGCGATCTGGAGACGGTGTCTTTGACAGAGCAACAACTGTATCCGGAGAATTACGGAGCAAAAATGGTGGATACATCCCGATAGAGTGTTGGGAGTGGATGTCGGATGACCTCATGAGCGATTGGTTTAATTAATAGAAAAGTTAATACTCAAGGAGTTTGGTGAAAGAGGCGCTGCACTTGGCGCGGATGGAAGAACGTCGACCCTCAAAAAGAGCCGAGACGGTGACACTGCGACGTGAGGGAGAAGGTGCTTGGTCAAGGTGGAAAGACTGCACGATGATGAATTGTCAGAAAGGCAGAAGAGGACGGAAAGTTGGGAACAAAGTTTGGGTTCGAGGACAGTGGCGAACATTAACAACCAATGCAGTGCAGCAATACAAAATTAATTGGCCTCTCCCATTAGGAAGGGAACCCTTTCAAGAGGCCCAACATGATGGTCTCGGTTACAACAACGCGCCATCTAGCGGATCTCGTAGAAACAGCTCGGCCTCTGTGTACAACTATTCAGCGTACCAGCGGATAGTTTTTCTTGCGCACCGGGAGACGACATTTTCGCGTCGCCTACCAGATATTTATTACCATCATAAATACCCGGGCGGTCTCCCGTTACCAGTGCCAGCGTACGTCATTTGATACCCGCTATGGCCAACATGCGGGCACGCACGCACGCACACACGCACGCACGCACGCACGCCCATAACATGTCGAGAGTAAACATGACTTGCATCCCGAAACGGTAAATACGTCATCTATAAAAAGTGGTTGTTTGTTACGTATTTTATTTCATCCACCTACTCAAAGGAACGTGTTTTTATCATGTTCTGGTACTCAAATTACGAATGAGTTAATTTTCATTTCAAGATTCATTACGCTTGTCCGCTGATAACAAGATGATACATATGCTATATTTTCATTAAAATATACGATGTTGCAATGCCAATTATCTAAAATTCCATCACAATAACCAAGTTAGGAATGGCAGATTTTTGGATCCCAATTTCCCTGTCAACAGACGGAGGTAACACACTAAAGTAAATGAGTAATATCTCTGTCTCTATAAGAGTAATAGTGTCTATTGTTGCGGACAGTCCGGTATACATTATGTAGGCCTACAGCTGTATGGTCGGACAAATGGACGGATGCGTTTCCGGCAGATGGCGCTAAATTGCATTAATGCCTATGCACGATACTGGAACACGATACTGGAACACGATACTGGTATAATTATGAGCTCGTACCATCGACATAGGTAGTATTATTATTTCACCAGCAGGCGCTATTGTTGCACGCATTCTCTGACGCATGCGCATTACGCCAGGCGGAATGTAGTTGTTCCTACGCCGCCCGGTGGCGCCCTCGGTGACATTTACCGGCTTTAGACTTTCACAACCAGCACAGTCATGCACCCGGAAAGTAGGGATAACCAACGACGCGACGAAGATATTCCTAATCAACAGGGTCCACACGTGACGTCGACTAATTAGTCAGTTCCGATTTGTAGAAAGTATGTTCTAATTAGATTGCTGCCAAACCGGGGAGTGTTGTTAACACTTCAGGCTTGATTACATCTGCGGTGACATTTCGAGGAAGACCACGCGCGAACGTTTAATTGTTACTTAAATGTCGGGTCAGACCGCGATAGTTCTTGAGACACGCTACCAAGTACCGTTACTTAGCAGCAGCGAGCTAGTTAACGATTCCAGGAATAATGGACCCTACCATAAAGTACGCGGACGGCAAATGTACGACTAAAAATAGAAAAATAAAACCTGTGCGATTGTAACGCCCATTTATTTGTGGTCTGTTTCCAAGCAATCGAAGAACTTCGGAAAACCATTTTACATGGTTCACTCACTATACACTGATAGTTTGTAACATGGTAATATTACAGTAACACGATCATTCACTGTAATGCAATTGTAATGCAATCGTTGTAGCACAATCACAACACCGTGACTGGTTAATTCGTAGCGTGCGCAAGAAAAGTAAAGATCCTTTCCCGACTATTCAATTTGCAGATGTAGTAATGTCTTGAGACGCACGTCAAGTTATTGTGAAGCCGTAACTAGGCATCGTGCGACAATTTCCTGGAAGGCGTCAGTTGTATGGACAGCCAGTGTTCTTGGCAGTAATTCCAGCGATAATAGAGGTGCCTGTAGGTCACAAGTTTGCACGCGAAACAAAATGTCACGAGCGTGCATGACGTGCGTGAAAATGACACCTTCTGCAGAGGTGACGTGTATTTTTCGCGGAAGAAAATACCACATTTTAACAAGATCTCCACTCAAAGTAACTCGTTCCATATGTCATGTGGGCAAGAAACTCGTTGCATGGCTGGTCTATGTTCGACATTTTTCATAATGTAGACTCTAGTGTCCACCTTTTTCGGGTGCAGTGATTCTGCTATGATGGATAGGCCCTGTGTGGTATCAATGCATTAACGAAGAATGCATTATATTATTAGAAATGATGCTGTGTTCTGATTAATCCCCCAGCAGTGAATTCGGTTGAACTTTCTCTAAGGCCACTGGTGATAATTAATATTCAAATATTATAATAAGTGATAGTGCAGTTCTAGTTATCAGCTAATGGTGCAATTAAAGTCACCAGTTACAATAGGAAACTGTTGCAAAACCATTAACATAATACAGCATGCGTGTGATTCGTGTTTATACAAAACACTTACCCTATCCGAGAACTCTACGTGTAATACGTGTCAACCATTTACTTGTTATTACTCATAAAATATTTTTTATTTGTTGTTTCAATTCTTTCATTAGCTGTTTATTTTTCTCATTTGTTTGATAAAATACAATAAGTTTTTAGAATCGTTCAAACACGTTTGGTATCATTGTAAAATTCAAATATCAGAACATATTCTGAACTGAAATTTAAATGGAAATAAGCATGAAAGCATTCATTAAACTATTTTTTAAATGTCAGATTCAAATGCCATCGGCGGACAGTATTCCCAACACAAATGGGAATAAGCAGTGTACGCGTGCCAAGCAGATGAATTTGTTACAACCTATTAATTTTGGTTCACAATTATGAAGAAAAAAATTCCATAATCGCGTCATCCAGTAACACATGTCGTGATTACAACAATCCATTCAATTCCTTGGTTTAGCAATATCAAACGTCCAAATAAATTCTGATCGAACATCGTTTTCATTTTAAATGTGTAAATAATTGTTTTCACACAAGTCAATCGTAGTGCAGTTTAGCGTTACAATGTAATTACGCTTCATGCCCGTTGAATACGAAAAATGTTAAAATCGACAGACACGACTTGGTCGTTCTTGACTTTGGTTTCAATTGTCCGTGAAATCGACGAGATGAGGCCAAAGTACGAAGGTCGCTGGATGTGAAGGTCGAATTGAACGGGACCAGGCGAGTCTCTTCGCGTAAACAATATTCACACATGTGCGCATTTAATATCTAATTGACTCACTCATTCACTCAGTCACCTCACTCACTCACTCATTCACTCACTCACTCACTCACTCACTCTCTCAATACTCACTAACTCACTCACTCACTCACTCACTCAATACTCACTCACTCACTCATTCACTCACTCTTTCTCACTCACACTTTCTCACCCACTCACTCACTCACTCACTCACTCACTCACTCACTCACTCACTCACTCACTCACCAAATCAATCAATCATTCAATTAATCACAATATCGATGGCACATGTCGTTAAATTACTGATTTGCTCAAAATACAATTGACCAGATATCAATAAATCACAAAATCAATAACACATTTTATTCAACTATGGATCTCTTCAGTACAATTTACCAACAAAACTATTGTTCTGATGAAACACATTACCACAGGTTTAATTTTATCCGTCACTGATGTATTTTTCAAACTATTATAAATACAAGCCCGGCAATATCCGCGGTAACTCGCGAGTGTCAGACGAGCCTAGGAATAATTGCTAACGACGCTGCGTACATCTTTAGAACATGGAAATGTCAAATGTCCCGAGTAGAGAGAGACGAATGACAGTTCTTCGTGCAATCGTTCTATGTCTGTTTCGTCAATGCAAATCGCTCCAAAAACAAAACGCATCAACGCAAACACCAGTCTTCCTATCAGCGCTTTAACAACGTCGTACGCCTGCGATAAATGGCTTACATAGGTTACTATATATGCACTTAATTCAAACATGTCAACAGCCAATTTCGAGAAACCAAATATAATTAAACATATAATAATAATGTAACGAAGGAAACGTCACCTATGCATGCCACAGTACACAGGTACGAGCAGTATGTGAACTTGCGCGAGGACGTTGCATAATGTTGTATTAGCGCATACATTTGCATAGCGAATTGGCTACGTTATTTCTGAGCAATATTGAAATTGTAAGTTTTTGAGCAACATTGAAAAGACGATGTTTTTTGGTAAATTCGCATGCAAAAGGACTGTACAACTGGCACCGCTGTTGTTTTTTAGGTGGCCCTTCTGATATGTTTTGTAGGACTATTTTAGACCCTTGCCATTACTGCAGACTATGATTATTTTGTTATAGCAAACCATCTTTAGCGTACACTCATCAACCATGTTTGTTTGGGTGCAAATGGAATGTTAGATAATAATATTTATGTAAACACGCGGTCGAGTGGGCCTGACCCAGTGGTCTTGATGACAGAGCTCTCTAGCGGCGACCCGACGGCTCGCACGGCGCGCAGAAATCGATCAACGTCGTAAAATCGACCGGCTCAGTTGGCGCGCTGCCAAAGCACATTTTCGTTGCGCGACGCTCGAATCCCGCATCATGATTTACCACTGAAGGTCACGTTGCCATTCGGAGCGCTTCGGGAAATGAAAATATCGCCGAACACAACTGGAAGCCTTGTTTACGGCATCGTGGTTCGGTGCCACATTGCACCGCCTCGCTCGGCGGTGACGGCGGTTATTAAAGCCACAAAACGGCGCGTGTAAGGTTTCATGTCGATGTTTACTTGTAGTAGCGTCGCGATGAATTATTTCAATGGCTGCGGGCATTCATCATTCTATCGGTTTACTGGGTACGCTTATCACTGAATCAAGTTGTTTTTGCTTCGGCGTATATCTCCCTATTTACCACGGAATTGGGGTTACCTTATTCATTTTCTATCAATGCATCCACAATATGTACGTGTCTAATTGCAGCTGTTGCTACGGCGGCTGTTACTATTATTCGGCTGTTTGGTCTGGTTAGCCATTGTTGCTATTTTTATCGTCGTCATAATCACGACGTTACAATTATCGATAATATTAAGTTACAGTACAGTTAATACGTCGTTTGGGAGCACAAATCCAAGCACAACATTTTCGACCACCTATATATGCGTTCATGTGTTTTTCAGCAGTGTTTTTGTATGCGAGCTTTATCAATTATTGAGTATGTTTAATGTATATGTTGATGGTTTGTTACACGGCTCGTCTATTACAAACATACATTTGTCGTCTTCCGTTGTCATGAAAACGGCGGCACTAGCCACGCCGGAAGCGGCGCCATTGGTCGTTGTCATTAACGGGAGCAGCAAAACGCACCTGTCACAGCTCGCAATGTGGGTCAGAATGTGGAGAGGTCACGTGGGCAAGAGGCTTGACTTTCGTTTCCAGGAAGAGGCAACGATCTTGTCCACCGAAACCGTAGTTTTTACGAGGCTATTTGAAATTATATTAAAAGTCATAAACATACGTTTATTTTATGCCTATATTAATTCTCACCCCCGGTATATCACTAACGTTACCTGACAATAAAGACACATATAAAATAAATAATGACAATATTCGACGATAAACTTGCAATCAATTATTGCAGCACATTTTATGTGCTTCTTGATGAGAGTGTGCAGATGGTAAGTAACAGAATACACATATAGGGAGATTAGTGCGTGTGCGTGCGTGCGTGTGTGTGTGTGTGTGTGTTTGTGTGTGTGTGTGTGTGTGTGTGTGTGTGTGTGTGTGTGTGTGTGTGTGTGTGTGTGTGTGTGTGTGTGTGTGTGTGTGTGTGTGTGTGTGTGTGTGTGTGTGTGTGTGTGTGTGTGTGTGTGTGTGTGTGTGTGTGTGTGTGTGTGTGTGTGTGTGTGTGTGTGTGTGTGTGTGTGTGTGTGTGTGTGTGTGTGTGTGTGTGTGTGTGTGTGTGTGTGTGTGTGTGTGTGTGTGTGTGTAAATTTTAAATCTTAAATTAATAGCTCCGACTCAGATCTGAGGTAAGAAATAATTATGTTTTGCCTACAATTCGTCGGCATAGTCATACATTGGGCTGGGGAATTCGAGTGCGCGTGGAGTTTACTCTGCTCGCCACTCGTACGCAACTACTCTTTTTGTTGCTCAGACGTCAATATCGCGCTATCGGGGCATTTCTATTTGTGAAACGTTAAAACGGAAGATAACACGTTTCGTGGAAATATATATGTGTTTGATTTGCCCCTGTAGATACAGATAAGCACCGTGTCAGTCATCGCCCAGACGGAAATATCTCCCATCGATTTTGGCCACTGTACATATTTTTTGCATTCTTCAATTAACTGATAATCAAAGTAATTGAATATAACACTAAACTGCGAGATTTAAGAGACTTAATGTACATTATCGATGGCAACGTTTGTGTGAAGGTTTATGCGAATGATTAATAATAATAATACAGCATTTTTAAAAGCGCTAATTCCCACTATATTGATCAATGTCCTGTACATTGGACTATGTTTCTGCGGACTCACACCACAATATCTCTACGCGCCCATAGGCATTGGTAACAAACGTCATACGTGACGTACGAAGAGAAACAAGACGCTCTGGCTGATACAATCGCCAGAAGCTGCAGTCCGTGAGAGAATGCAATCGCAGACAATCTGGCGATGACAACCCCTAGCGACTGTCATCGTTAGTCACGATGTACTCCCGTATCCCCTTCTCAAATGTCAAATGTCGCGTGTGTGGTGGATCCGCGCGTGAGTGGGTGTGTGTGTGCGTGCTTACGCGCTCTTGTTGCACGCCCCGTCATCGTGACAGCGCGCGGACGTCGTATTAAAGTCGGCATCGTGACAGATCTGCGGGCGTGCGTGCGTGCGTCGTGCCGTTTGTCACGGTGTCTCCCTTTCATAATGTCGGCGTTACCGCCGCTCCGTGATAAAAGTTCCCAGTTAACTGTGACAGGTGACATATGAGCGGTGGCATTTAATTGGCGTCGCAGCTGTCGTGGTTTTACCCGGCTCGCAGTCTAGTGGTTTCCCAGGCATCCGAGAGTTTGACGCCGCGCCTGGGGAAATCCCCACCGTGGCGCCAACGCCGAGTCGTTCATTCATTTATGCGGTTTTTTATTCTCAGTTTTTATTTTTATTGCTGATGGTGCACAATTCGATGCAAGAACAATCCAGAACAAGCGCTATAGCGTGATATAACCATCGCATCGCACACTATTGCAAAAGATAAATACAGTAGTAATTAATTTATCTTTTTTCTTATCCCCCGCCTAATCAACAGTGGTGACATAGTGACGTAGGAACTATTGTTAAATTGTATTCAAATAATAAAACAGAAATCGCATTGCGTCTTTGTGGAGTTGGTTACGCCTTGAACATACTTGTAAAACATTCTCGTGCTTTTTAGACGTGGTTGCGCTCTTCAATAATTCTGGATCGGCATTTGCAGGCACTGTGCATGGTTATACTGTGGATATATAACGGTTATATCACAGTTACACCATGGTTATCCCACGGTTTCACCACGGTTATAAACCACGGGACTGTCGAGTGTGGTTTTACCGTCGGGGGATTTCCGCGCGGATGTCGACGGCGGTTATATGATATGCGCGGTTTTCCGTCTCGTTTCTATATTTAGCGCTGATGTCAGACTCTCTTCCACAAGACCGTTGGCGGAACACGACTTGCTGTGTGGCACGGTAGTTCTGCGGTCAACGCACTCAACTGGACTTCGGCACAACGTTATGATGCCTATGGTCATGATTTAATTACAGAACGCACCCCACACTCTAAACGTACAGGATCAACTTTAAAATCTACATTGCCCACGTTTAGGGGCGTCTGTATAAATCTACACTTGATGTATGTTGTAGAGATACTCCGTTATGACTAATTTCCACAGTGTGTATCGCTATACTGTACCCCATGTACGTTTACTGTATCCTTGTACGTTTGTTCATTTGGCAAGTCGCGATGTGACGAGAGATTGTGCAGTTTCATTAAGCAACATTTGGTCCTTGTCATTATTTATCCCGCTCACCAGGCCGCGCAGTCGAAGTTATAACGATAAACTTACTTAGCAGTCGAACAAGATACGGGGCACACACAAACCGATTTCAGAAACCAATTTCGTATGTCACAGAGAGGTGACTATACTGCAGCGAACGCCTATTCATCCATAAGTATTAATGAAAAGAACATGCCACTACCACAGAATTGACGTGGTGACAGGCCCCTAGGAAGAATACTGGGCACTGAGAGTCAGTTGTGTATCAAGGGGCACGAAATAGGCAAATGTAGACATACCATAGCGTGTATTTCACATATAGATTGACAAACAACGCACGTGACACGCAAAACAGTGTTCATAACTCATAATTTGGGCACTAACTAGTAAATTGTAGTCAAACTTTTTAGACTGCTGTCATTAGACTGCCTTACAGCTGGTAAAAAGGGTGTCACAAAAGAACCGGACGTGTCTACAGGAAGTGCTTTGCACATTCATCGTGGGTATAAAGTCTCTTTAGAATGACACTGGATGACGGTGCCGGGGCGTTGGTGTTGCTATGCGTGGTGTAATTCAGTGTGCGGGAAATTGTTGAGAGAAGCTCGCTTCACAAACTGCTGTTGGCACCAATGGTTTGTGCACATCCGGGACCTTGTGCGGCGTACAACACTGGGAAAGGTTCTGTGTGTATAACCATCACTTTCGGAAAACACGCATACCAACACCACCATTGTTCAATATCACTAAGATTTTTGAGCTATAGGAACAGTAAGTGCAACCAGTTATAGAAGTTAAAGTATAACATTTTATTATTCAAACCAATTTGTATTTCAAAAACACAATATTGAGTTCTGCCACCTCGAAGTCAACAGTTATAGTTGTCCAGCTCACAAACACAATGTCCCAGCGGTCACGCCCTAACAGGACCCGCTGACCTATACAGTGTTTTGTCATCATTGTATGACAAATCGCTACGCCCTCGACCGTGTAATTTTTGTAGCGTCGTTTTTTTATCTATTTTCCCACAGACTGCATAACTCGCGAACGCCAAACGATACATTAACCAAATTTCGTACGGAGACACAGAAAACCATTTCAATCGCGTATGTGTGTGCGCGTGCGCGTGCGTGTGTACGTGTGTGTGTGAGTCAGCCAATCAGTCAATCAAACGCTAAGTCAGTCAGTCAGTCAGTCAGTCAGTCAGTCAGTCAGTCAATCAGTCAGTCAGACATACACTAATTATTTATTAATATGTTGTAACATCAAATCCAACATGTCAAGATGTAAACCTTTATTCTGAAAGAACCAAGATTAGCACAATATTTATGTTAGGAGATAACACGTATTGTTATTTTCGTGCATGCCGGCGCACGAGTTATTCAACGCGTGACTTTAACAGGTGACTCATAATGTTTTAATCTGGCAAAATAAAAAAGCATGTCTATTTGGCTTTGGAGCCTTTCAGTCCTAAACTCACTGACGTTGTTTTGCCTCCCCTGGCTTCGCGGATGTCGATTTAAACTAATTGTTCTGCTGCAACAGCTCATCAATTCATTTTAATCGCGCCATCTGACGAGATCGTAGTATCGACTGACACGGCTTGTTGCCATGGTTACTGCAATTAAAGGACCGTAACGTTCATTAATTGCAACTTTACTACTTCCCACGGCCGGCAATTAGACGTCGTCCCTCGTTGCTTGTCCACGCGTCACCTTCTAATGTCCAGCCAGGTGTGGTCGTGCGTCCTACCATTAGTGACCATTTCTGAGGAAACTCGGACAATTAGCAATGTTAAGGTCCCGCATCTTACGCGATTCCGAGGCGATGTTTTACAATGTGGCGTTATTTGATATTGTATCGATTAATCTGTTATTTCTTTACCAGTGGCGTATCTATAGGATCTCGCAAAGGGGGAGGCCAGGGGGGAAGGGGAGGCCAGGGGGAAGGGGAGGCCAGGGGGCAAGGGGAGGTCAGGGGGCAAGGGGAGGCCAGGGGGCAAGGGGAGGCCAGGGGGCAAGGGGAGGCCAGGGGGCAAGTGGAGGCCGGGGGCAAGGGGAGGCCAGGGGGCAAGGGGAGGCCAGGGGGCAAGGGGAGGCCAGGGGGCAAGGGGAGGCCAGGGGGCAAGGGGAGGCCAGGGGGCAAGGGGGGCAAGTGGAGGCCGGGGGCAAGGGGAGGCCAGGGGGCAAGGGGAGGCCAGGGGGCAAGTGGAGGCCAGGGGGCAAGGGGAGACCAGGGGGCAAGGGGAGGCCAGGGGGCAAGGGGAGGCCAGGGGGGCAAGGGGAGGCCAGGGGGCAAGGGGAGGCCAGGGGGGCAAGGGGAGGCCAGGGGGGCAAGGGGAGGCCAGGGGGCAAGGGGAGGCAAGGGGAGGCCGGGGGGCAAGGGGAGGCCGGGGGGCAAGGGGAGGCCGGGGGGCAAGGGGAGGCCAGGGGGGCAAGGGGAGGCCAGGGGACAAGGGAAGGCCAGGGGGCAAGGGGAGGCCGGGGGCAAGGGGAGCCTAATCACCCATGCCACCATGTAGCGACGCAACGGAAAAATACCCCCCCCCCCAAAAAAAAAAACTCTCCACTGTTCTTTACTACGAAACAGGCATTTGTTACCATTAATAAAACTTGAATAACCCTGGCGTGGCAACACTATCGGTTTACATTGAATGAAGTAAGTGTTTGTGCTAGTCGTGGTTCGTGTTTCTTTAGATTTACGGTGGAGTAAACGTCGATGTGTTAGTCATACGATTTAATAGGCGCAAACAACAGAGCGGAAAATGTGAACTTGCGGGTTCAAGAATTGATTAATGGGTAAATGATTAATTTGTGGGAGCGTAGGCGTATTGGATTCAGGTATAGATTAACTCACCCACACCGACGGCCCGAATGTAACCGCGTACGAATGATTAGCCGAGATGTGTCTGTATATCCTCTTGGAACCCCAGCAATAAAAAAGTTTCAGAAATGGTTCAAATTTTGAACATATGTTACTTGATTAGCTATAATATGGAAAGTAATTTTTATTTATTTTTCTCTCTCGTGATTGGTCAGTTATGGAGTGTCCCCATACGGGGACATCGGGTCTCGGCCATTAAAAAAACACAAGTATAACAGTCAACTGAAAAGTGCTTTAATAACACACTAAAATGCCTTGCTGCAGCCCATTTGACGTTGTTTACATAAACAAGACTCCGTGCCTCGATGTAGCTTGCTTCAGTCTAGTTCACTTTGAGTGAAAGTCACGGAAGCAGTTTCTTGCAGATGTCAGGCAGAGAAAAACATTGCATTTGTCGCATTTGATTCGAGTCTTGCCCTTGCAATTCTCGAGTCTGCATCGAGCAGAATTCTTTAAGTCGTACGCGACTGCCAGGTGCTTAGCTGCCTGAACGCGGGATGCAAGATCGGGCAGAGCTGATACACGTCGTCGTTGCCCCTGTTCAGCCTCTGATGAAGTGTCACTGTCACACGATGATTCTGGTTCAGCATTCATGAGGGCAAGAGCAACTGTGCTTCGAAAATCGTAAAGCTGCATCGTTGACTGTGAATCGATGCGATGCTCGATCCAGCAGTTGCTAAGTACCATGTCGATGAAATGTGAAATGACACGGAGATTCCACCTTTTAGTGCGAGCTTCCATGCGGTGGTATGATATCATACGATCACACAGATCAACTCCACCCATGTTCTTATTATACTGGGTGATGACGTTCGGACGACGGACCTGAACATGTGCCCTGTCCTTCTTGGACCATCGACGACAGTCGTCTTCGGGCTCTACGCCATAGATTGATGACGCCATCAGGATCGATTTATTGTCAAACCATTTGACCAAGGATACAGCTGAGTTACCGCTGACATACTGCTCGTATGTTCCCCGTCCTTTCTTTGACATTGCCACGTCAGCTGTGAAAGGCACGGGCAGCTTTCGTTTTGTGATTGTTCCTGTCATATATATCTGTTTCTCTAAAAGGTGACAAATTAGCGGTAGTGTGGTAAAAATCTGTCACAGAACAGGTGATGTCCGTTGGTCAGCGTCTCTGTGAGACGCAGCACTGCACCTGTTCCCTGGCCTGCCTTCTTACCGTCCAGCTCATACTGATCAAATGTTCCTGCCCCTGGTATAGCTCAAAGTCCAACACCAAGCCAGAAGCCCCAGCCAGAACAAAGTTCTTCAGCCCAGTTGGACTCGGCTTCCGCGGCACATACTGGCGAGAAGGACAGCGGCCAGTAAACGAGATCATTTGTTCATCAATTGAAACGTTGGTTTCTCGAGGCAGTCCAACACACACTCGCTGTATGCGGTCTACAAATGGGCGCACCTTCCACAACCGGTCAGCAGCCATCTGTTCGTTGGTAACATCCAAATTGTCGACAACCGTAAAGTGATTTCGCAGTTTTGAGTAGCGATCTCGAGGCATGCAGTTGGCGATTACTGGTATGCGGGTTGCTCGCTGCCAGTATGATCTAATACGTTTCATGCTGAGGCATCCCATCATGATGGACATGCCGATGAACTGTTTCATCTCTGTCGACGATGTCTGAATGTTCCTTCCTGTGGCCTGCATGTAGTGACGACCAGTCATGTCCGACATCTCCGCATATGTGGCATCATTCAGGTACATACCGAAATAATCAGCTGGTGACCACGCCTGACGATCTCCTGAGTAGTCGTGTCGCAGAGGTGCGGGAACAACTGCTGGGTCAAACGTTGCCGTCTTCCTCCAGATGGTTCTTCTCTTGCGAGGTGTTGGCACCACAGCTTCCTCGTCAGATGGAGCATAATCGCTGTATAGGACAGTATCATCATCGCTGCTGTCAAGGTTGCTATCATAGCCGTCACGTTCCATCTCAGCAAGGTTGGTTTCATCGTCAGACAAATCTATATCTGAATTGTCCATCAGCTCGAGAATGTCTTCCGCAGTCAAACGGTGATGACATGATCTTTCTGAAATAGAAGAAGGATACATAATAAGTATACTTATTACAAGTAGTGACAGATACTCACTAACAATCATACATATAGCCTAGGGGTAGTACAATGTTTATTATACCTAAGTGTTACGAAAATGCTCTTATTATCGCTCACCCTTTGCTGCACCACATTTGAGTGATTCAGACCCAGTGTCCACGTAGAGGGACATATACATTACAAGGTCGTTCATTCAGTTAATTTAAGCAATCAGCTAATTCTGGTTACATTAATTTGAACACAAGCATGATATGGTAAATGTAGTAGATCAACAATTTAATTAAATAAATATAAATTAGATTGTTGAGGCAACATACCTTGTCGGGGTACACGTGCTCTGCTTGAACTGGAGTCGGCCATTTTGGAGTAGGTCATATAAATAGATATCATTTTCCAATTGCATAAGCAGTCACCAGGAGGCAGCACGTGTGTGTCCCTTCACAGGGACAACAGGTTTTAAAACTTAGAAGTAAATATTTACAAAGATAACAATTTTAAACTGCAAGTCCCCGTACGGGGACATGTGGAGCCAGGAGGATATAGCTAGTAGCTATATGCCCGGCCCGCAGAATTATGTAGAGGCCCGGCCCGGCCCGCGGGCTGCGGGCCGGGCCGGGCTTGGACCCAAAGCCCGGCCCGCGCAGGGCACTAATAGCTACGCAGTGTCGATGCCCATACTTGAAACTCCTTAAATTTCTCGCGTCGAGAACAACGACCCAGAAAGGGAATTTATAAGAATCATGCAACGTATATAAAGAGTTAGGTTCTGGGTTCGAGAACGCACATATACATATATTCAAAATATATTTACGCACGAGATGATGCATAATACCCTCGCGCATGCGCACATTTTTACGCCCACGTACGATCGCCTTTTCAGTGACTCGATGGCTTCAAGAAGGAAAAACGAGTTCTTCCTCTTTTCGAATTCTGTCATTGTACGACCGTCATATATATGACATAAAGTAGCACAGGTAACAACCACATGACTCACCACTATCGCCCCGAGGACAGCACCTACGGCTGTCTCTACTATCAGTCATTGTAAAGGTGTCTGGGGCGACCACGTCATGCAGATAGAATGCAAGTTGAGCCGCGTGTTTCCTTTTTGAAATCACGAACAAGATTATTTTTGCTATTGTTAGAGATAATTGTTTACTATAGTGTGTTAACGCACATGCACACGCACGCACGCACGCACGCACGCACACACACACACTCACACACACACACACACACACACACACACACACACGCACACACGCACACACGCACACACGCACAAACACACAAACACACACACACACACACACACACACACACACACACACACACAAACACACACACACACACACACACACACACACACACACACACACACACAGTGTAATTATTTGCTGAGTTTCCCACGACTTAGGAGAACGTGTCAATGCGTGATCACAGCAATAACAGTTTAAGAAAACATAAAACACCAAACAAGAGCTGGTTGTATTTAAAATACGGTGTTGTTGGCTTCAAAGTATACCATAATAAGGACTGATATATAATGTAACCGGTTCGCGTGGACTTCTGTAGCGAACAAATAAGTAAACATATAGTCGTGTTTAACCTATATATGCACCACACATTTTCTGAAAAAAACAAACTAAGCCGCTACGCTAAGTCCTCCTCGATCTCACTGAGGCATAAGGCGTCAACAAATCTTCTTCAGGTCTTCCCAGTCATCTTGATCTCTTCTTCAACAGTTCTTCGATCTACATGTTCCCAGTGGTCTGACTCTTTTTTCCAGGTGGTGTCCAACTCAGAGCGGTGCGTAGAAAGTTGTCCGTGTCCATGCGGAGAACATGGCCAGGTCAGCTCCATCTTCTCTGCTTCACCTCATCTATCATCTCCATCTTCTCTGCTTCACCTCATCTATCATCTCCATCTTCTCTGCTTCACCTCATCTATCATCACCATCTTCTCTGCTTCACCTCATCTATCATCTCCATCTTCTCTACTTCACCTCATCTATCATCTCCATCTTCTCTGCTTCACCTCATCTATCATCTCCATCTTCTCTGCTTCACCTCATCTATCATCTCCATCTTCTCTGCTTCAACTCATCTATCATCTCCATCTTCTTTGCTTCACCTCATCTATCATCTCCATCTTCTCTGCTTCACCTCATCTATCATCTCCATCTTCTCTGCTTCACCTCATATATCATCTCCATCTTCTCTGCTTCACCTCATCTACGATGTTGTTGATGTTGATGTGTTCTGTAATTTCTTTGTTTCTTATTCGCTGCTCCCGACGTCTTCCTCCAAAACCTCGGAGTCGACTCTTTATCTTCTTGTGAACTTGTCTAACTTAAAGGTCACAGCTAAATTGTTTGATAGTTTGACTAAATGGTATTTTCGACCAAACACACCCACCCTCACCCCGCAAAATGTTCAATAATAATATCAGTCTGTTCGGGTTGGTCCGCCAGGGGTTGTTATAAAAGATCGTCGCTGATTCACGATAATGGAGACTGATTATGATTGTGCAGACATAACATGTTGTAAATAATAACGGAAGATTCGATCAGGTCGTATAGCTATATTTAGCTTCAGACGATATGTTAATTGTTTGTATATCTGTATCAGACCATACATATTTTTTGGTAAATCTTTTTTGTTGTTCTTCTCCTAATCAATGGCCGCTTTGACGACGAGTTGAACGTTCATTCATTCGCGGTTTACATGCAACGCTAAAAAAAAAACATTCGCTAAAGAAAACAATTGAAACCGAGGCAGTATTGGAAGCCGTCCAATCCAGGTGTTGCTTCAGCTCCGTCTGGTGGTACAAGAATTAGGTTAATGGCTCTAGGGTTGAATGAGAACGTTACACAAAAACATTTGTGTGTCCCGCCAACTGGGCGTTATATGTACTGAGCCAAGGGGGCTGCCATTGAAGAACAGGAGCAAAGCCCACCCCGAGGCATGTATTGTTGTACATACAAGGGCCGCTTTCTTAGAACGAACGGGACCTGCGACGTGGACACACACAAATAGCAGTTAATCAAACATGGGAATGATCTTTAAATCGATACCCTACATGATCGGCTGGTCGATAGGCGCCACGCCGTCAACACAACAAAGGCGTAAATATTTATCAATATGTGACCTTAAATTTACAGTGGCGATATGTGACCCAGAAATTAATCTCGATAAACACCCATCGATTTTTAGTTTATTTATGCCTATATACTCCGGGATAATTAAGCCCACTGGCGATATTAACTGTTCTTCCATGACAGACTTTCTGTGTATTTGCCATAGTTAATTGGCGTCCGTGTTAGGATTACAACAAGTCTATTAAGTTCATGAAAACGTTACCCGGAATAGGACATTTATGTGTTGACCTGTTACCACTGTACACTTTTGACGACAATGGTCCTAAGACGAGAGAAATCTGTATGATTCCCGTTTACTAGCAGGCAGTGGGCAGGTTACCTACAACACAGCTTCCAGTTTCACAGCAGCGTTTACCAGCAGGCAGTGGGCAGGTTACGTACAACACAGCTTCCAGTTTCACAGCAGCGTTTACCAGCAGGCAGTGGGCAGGTGACGTACAACACAGCTTCCAGTTTCACAGCAGCGTTTACCAGCAGGCAGTGGGCAGGTTACGTACAACATAGCTTCCAGTTTCACAGCAACGTTTCCTAGCAGACAGTGGGCAGGTTACGTACAACACAGCTTCCAGTTTCACAGCAAGGTTTACTAGCAGGCATTGGGCAGGTTACGTACAACACAGCTTCCAGTTTCACAGCAACGTTTACCAGCATGCAGTGGGCAGGTTACGTACAACATAGCTTCCAGTTTCACAGCAACGTTTCCTAGCAGACAGTGGGCAGGTTACGTACAACACAGCTTCCAGTTTCACAGCAACGTTTACTAGCAGGCAGTGGGCAGGTTACGTACAACACAGCTTCCAGTTTCACAGCAACGTTTACTAGCAGGCAGTGGGCAGGTTACGTACAACACAGCTTCCAGTTTCACAGCAACGTTTCCTAGCAGACAGTGGGCAGGTTACGTACAACACAGCTTCCAGTTTCACAGCAGCGTTTACCAGCAGGCAGTGGGCAGGTTACGTACAACACAGCTTCCAGTTTCACAGCAACGTTTACTAGCAGACAGTGGGCAGGTTACGTACAACACAGCTTCCAGTTTCACAGCAACGTTTACTAGCAGGCAGTGGGCAGGTTACGTACAACACAGCTTCCAGTTTCACAGCAACGTTTACTAGCAGGCAGTGGGCAGGTTACGTACTACACAGCTTCCAGTTTCACAGCAACGTTTACTAGCAGGCAGTGGGCAGGTTACGTACAACACAGCTTCCAGTTTCACAGCAACGTTTACTAGCAGGCAGTGGGCAGGTTACGCACAACACAGCTTTCAGTTTCACAGCAACGTTTACTAGCAGGCAGTGGGCAGGTTACGCACAACACAGCTTTCAGTTTCACAGCAACGTTTACTAGCAGGCAGTGTGCAGGTTACGTACAACACAGCTTCCAGTTTCACAGCAACGTTTACTAGCAGGCAGTGGGCAGGTTACGTACAACACAGCTAGTTTCACAGCAACGTCTTGTATATCAACATGTTTTGCAACAGACGCATTGTCAATGATTCAAACCTCTACGACCGAGATATGAAAGGAATTTTAAACGAAGATTCAATTACATAAAAAATTACATTTCTAAAAATGTCTTGTGTTATGCTGACAGATACAATTTATAAAGCCCATGGAACCAGAAATTAGAGGCGCAACAACAGAAAGGTTTAGACAAAATTAAAAACATATCGTCAGTTCCAATTTGGCACCAGTTCGTTGGCGACACTAACTACGGGGAAGGAACTTTTTAATGTAGGTGTTTAGCTGACAATGAAAATTACACTTCCTGTTAACCGAACACTAACAGGGAGTGAATTCCACAGACTCAGCATGCAGTCACCATGCAGTCACCATGCAGTCACCGTACAGCTTCAACCTTTACTGCACACGCCGTTATACTGTCTACTATACATGTACTGCAGTCACAATCAAAATGCTGCGGGAAATGCTTCAAATTACTACCGCCTACGGTATACGGCTTTGGTTTATTTGAGTCAATGGTGTTGTGAGGAAGTAGCGATGACGTGACGTCATGTTTCTGATTGGGCATGAGTCGTGGTTTTCATGTTTACATAAATAGCACCCCTATGGTTATACACAAGGCCGCTCAAACGTATCGGTTGGATCTACGTGTATAATATCAACTGATTGTGAAATACATTCGCAAAATAACTCGTGCTGCTGCTGCTGCTGCTGCTGCTGCTGCTGCTGCTGCTGCTGCTGCTGCTGCTGCTGCTGCTGCTGCTGCTGCTGCTGCTGCTGCTGCTGCTGCTGATGATGATGATGATGATGGCCGCTGTTGTTGTAGTTGTTGATGATGATCATCATGATCATTATCATCATCTTCATCATCATAATCATGATGATGATTATGATTGTGATCATGATGACCATGATGATCACAATGATCATGCTGATACTGATGCTGATGCTGATGCTGATGCTGCTACCGCCGCCGACGACGACGATGCCGATGACGACGACGACGATGATGGTGGTCGACCATGCAGTTGAACTTGCACGTGATGACACGTGATGACACGCCCGATCGAACACACATCGCTCTACTTCCGCATCCAGGAGACAACACCTCGCTGCGCTGACGTCATTGACAACAATGATATGAATTAATAATAAACATCAATGACGTCATAGCCAGGGATGAGTCGGTGGCCGTTCACACATCGATATAATTGTAATGTCCCCTGAGCATATAACACGTTACGCCCACGCAACCTTCTATGCACTCGGGTGTTCTATTAAGTCTTGTCCACATGCCCAGTGCCGAATAAACTGAAGTACTATCTAGACTCATTTATCAGCTCTTCTCACTTGCATGGATTATGAAGGCATTAAATAGGCATTAAAAGATTAACATTTTATTATAACGGATTACCGCCTGTCTCACCACGGCCTAAATACACAATATGTGCTGTGGAAATGCTCTGAACGTTCGACTAATCTCTTATCGGCCAGTGCCATCGGCAAAAGAGCGGTCAACTAGCCTGTGGTCAACACACGAGCTAACGACCCGATGAGAAAATGGCAGACTTGGTCATCGCCAAGGGATGTAATGACAAGACCAGGAAACCGGGCCCACCTATTTTATGACAGACCGCGAGTGTTGAACTTTCGTCGACGCACTGGCCCCCCGACAGGTGCTTCCAACATCATACCTCTCTTCACAATAACCATGATTCGCAATGGTCACGTTTTAGTTTACACAAACTGTTTCTATTTAGATTCTTGTAGATCGACTCAACAATATACTCACAGAGCTATCATTAATGACCGTAAGCATGGACATATGGCTGTGAAAAGATGCTTTTAAAAAGCATTAATGGATAATTAACCGCAGTACGGGGCGGGGGGTGGTGGATACAAAGTGTCGTATGACTCAGCGTTGATCCGACGTCTCCAAGTAAACACCGAGCAGATTAAGCGACTCCTCTGACCGGCGTCATTGTTTGCGAGGCCACTCCGAGGACTCAAATATAGCCGAGATGTTTGTGCTCATTTCAATAAGTTACAACGGCCAGGGTCGATGTTCGACGTTTGTTCTCGACGCGACTTGCCTGCGGTTTTGCGGTCGCAGTTCGCTGCGCTGGGTCATATTACACGAAGGGGGTATTTCAAAGGGTACGCGGTCATGATTCGGGTCAGTTAACCCTGGCCAGATGTCCAGGGTGGATACTGATAAAACTTACATAAATGTTCACGTTAGTAAAAAAAGGGAGAGGAGGGGAAGAAGGGAGGAAGGGGAGAGGGAGGAAAGGGAGAGGGAGGAAAGGACGGACGGACGGACGGACGGACGGACGGACGGACGGACGGACGGACGGACGGACGGACGGACGGACGGACGGACGGACGGACGGACGGACGGACGGACGGACGGACGGACGGACGGACGGACGGACGGACGGACGGACGGACGGACGGACGGACGGACGGACGGTTCTTTGAACATAATTAGTTATGATTAAATTACAGAAGGCACCCCACATCATAAACGTACCGGATCGTCTCAAAAAGTTGCATTTATTGCCAGCTTTGGGGGGCGTCTGTACACTAGATGTATGTTTTAGATATCCAGTTATTACTAAAATCCACTGCGTCCACCATTGTACTGTACTCCGACGATATCTTTGCGCCATCAGTCCTTATGGCCGTCCTGTGATGGCGGTCATTGGCCGTGTTATGAGGTCGAAGTTCAGTTCCCACGAAGTATCGCATCTCCGTGTCCTGTAAGTAGTGAGCAGTATTGTAGACATATCAATGTACGTCCGGGCTAGATGACAATCAGTAAGATCTCGTCATCGCCTTATCGTCCGGGGTCGGTTACGACCAACACGATCTCATCATCACCTCGTCGTCCGGGGTAGTAATGATGATCAGTAAGATCTCGTCATCGCCTCATCGTCTGGGATGGAGACGCTCAGTGAGATCTCGTCAGCATCTTGTCGTTAGGGATGAATGATGACCAGTAAGATCTCATCATCATCTCATCGATGTATATGAATTGTAGCGAATATAGAAGTCATTAAGCGAGATGGAATACAACATAACTTTTCAATGAAGCACAGAAACACAAATTAGCATGTTTAGGCACAGGTTTAGGGAATGGTGGAGGGTGAAAGAGACAGGGGAAGACCAAGAGTCACATGGACAGACAGCATCAAGGAGTGGATGGGAAATATTGGAGGCAATGGTGGAGGATGAAAGAGACAGGGGAAGCCCAAGAGTCACATGGACAGACAACATCAAGGAGTGGATGGGAAATATTGGAGGCAATGGTGGAGGATGAAAGAGACAGGGAAGACCAAGAGTCACACGGACAGACAACATTAAGGCGTTGATGGGGAACAGGAATTAAGAAGATCTGGTCAGAATGGCACAATGCAGATATGAGTAGCGGTCTGTGATAGTTGACCTTCCGAGAGATGGCACCACGTGATGATGACGAGTATTATAATGTGCTTGCGTGCATGTGTGCGTGCACGTGGGCGTGCGGTCTTGTGCATGCGTGTGTATTTATTTGTTTGTTTGTTTGTTTGTTTCGACTGTGCCACAACTGCTGCCAGTTACCAAGTTCACCAAAATACCAGAAATGCTGTTGTCTAGTCTAGTTACTTCCGGTGCCCCCGGCACTGCCTACACCCGTTGCGCCGCGAGCCGAATTCGAAAATAGCCGAATTGTGGTGGCTTTAGTTGAAACTGAATTCCTCCTTGATGCTACCCTTACTATATGTTACAAAAATGTCAAATGACAACGCCAAAGATGGCGCTGATCTGCAGGGGAGAATATTATATGGCATGTTTTTACAACTCATTTGTAACAATTAACCCTTTTTATAAAATGTGTTGAACTTGACGTTTTGTGCATTGTGGATGTGTTTTTTTTATTTGGCAATGTAGCGTGTTCTTGTACGGGGTTATTTTACCGGGTCACTGACCGGCAGCTGCAAGGCCAACGGACCAGGTGGGCTGGAGTCACGAGGCAGTCTCGAGCTACTGATGACCTGGGCGGCGGTGATCAAGTCACATCGCTTCTTTTATCTTAATAGACGTCCATAAATCGTCAGTCTGGCGCCTGGAACGGGCCTTCACTGCGGGGAGTATCGCCCATCAATGAACGACAAATCACCAGCGTGACGCCAGGATGGCGATAATTGATGACAAGGAGGGGATGTGACATATTCTTAGCTTCATGTCTTAATAGTGGTGGTGATGGTGATGATGATGATTATGACGACGACGATGACGATGATAATGATGATAATGGTGGTGGTGGTGGTGGTGGTGGTGGTAATTATGATGATCATCATCAACATCATCATCACCAACGTCGCCGTCGTCGTCGTCAATAACAATCATCAGTGACCTTCACCATCGTCATAATCACCATCCATCGCTATCGATATCGCCGATACTCTATCCCCACTACTGCGTTTTTGGCGAGACTAAACATAGACGTACACGGCGGTTTGGGAAGGCTGCCAGAATGCCAGCGAGAGAACATTCGTAGCTGTTTCGTGGTTAGTCGAGACACTGCAACATCGATATCTTGACTGCCGCCGACCAGACTCTGAAAGCAAGACTGTCGGTGTCTTTAGCCCGCTCGTGCGTTCCGTGCACGACATGTCCCTAAATGCAAAACATTTAGGGACATGTCGCTATTTTAAGGAAATTACATAATTTGATAATTATTTTCCCAGCGGTTGACGAAAGAACAAATATTAACAGATTCCATTTTAGAATATTCAATATACAAAATTGGCGTTCAATTTTTTAAAAACGCTAACATTGTGTGAAAAGGAACAGAATGGTGAACCTCCCCATTCTTTTCGCATAAAAATGTCACGGTTACCTACTTAATTTTAATGTTTCGACTCGAACACCGTGTCTACATTGCATTCTGAACAATATTGTCGATGTTCATAACAAAGAAACCGTTAGATGATATTTTACAATTGTGATTTTGTAAAACACATTTGGGTGGCCATTTTGTTATAGTATTATGTAATTTATACTTAATTTGACGATAATTGGACCGTGTAGCCTACCTATAAGTAGCCTACGTTTCTGCACTTGACCAGGGCTGTCGTGGCATGTACCGTTAATCAAGAGCATCCACATTATAAATAAGAGGCCTTGGTTAATTAATGCAAAGGGACACGGTTAAATACGCGACACGCACATAGTAGCCTAGTCATCGGTTAATTACAAACCAAATACGGATGTAAAATGGAATTTGTGATGCGTTACACAATAAAACGTTATCAATATCAATTCAAGGTGACAGTTTAAGCATCTTGTAACTGTTTTTATGGAGGAACGTCTGGCAATCTAAATTCCCATCAATTACTTTATTATTCCCTTTAATCATGGGCCTGCGGTGTGCAATATTGTTAAATTAAATTTTATATCATTTCTGTCGCAACAAGGCATCAATACTGCAACTATAGCAGTAACCACTAGCGCATGTTTTAAGGTTCAGCTCATACTGCAGTATATAATGTCACACGGACAAAAAACCTGTTTGTTTTATATTTTTTTGACGACAAGTTTATCTTAAAAACCTATTTTTATATTCTTTTCACCGATAAGACGATATACCCAATAAAAAATCTTACATTTTTATAGACAAGTACAACCACAGTTCTATCCATTTTTTTGTAAGACGAAACCGACCTGATTTAACATTAAACGTAGTCATAATTGTAATTATTATCACAGCCGTCGGATCTCTGTAAATATACCTTCGTTCCGACGTTGATGTGTTGTAGATAACCCGAATTGCGTCACACGAAACAAAATACGTACTTACGTCACGCGAAACAAAATACGGTACTTACGTCACACGTAGCAAGATACGGTACACCCGCAGATTGGTCCCAGTTATAGGATGATTGCAGTGGCACACCACGAACACAGCGAGTAAACAGCGGGGCCAGGTCATAATAAATGTTCCAGATGTTGGCCATGTTACCGTTTAGCGTGATTGCAAAGAAAAAAAACGAATAAATAAAAAATAACAAAACAACACGACACGACAACACGATCTGCTATTGTCATATAGTCAACGTGCCGAACAAATTGAATTAAAATGTCATGCGATTGTAACCATGTCGCAAACATATTTACCGACACAGCAATTTTTATTGCGAAATACGCCTGGCCGTATTTCGGAAACGCTACAACACAACCTAAACAAACTGTCAAAAGGCTGGAAATTTGAACTTCCTGACTGACTACTGTTACTTCCTTTCGAATAAAATCACTGAAATCGAATAACTGGAGACGGCTATTAGGCAATACCTTCGAAACTGTAATTATGATCTGACCCCAGCCGGCTTCCCGCGAGCTGTACTTTAGTCCCAAGGTCAAGGTCGTTCGTTCTAGTGTGTTTACCAGTCGTGTAAACATGACCATTGTTGATTGTACAGCGCTGGTCTCTCCTCGGGCGAAGGCTTATCTCAGCAACTAGAGTGCAACCGAGGAATGCAGAGACGGTGCGAGCCAAATCTACCTTCTTCCGTACGTGCATAAATGCACGAAGAACGAGCTTGTTTTGTTTCATATGACCGACGACCTTTTGATATACCGGTACCATATCTTCCAGTCAGGTACCATATCTTCCAGTCAGGTACCTTATCTTCCAGTCAGGTACCATATCTTCTAGTCAGGTACCATATCTTCCAGTCAGGTACCTTATCTTCCAGTCAGGTACCTTATCTTCCAGTCAGGTACCATATCTTCCAGTCAGGTACCATATCTTCCAGTCAGGTACCATATCTTCCAGTCAGGTACCTTATCTTCCAGTCAGGTACCTTATCTTCCAGTCAGGTACCATATCTTCCAGTCAGGTGTTCCGGTTGATGCGATCATCGGTGGAGAACACAAATCGGCGACATAGCAACAATATGTACAGCATTGAAAACGTTATTGTATATGAAATATACGTGTACGTATTTCTAGAACAGCAAAATACAAGTTTGGATATGTCAGTATAATCATTTCAACATGAACACGAACTTTCCTGAGAAATGTTCGCCAATAAGTAGTACAGATAGTTGTGTAAAAGATCATGTGAAAATATACAAATAAGTAGCCTTGGGAGATAGTCGTGTTAAAAATCATTTGAAAATATACAAAGAAGCAGACTTCCGAAATAGTCGTGTTAAAGATCATGTGAACATATACAAAGAAGTAGCCTTGGGAGATAGTCGTGTTAAAGATCAAGTGAAAGCATACAAAGAAGTAGCATTGGGAGAGTCGTGTTAAAGATCATGTGAAAAATATACACGTGAGTAACCTTGGGAGTTAGTCGTGTTAAAGATTATGTGAAAACATACAAAAAAGTAGTCTTGGGAGATAGTCATGTTAAAGATCATGTGAAAACATACAAAGAAGTAGTATTGGGAGATAGTCGTGTTAAAGATCATGTGAAAACATACATGTACAAAGAAGTAGCATTTGGAGATAGTTGTCTTAAAGATAATATAAAAATGTTCTACAAATAATATATATATACACACGCACACGCACGCACGCACGCACGCACGCACGCACGCACGCACGCACGCACGCACACACACACACACACACACACACACACACACACACTGAATATGGTAACAAACATGTGAAGGCCCTATCACCAGTTTGGAATACATCCAATGCCCGTCGTTTTATCAACACCCCCAAATCATTCGCAATATTCATCACGTGTTTATTTTACCATCGGTAATGGTTTGACGATCTCCTAATATTTCACTATGCACCGGATCATTATTCTTGTTATGACATTTAACGACATTTGCTAAGCATTATATTTTTAATCGATTGCCTTGTCGTTGGCTACATTAATTGTATACAAATGTGCTATTTCGTGATATATCGACAATTCAACATCTATAAATGTGTCACGCTGCCCGCTTCTACATGGACCCGATAGAAAGCAAGACTGACAGTTGTTGGAACCGGACGGGTGTCTTGTGTAACGTGCACAAACGCTAAATATAATCATCTCACCGAGTGGCGAATAGTCATGATAAATCTGACGATCTGGAAATTCGGGAAAATATGTATATTCGGTAAACAAATCATAATTGTAAACAAACCCAATGCTCGGATGTTTGTTTTATTTTCCCTAATCTACACGGCATGTGATAATATAAATGCACACACGCGTGTGTTGAACATCTGCCGGATGGAAGCGCGCGCGCGCGTCGTGACGCGAGCGCTGATACATCTGTTGTTTGTGAATCGATCGCAGGTTTTCTATGATTCTGACACCGAACCGTTGATTTCAATCTGAGCCAGGAAGTCACTCCTATTGAGTGATAACGGCCGATCATCTCCGATCATCTGTGATAAGATAAACATTTCACCAGGTGGTCGATGCTGTTGATATTTTCGGACGCCTGGCGAACTGAATATACATGTCGGTTATTATTCATAAATGACATTCGTGCACGCAGGTCGTGGTATCCGTGGATCGGCCGTGGGCAGCGAAACACGAACACCATATTGAATGGTGCCGATGGATGCCTGCGGGCCTGAGAATGACACGAAGGCGTTGTCAAAGCCCCTGTCTGGAGTGGATGAAATGTGGACGTGTATTCTATGTACACATCTCAATCGCTAGTTCGCTCATTCATTCGTTCGCTCGTTCGCTCTTTCACTAACTCACACGCGCTGTGCATCTACCCATTGTCCACACCAAGGACATCATTTACGTCACTGTCGCTATATCAAAGACATTGTCGGTAATCGAATGACAAGTAAGTAATCTGTCTTCGAAAACACACTTCAGGTGTGTTTAAATTTCTCGTTAAAATATCGCATTCTCCAGACGCATACATTGTGCTAGCCATTTATAACACGTGTTGGTGTTTTCGTGGTAATGTCAAGCAACCTCATGGCCACACACAGTGCAAGAAAAAACGCAACCAATGCTGTAGAACACTCAAACAGTGCGACTAATTACACATTCCGTCTCGAAACGCGCTAGGCCGTAGGATTTAGTGGCGTCAATTCATCATCGCTGATTTTCATGGAGAGTTTTACAACTTTGTCGATTAATTTTACTTATATCAATGGTGACTATTATCGTCGGTCAAGAAATAAACTCCGCCTGTGAGAGTGATCCAAATAAACAGACATCCGAAAGCCATAAAACATTCGTGCGTAACTAGACACGTTACACACGCCTTCGTACGAGGAGCAAGTGTCGTTCTCTGACGCTTCAACAGGCAATACTTTTTTATAGCGGCAACTGTTTCACGTAACATTGAAAGCAATTGGCGACACTCGTCCGTCTGTAATGGTAATACGACACAAATTCTTCGCAGGTGTCTGTCAAGATCGACTTCCGCTCCAAATCGCTTGCCGTATTATGAACAGCGATTTTTTTCCAACTCTGTACAATTTAACAATGACTACTCATTAATATTGCGCTGGAGACGTAGTGCCCCCCCCCCACCACCACCACTACAACCACGGTAAAATGTTTTTTCTAGCTAAGACTTCCGCTTGTAGCACCTGGCGTTTTTTTACAATGGCATTTTATTGTATGACGCTCGCGTGCTCTGTAAATGTTTATTGTAATAAATTAGACTGGGACGTTTTTTTTGTTGACGCATGTTGTTTACAACAGCAACAATGTGAACGATGCAAGAGTAGGAAGCAGCGATGCAGAGCAAACATTGGGCGTAGGCTAGTCATAATTTGCATCGCTACTATATACATATCCCATTCGCGAAGGATAGGTCGGCATTTGCACACGTACGGTTTGCCGAACACGTTATTTTTTTTTCATTGACAGTGGACGCCGAGTCTACGTCTAAAATAAATACACGTATATTCATTTTATAGGGACGATACTGATCACTCATTTCTTGCAATTAATGGTGCATCTACACTAAATTACACAACGTTAATGCGTCTTTTTTTTAAATATTAACGATAATAGGACCTATTAAAATGTATTATTATTATAATCTCCCATTAAATAGGCTAATTTATTTTCGCCTAAAATTCTATAATAATATATCATATATCAATAATATATCATATCTACACGAGGAAGAGAGTAGGGACGATAAATCACCCCTACTATATAATAGGTTTACTATATAATAACCTTGAATTTCAAAAAAGATAGATTCAAACACACGATGATTAAATATAGAAAGATCTTCACGGTTAGAGTAAGTGAAGGTGTCGTTGATGTATATTCTAACACCACCATGCCCATCATCATTTTCTAATCTTATACTAAAAAGTAAATTATGATAACCATTTATCTTGTATTGTTGGGAACTACGAATTCTAAATATTTCTATTAAACCAATTATATGAAGCTGCAAGCCATTTGACGATACGTTAAAGGGTACTTCTTGCACTGAATCCTAATGTGCCTCTAAACTACGACAATTAATAGAGAACATCGATAAATATATGTTGTAGAGTAGAAGGCTTTTGACAATTCAACTGGAGTAAAATATTTACAATCATTTGTATTTAATGAGAAGAGAGAATAAGAATATATATCGTCTTTGTTATGATTAATTTCATTGTATAATTTTTTGAAGTCAAAGATTTCATTTGCTCAAAACTAATAATATCATCCTTTTTTCAAGTTTGGTCAAGTATTTCATATAAAACCATTCTCTCCAGTCCTCTACAATACTGTCAACCTCAATAAAAAATATAAGTGAACAAAACAACAACGTACAGTAATAAATGGCTTGGTGCATGTCACCGTAGTTGTATGTGTAATAATAAATGGCTTGGTGCATGTCACCGTAGTTGTATGTGTAATAATAAATGGCTTGGTGCATGTCACCGTAGTTGTATGTGTAATAATAAATGGCTTGGTGCATGTCACCGTAGTTGTATGTGTAATAATAAATGGCTTGGTGCATGTCACCGTAGTTGTATGTGTAATAATAAATGGCTTGGTGCATGTCACCGTAGTTGTATGTGTAATAATAAATGGCTTGGTGCATGTCACCGTAGTTGTATGTGTAATAATAAAACTAAAGAAAAAACACGTGTATAGAACAACAAGCATTTAAGAAACAAAATTTGCAGGGACAGCTAACTAGAAATGAACTAATAATGGCTGGTCTTCCAGTTGGTATAAATTAATTATGAACATAATATATATAAAAAAACAACGGCGAAAAATAACAAAGAACAGAGAACGATTCTCGCTCACGTGGGACAAACAAGCGAAGTTGAATACTGTGCTTCGGCTTTGCTATGTCTGCATTCGAGTCACTTGACACCAATATTGCGCAACCCCTTAACCACAATCACCCCGTCGGGATGTTTAACAGACGTGTATTTAGAACTTACGCAGACGCTATGTGTTTTTATTGGAACAGTTGATCCGGGTGCTGCGTTTGTTTGGAGGCTGTCACCCCGGGTTTCGTTGCGTCAGTTACCCGGCACAAGATGTGATTTAGACTTTTGGCAGTTCGCCAGCGAAGTCTACGTCTATGCTGAACGAGAACAATAGCGTATACATTTCGCGGGCATGGCGAAATACGTGATCGAATTACTGGTCGTTATGTTTCTATAATGGTACATTATTACTGAACATACGCGCTGATACTTATAGCTGGGGATAATTGTAGGATATTACCTGTAAAATACGACAGCCACTGATACGTATTTATTAGCGGTACTCGGTTTACTGTTACGCAGCAACGTCGGAGTGTTTACGCCACTGTAAAATATTAACGCGCCGCGGCGCGCGTATATTTGCGTATATGTGGCCTAATATATAATGTATAATGTCAAAATTGACGTCGTTTTATCGATGTGACTCTTCAGAAAGCGTTAATCGGGAATGCAATCGCATTTAATCATCAACTACGGAACGCAGCGATTACCTGTTCGTGCCGGTAATAACCGTAATTTATAAAGCACGAACAAGCAGCGCGTCTGCCTGATATACGTCAACAAGGCGAAATACAAAATATTTACCGCACATTAATTATGAAACCAACCACCTGGGCCGGTGCAGTTGTCAATAAACAGTCGTTATGATGGTTATCTATATAATCGAGATGTTGATAGTGTATACAGGACGCGCGCACATTGCATTTCGACCAGTTTTCTGTAATTTTTAAAGTCACATCGAACTGTTTATTGACACATGTGTTAATGTCCCTATTCCAGCTAAATGTGGCGGTCCTGTGTGAACGAGGACACCGGTGTCAACTTAGGTCAAAACCACATTTTAGCGACATGCATACACGATGAAACTGAAACGCAGGCTATGCACAAATAGACATGTGCGTTCCATAAAATAAAGGTAAATGTTTTTATATAGTGCAGAATCTAGACCGTAGAACCACACTTCACTCCGTGGAAGACCTGTTCATTTCAACACCAAGTGGACTCCTCTGAGAATTACTTGATCTGTTGACATGTGACAATTGATATTCATCCCGAAACATTGAAATCAAACAGAAAACGGTCAAGCTATATTAACAAACTGTAGTTCATTAAAATACGCATGGGCGGTCGCGATGTTAGGATAGATATAGTTTAAGCCATGTAACATGATTTTACGAAAACAAATTATCGGACTTTTTATCTTTAACGGATTAACATGACCAACGTTTCTGTTTTGATTAATTTGTCAGTTTCGAACGCGAGTCTCCGCAGACGTTTAGCAGTCGGCAGTTTGCATTTCACGCGGGAGCATGATTATCTGTCAGTGCAATAGTGTTCGAAAGTCGGTTTCCGCTATGCGAGTGAGTCATGAACTAAATTCGATGCTCGAGAAGATAAGGGGCCAAATCGTGTATTTGTACAATCCTTAATTCATCATATTGATGGGAAAGTGTCCTACAGAATGCCTGAAGTAAGAAAGCTATCTGAAAAATGTAATCATTGGTACATCAACTTACGTCACAATATTCCTCCCACGGATCAGCCGCTGGTAAATTTAACAACAGTAAACAACAAGACTATATTGGTTTCGTACACGTGTTATGTCGACAGTTGTGTGAATATTTATTTTAAAAATCCGCAACAACCGAAGCATAAACTGCTTCCAACTGCAAAGATTACAGCATACCCCTTACCAAAAGTAAAAACAAACAGGGCGAAGGACTGTTTGATCAACTAACTGTGTAGCCAGACAGTAGCAGTTATTCGTGTGTGCTCAAAGAGACATTGTTTCATAATGTAGATAATACAATATCTAGTCATTATGCATTGTAATAATTGTTTCTATGTGTACATTTATTCTAGTAATCCTTTTATTTTATATTATATTATATACACCAGTGGTTTTTAGGTTATTTTACCTATTTTCGAACCTACCATGTACGCATATAATATTAACAAACGCATAAAATGTAAATAATAAGTCTTAACGCACTTTTCTTCAACCTTATGAATATTACTATGTTCATACTTGACAGTGTACATTAAACTAAAATAAAGCTCAAGTCAATTTACGTGGGTTGGCGTACCATACTGACGGCCGGTATACTAACTCGCCAAGCGGCACTGTGACTGCAAACACAGGTATAATTGATGATTAATAAATTGCTTAGCTACGACCACATGCGATAAAGAACATTGGTTTCGCACTAATCGGCGACACGGTACATTGTGATAGCGCATAAACTCACACACATACGTACGCACGACCTGAAATTACTCACAACATTCAATGAGCGATCCAGATACGCTCAAAGCGTCACGCTTTGGTGTCACTCTAGGCGAGGTCGCACGTTTAACAATACACCTAGCCGAAATAATTAAAGTCCGGGTGAGAGGTGGCGTGTGTGCGTGCGCGCGAAGCCGGTTCGGACTGGTTCTTGTCGAGCTGGTGGTTATTTCTGTTCGCCAGAGCATGAATCCTGAGTCTGTACAGCCGGGGTACGTCTGACGGGGCGTGTGTTGGACTTTTCGAGAGTGTGGCTTTCGCACGCTCACTCATGGCAAGAAAACACGCTGACATAGGCCTGCCTGAATACAAATAGCTATCAGACGGGCCAATACGCGTGGACGCATGCACGTAGTGCACGCACAGGTCTACTGGGCCCTCTATTGACAAACTCGGAGATCAAGTGTACGATTCAACCCTTGAGTAATACCACGAACACTCCATGAGATAATTTTATAAACGTGTAAACAAACCCAAATCATCACCTAGTATTGTTGGAAAGCAGACGACACCTCGATTTCCAAAATATTTGCCGCTTAATTACAACCACACAAGACATAGTTTTAAGTTAAGAGCTTTAACATTTGCAGCGCCGTGTGCATTTACGACAACACAATTTATAACAGGTATTACATGTAATTTGACGACACAATTCTTGACATGTACTCCGAAAGTTATCAACTATTTATTTGTTTACGCGGGAGATCCAGACGACGCGGTGATAGAGACGAGATAAATGTCGCCAATATTCAGATTGTGGGTCGGATCCAGTAACGCCCCAGCCCATCCGTACTGACGTGACCTATTTCACGTATTCTTTTCTCTTGTCACATCTTTCACCCCGGTGATAGGTCACTCAAATTGAGCACAATGTTCGAGTAAATTACCGTCTGTATAACGTATTACTGCGGTTAGGGTTATAAGTTACAGAACTACTTTGCAAGGGAAAACGTCAACATGAATTGCTTACATGCCTAAACCCTCACGCAAACGCCAATCCCATTCACTGGACTGTTGGCGGGGGGTGGGGTGGGGGTATTTGGAAGCCTTGCTTGCGTAAACACGACATGGGACGATGCCAACTCACTAGCCTAGATCTCAACAACGGCAGGTTCATGGGCGTAGTGAGAGGATGCGGACAGCTGTATGGTAACAGCGATCGTAAACAGACAAAACAAGAGCAGACTGATCGATAAAATGTTGCCGAATGTTTCCAGTTAAATGCCAGCTCACTCGTTATCTGTATAGAGACGTCACGCCGTGGGATACAAACACCGGTCGTATGGTTGAAATGCCAACAGGTTAACATGGAATGATAGATCAGCATGGGCACAATTAAGTTATTAGAACGTGGGATTTTGCTGCTACGTTTTACTCAGGTCAGCGTAGCCTCCTTGCAGATACTGACAAGATGTAATTTAACTAATGGATGGCAGTCATTTAACAATCCGAATAACATGTATGTAGCCTATGCACACTGTAAAGATTGGAGTTTCCATTTTAACGTGAATGAAAGCAGGTAGTGTATTAGGGGAGACCAGGTTAAGAACATTAGGTGTGACGTTAGCCGGTTAGCTTGCTGGTGACTGCGAGATAATTATGGCATAGACTCTTGGTTTGTATACACAGTTTTGTCTCCCCAGTTACATACAGGATAGGTCCCCAGTGCCGATAACACTAAAGGTATTGTTGTTCTTAGTCACCCGCCCCGACTGCATGCCAAGACACAAGTAAGGCACCCGACGTCTGAAAGAAACGGCCCAGTCGGCCCAAGTCTCATAGTTCGCGTCACTCCCAATTACTCTGAACATAACACACAGGGTGAAGTTAAGCCAAGGATCCGGTTCTACCGACAAACACAGTCACCCGTTTCCGCTGGTCTTATCGCACCTGGGCGCACGAAACAAAAACCCGCATACCATTAGCCCTTCCAGGCCCGTCACTTAGCCCACAGGCCGGGAAACCGCTGCCAAACAGTATTCAGATTAAACTTGAAGCCGACCACGGCAGGTATATTAACCAAAGGATCTTGTCAATATCGGCGCCAGACAAGCGTTTTAATCAGTCTCCATTGGTGTAACATATTCAACGTTTCTAAAATCAGAATAGATTAGCATTGTTCTACCACGTCACCATAAGGAACCGTTTCTCTCCATAAACCGATTTAATGTTATACGATTTCCAATAATTATTATATATAATCTAAATTATATACAAAATATTGTTAACGTTACAGGCACAAAGTGTGATTGTATTTTATCAAACATTATAATAATAAACAATATATACTCTACATACTGACCGTTCTAATAAGTGTTTCAATGAACTACATTTAAACAATAACTTCTCTTTTATATGTTTATATGTGCAATGTAAACATGATATTCGGGGCGAAACATTCAAATTAAACATATATGCAGCAGTCAAATTGTTATTAACAAATGTGTGGTTCGTCAACACATTAATTTTGGGTGGTCAAGAAGATAATTACAATTTCTACTATATAACATGACTTCACTATAAAAACGGTGAGACTTCTTTAAAAGGAATGGACACGAGGAAAATTTACTGGTGAAACTAATATTGCAAATCAGCCTGTCTGAACAACCTACTTAATTTTAATGAAATCATCTGAAGGTGAAATTTAGGACTAAACTTGACACGAACAAATCCAATTGCTTTCCGCATGACTGTATATGTTGCACCGGAACCAATGCTGGTAGTTTAGTGTCACGAACAAATCTAGAGTGTGAACAACAATCTCCCATCGATTGCACTCACTCACCCGCGATGTGTGGTAGATATGCCACCGGCGCCATCTTCCGTGAATTGTTCTTCTAGACACTTGAACTATCATTGTCGCCTCATCGTGTCTTCTAGTGCAGCTAAAATTCGTCTGTTTTTTAAATATAATTACACGAAAAATTTTGTGCGTGCATACAACTAACTTCTATTATTAATACACTCGTGTAATACACCGTGATTTTATTAAAGTAAGTAGCGCGTGATACTAATAATTATGCATTTAATTGAAAACATATTTAATTTTAAAAGCAACACATGTAGTTAAATCAATGTTAGATTTTCCATTCATGTTTCCATTGCGATATGGACACTCGCATCACATCTAGTATTAGTAACCTATCGGAATGATTAATTGCGTTCCGCTTTCTGGTTTGGGCCACAGTAAAGCACGCATCAGGCGCCGGGTATCCGAACTGTCAGCACGCTATCATATCGACCAGCTGGATAGTGATTAATCTGCGCCAGCATTCCATCATGGACTCTTTGAAAATATCCATCTGACTCGTCATTAACTCGCCCACGGCAGCTGTCATGCGCGCTTAACCAAGTAACTTCAACGTATTTAGACCGCAGGAAATGTTATTAATTATGTGTTTTGCTATTGACCACTGTGTGTGGATAGCGGTTACACATGGTCCCACAACGACAAGTACCCTTCACGTACGTTTCATGTGAATTGAAAAACATCGGTTTTCGGTATACTTAGAAGAATACACGGGGAAATATGCACTTTGTTTCGCTAAATGATATTTGCTTTCAAACATCAATAAATGCATACTTTACACATGTGTAAATTCAAATAATGTTGCAACAGCCTGTGATATTCCAATATGTGTAGTCCTTTTGTCGCGAGCATTTCGGCCATTCACTAATTAATCCATTATTTATCTGCTAGGCAACGCTAATCAGCAGTTGACTCGTACGTGTTTAGTCACATTTCCAGACGTTTCTTCTAGACATCTTGTGCGTCGTTGTGTCTCAACGCGTTAACTCTCACGGGCTGTGGTGTAACTAGACTCCATATATTCCGTATCAAATGTGACCGGACGTGATAGGCAACAGCCGTTTCAAATTCCTCGCAAAATGCTCGGGTAAGCACGGTCTATAGTGAAGTTTGACTCATAAACAGAAAACAACAAAATTACCATTAAACAAACGAGCGAAAATCCAAATGATTCAGCTGGTTAATTGTATGGGTAAAAATCACCTATTTCAAGACCGAGTTTTCACATGATAGGCATGCCTAGCATTCACATATCGCTTAACAATGTTCATTCATCAGCTAAACGAACACGGACAACCTTCAAGTAATTTTATGCATTGGTAACATTTATTATTTCATTATTACACGTCTTGAGATTTTTTATTTTCTTAAAAACATGTAAATGCACATTTGCAAAATGCGAAAATATGCCTCGTATGTTACACTATACATTTACACGCATGCGCCATACTTACAAGAATGTACACATTCGTTCGCAGGAACCAGCCACACAACAGGACTCGCTTATTGCGTGTGAAAGACAGTTAAGTATTCTCTCATTCGCTCTTGACTGTAGCACACCCAGTCACGGAGGACGGAACCCAAGTTTGCGACTGACAATCACAAATCTGGCTCCCATCTTTCGGGAATTTAAAATGCGCATATAACACACGCACCTCACAAAATAAATACGGCGCCTGGCGCCCGCACTAACGCACGCAGGCACAACGTACGCAGGCACCCATCACTCGTCAAAGCTGCCATTCTGTTGTGTTGACATGTGACTCCTCCGTGAACGGTATAATATATAATATATCTACATTTACAATGTACACTTTATACTATATTTATACAATAAAATCTCAAGATTTACACTGGTCATCGTTAATAATAGTAATAACAGTAGCAGCAGTCACAGTTCAAAAAAATACTGCGTAAAATTCGTCCGCTGAACACATGCACCATGTTACTGACGTCAGCCAACTAAACTAGTTAATCGCACACCAACTCGGCGACCTCAAGTTCAAGAAATGCAGCGCCCTCCCGCGCGTGTCAGGGCGCCGTCGTCAAGTTCGAGGGAACGGTAGCAAAGCACTGAACGCAACGTTCCTGAGTTGTCGGACGGTTGTTAAACCGATCCTGTTTCACACATCATCCCCCCATAGAAAAGTGTCAACGTCAACGCCGACAAGTCAAGTTCGGTGAAACATATCGGTGCTATTGCTAAACGCGTTCTATCCGAAGTCTTCCATCTATCCATCTGTCAATGCAGTGACGCTCAGCCCCGATGCCGTGGCGTCGACATCGAAGCAAATAGTTCACCAGCCAAGTTAAACGAGATCCTTAAGTGAAGGGACGGCAGAGCATACAGTTCTGTGGTTTCTGTCGCGCCAAGGCGGCGACATTACCGACCGCCCGAAGACTAACTGGCAACAAATGCTGCGACCAGATTCATGCCGTCCTGCGTATGTTTGCCTAACGAGCAACGGATGTCCGAGTAGTTGGGTAGAGAGAAATCCTGAATGGACGATGGTTGTTGTAGCTGCTGCTCCTCTTCGTCGTCCGATTCCTCCTTCACGTCGTCACCGAACAGGACGCCGATGCTGCCGTCTTCACCGATTCGATACGATACCTCGCTCGGGTCGACCCATACCGTCAACTCGCTCGGCAGAAACGACAGCAATTCGTTTTCGGAGACCCCCGACGCCGCGCCCGCTTTGTCGAGCAGCGGGTCCATCTTGTTGTTGACGATACGAATACAACGGTAGCCGCTGCCCTTCGTTGGTTTGTCTGGGAACCAGTGATTTAGGTAGTGATTCGCAAGTACCTGGTGTAGTTTCTGTCGAAATCGCTCGAGCTTGTTCGGCTCCATATTGCGGCAGCGCAGCAGGTTCGAAACGAAATCGACGGCGCTTTTTACTTCTCCCTTCATCATGAATATCGTCAGCGAAACGTAGTACGAATATCCGTTGATGTAGACCGGCGGTGGTTAGTTATTCAGCCAGTGGGTCACGCACATAACCCAAAAGCTCACACGATTGCTTGCTGCAGAACGAAAACAGCAATGGCGGCGGTAGTCTTTCTCGCGAAATGTAGGTCAGCCCGCGCAGCCGAATGAATTTTCAATAGTTTCTGCCGTCAAATCCGCACACCCAGTCAGTTCGATGCCACTATCCAGTTGTGAAACACCACACTGTTAGTAAACACTGCTACAACCGGCGATTTATTCCTTCGAAACAGTTCTACTTCTCGCCCTTCCTTCGCTCAGACGACACACTACACGCAATATATATAGAGCCCGTTCTTTGTCTGCTCGAGCTTCCAGTAAACACATCCTGACGTCAGCGTCACTCGACGTCATCGTGACCCATTTAACGATGCCAACCAATCCGCGGCCAGTGACTGCACACGATAACCATATACGGCGTTGCTATTTTTAGTCAACACGCACTGCACCGGTTCTGGCGCTCACGTCATTGGCTGGCTGGTTTGGCGTGGTGACCTGCTGCATACTAATGAGCGGTACTGCCTGGCTGTATGGCTGCCGACTGTCATTGTAGAGAAGCCATTGTGCTTACTTGACCGAGCTTTGGCAGGCTTTGAGTATTGAATAGGCTATTGAAATGGGTGTAGACGGGCCGCGCAGTGGACGACGAACGTGTATTTAACGGCACATTTATATTACCTCTTTGTTCGCATTCATTATCTGACCGTGAGTGATAGAGATCGCGCTAGGCGAGAGGCCGGGAGTGACGTAAGCAAATGGCCTGCCAGATAAGTGACAGCTGTTGATGTGCTACTCGAGTGTAAATATGTGTATGTTGAGGAGTAGGGAGTTTTTGGGTCAGCGCTTGTAAATAGCGTTATTCACGCCCGAAACGGACGCCAACGGATTACTAATAGGCAGGCCGTGAAAGAGTTTGCGGGACTTTCTCAGTAGTTCGTGTTAATCTCTACGAATAATGTACCTCTATCTACCTCTGGCTGTGCTCTGGCTATAGTACTGTTGTGACCTCTTCGTCTTTTAACTAGAGACGACTCATTGTTTTGGCACCGTATCATGTCACTGGAGGTGAACTACCAATGACTGAATCCGTTTGCGTGTCATTTCGGAGAATTTTAGTCGCTGCGTCAGAACCGTAAATCTACTATTAGTTACATGTTGTCCTTGTTTTGGCCTTGGGTTCGTGGGCGGTGAATGTATTGTGCAAGATGCCGAACCCTCGGCCAAAAACATTGACACACATTTTGTTTTTAATAACACCACTGGAGGTACATGTAAACATTATTACTCAACCACATCTGACTGTAAATAGTCGATTCACGATGAAACACACTGTCACTGGTATAAATAAAGGGGCTGGCTGGCTGAGTTTGTTTTCCCGAGACACCCAGGGTATATTTTTATAGATTATAATAATATAGACTATGGTTTCATTGTCTGTCCATTAAATATATGGTTCCTTTTAAATGAGTATTCTTTTGTAAAAAGGTCCGACGACACCCCCACAACGACGATCCTGGATTGTTTACTGGATTAGCATCATATATTAATACGATAAGTTTGGGGGTAGTCTGGCAATCTCTCAGGCGCCAACGTCCACTCGCCTCTTTCTATGTTCCTTCGCCTCATTGGATCATTGGCCCCTGATCTACCGATATATTAAAACAACACAAAGGTAGTTATTTAGAGTTATTTGCAGTGTTTGCTGTACATACTTTTCTAGCTGTTGGAGAAAGATGGAAACGGTGGGCGAATTGAGTCATTGTGGGTTCTTTACCGGAAAATATCGGGTGTAAGCTAGTGTTAATTAGTACTTGAATATACGTTAGTTTGTATTAAGTATATTGCATATTGTATATTATCCAGGATTTTGCGTTGAACTGACGGTACAAGTTTAACTCTACCCTTCTGTATATTGAAACAAGCAAACAAGATAGCGGACACACCGTGAGAAACGTAAATGATAACGTCCATGTAATACCACTTCCTAATATTAGGACGGGCATTCGTCGGATGTAAATCCTCAACTGGTAAATACTGAGTATACGAACGAATAATCGAAGTTTGCGTATAAGTTTGTAACGACTATGAACCAAGCCGGCCCATTATGACACAGGCATTATATTTACACAATTATCGGACTAACCAAGTCGAACAATAACGTGTGAATACGTTATAACTAAGCTCTAACAACACAATTGACATTGACGTGAATAACACGTAAACGTCCACTGGCTAATAAACATATGCGTAAGTATACAATTACATACACACGCATGTGTACACACATGTATATGAGTTTATTTGTTATACGTGATGTTTAGCACAAGTTACGTGGCAGGAGTTCCGAGATATTATGGGCATAGACCAGGGGCCAGTAAGATGGAAGCCCACCGTTTCGGTAAAGGGAGATGATATCAGTGTGAATATGTCTGAAAAAGATATCTGACACAACATTTTAGATACTTGATCAACCAAATAACCCGTGGTTTCCAATCAGGGGTGTGTAGTTATTATGAAAGAAAAATACCGCGTTGTTAAATGGCAATCGGCCAACAGACTGGACAGAAATTAACACCGGTTTGATCAACTGTCGATGGAAGCAAGCTCGGTAATTGACTGAATGTATGAAATACGATTTTCGCACAATAACGACCAGACACGTGGAGACAATGGTGGTCAACGCCGATAGACCTGTTATCTACTAAAAAAACTGTTGTGTGGAAAATGTTAATACTTTAACAGTCTGGACTGCTGCTGGGATAACGTCTTCTGCTGTTTGATAGTATAATTACCTGCGTGTTTCACCCCAGGCGTTCAATTTAAAAACCCCGTAACGTCCCCAGGGTGGATATTACGATTCGTCAAAGTGGGTAATTCCCAGGGGTTCCAGACTCGCTGCCGGACCAACACAAAAAGATGCCCCGCGGTTGATATAGCAGTCATTGTACAATGCAAGATGCAGCATCTTATATAGCGTCAAAGATATCCAGACTGGTGGATTGTGAACCACGGCTATCAACAAACACCTAAATGCAGCACTCTGACCCTGTTGTTTGTTGACGGACCGGACCATCTCCTTCCGTCTCAAGATCCGGGGTCACTGACAGACACGCGGATCCTTATGCGGGCACGTGGGAGTGCATTACCCTTTTAAATGTTACGTTTTGATGATTCCGAGTTTAGTTTTCCGAAATTTGGTGGGTTACACGAGAGCATCGTGTCACTAATAAAGCGACACTTGTTTTAAAGTATCACGTAACATGTGCTTCAAATTATCCAATTGTTAATAGTTAGGCCTATATAAAATACTGTCATAGGTAATAATATGTTCGTGTTGTGCTGCCGTCTGGTGAATCACGCGAGCAAACGAGCACTTATACAAATAATCTAGCTTGCAGAGGTGTACTATACTGATCATAAGCCTAGAAAGCTGTGGAATATGGGGGGAGTGCGGAGTTGTTATCCACCCATGCCATATTGTGGCAATACGATTCGATTGTGGGGAAAGACAACCAGCCGAAAAAACTGTTCATTCTAAATGTAAACTAATTAATGAGCGTCGCACGTATGAAGTAAAATCGAAGTCTGGGCCGACGTGTGTAGACTATTTTATGACGGCCCGTGTCCCTGTTTTGTATCCGTGCAGTGTCATTACGTAAACAGACGCTGCTCGACCGACATCGGCTAGGTCACAACGCCCTTGGGCTGGCGCCAGAGAGTGCTGGTTATCATGTCCCGCGTAACATGTGTTAGTGAACTTTGTGCATGACTTTCATAGTGTTTGTAAACATAGGGGTCTACTTGTGAGAGAAGAGCTTCCACGGGACATATGTATAAGATCGTTTTATCGTACGGCGTGTGTGTGCGTGCGTGCGTGCGTGCGTGCGTGGGTGGGTGCGCATGGGCATATATGTGTGTGTATATATATATATATATATATATATATATATATATATATATATATATATATATATATATATATATATATATATATATATATATATATATATATATATATATTTATATATGGGATGAAGGAAGGAACGAAGGCAGCAAGGAAAGAACCAACGCACGCACGCACGCACGCACGCACGCAAGCACGTACGCATGCAAGCACACACTGAAGCACGGATGGGGAACTATTAGAACAGATTTTGACTTAACGATGATATATGGCATCCATTTTGACATTACAATTCTAATTATTGAGACATCGTGTGATATGAATGAGAAAACGATCATTATTTTGTTTTGTACACAGACCAACATTTTGTTGGTTGAGCAACGAAAATTGCTGTATTTGTGCCGCGATTATTGTGGCATTTGTTTTGACACTGATTTTTTTGACGCACTGCCTACTATCATAATATTCAATGTAAGTAATTTTACCAAAAACACAACGGATGTATATATAACTTTATATAATGTAACTTTATTTTTATATAGCGCAATTTCCTTAAAAATTCAATGCACTTTAGATAAAAAGCATTAAATAAATAAATACATATACATAAAACAAATACATATAAAAAAACATACCTCAATATAGCAAAATACAATTATTTATCCTAAACACAATTTAAATGTCACTTGTTCAAACAATATTCTTGACGGAACACTAATGTTTTAGCAGTGAAGGCGTAGCGGAGTGGCTATTCAACAAGTCGGCTAAACACCGTGGAGCCATGTGATGTAAACATAAATAGATAAGCAGGATAATCTTAAACTCTGACCTGCTATGAATGGGTAATCAGTGTAAATCCAGAACTAGCGTTACATGTTCTCTACAGGGTGCGTACATGATAAATCCTGGCTGCCATGTTTATGAAGTAAGTTCCGCGGAAGGCTGGAAAGCAGCGCATTTCCGTAATCTAATTTAGAAATAACAAATGCGTGCGCCAGAGCCTTAGTCTTGTGTAAGGCATCTTCTAATCCGACTGGTATTGTGAAACTGCAGGTACGCACCACGACGCACCGCGTTCACATGGTTTTCCATGCTCAAGGTGGTGATGGTGGTTCCTCGCCACCTGTACTGGCGACAATTTCTGCCTCGTGAAGTAGGCATTCTGAAAACGTATACCCTGGACAGAAGCAGTTTCTTTAACACAACCCAACAACAATCACGTTGTCGTTTTGGGGTCTCGTTAACCGCATAACTGTAGCGTGAACCGCACGTTGGCAAGTGGCAGGCCTCACTTGTGCCAAAGAAAACACGCTGTCGAAAGACCGCTTTTACGTAGCCGTGCAACAAAACACGCGCCAGCCGCGCTGTGTTTACTACCTATTGACGAGCGTCGACGGAAATAAAGTTTTTACGATGCCTGTTCACTTGTAGGTCCACCATACATAATGTCAGTTACAGTTGAGTTATTGTTTTCAACAACAGCAGCTGTCTGTTAAAGGTCCTTCTTCAATCAGATTGTTCCGCTCATCTTGTTTCAGACTCGTTTCACACAAAACAATCGAATCTATCTCGCATCGACCACAACAACCTAGCTTGTTTGTAAGAATTATTTTTTTTGGGTGAAATCGTCGGACAGACTATTAAATTATTTTTGACCGGACCCGGTCAAAATTCTGGTCTGGCTATATATAACATAAGACTACAGCTATTTTTACTTTTTAAGTTACCCATAGACATAAATAGAACACCCGTTAGTAAAATAGGGGGATGATTAATGATGTAACTCTATGAAGTTACCCGATCTAACGATCAAAGTCAATTCTTCTGATGCATTTAAAGGTGCCTGATCAATTCGATTTTTTTGCTCGTCGAATTTCAAATTCGTTTTGCGAAAATTCAAACCTACCTAACATCCATTACGACATGCTAGCTCGTTTGTATATGTAGACGGAAGTCACGCCCATGATCAGCCTTGACCCCATAGAGTGTTTTGAATATCCAATAGTTTGAACCTTACCAGATCTAACGACTAAAGTAAATTCTTTCGATGATTTGAACAGAAACACGCACCTTTTAATTAAACCGACTGCGGATATCAGTTTAACTATTCACGCACTACATATTTGGACATCAACGAACCGGATTAGCGATAGGCTAAATCAGTTGAGGAAGCAGTTTTAGCAAAATTACAAGGGTGTACGCACTGTTGTTATCAAAACGACGGCGACCGTCTTTAATAAACTATCCACATACTACATATTTAAAAATCCACAAACGTGATTCGCGCCGGGCTAAATTAATTGAGGGAGGCGTTTTAATTTTATGCTAGTTTCTAACTCGCTTTTGACGGGAGTTTCCCTTAATTTTTTTACCAAATATCCGTCTTTCCTAAAATACTGGACTTTATGGAAAAACTGTAGTGTATTTCAGCATACAGCTCGTCGATATTTCAATGTACACAACTCGAGGACGGCAACATTTGGTGTAGGGGTCTGTCTACGCGTTTTTGTTGTGCGCCCCCTGGTGATGAAAACTGTTGGCTAGAATAGATTGGCGAACAAAAAATTCTGTTATGTCTATAACATTTAAGACAGGTGGGAACATTGTTCTATTCTTAAGCCCAGTCATCGATTGGGTGGGTCCCTTCGAAAGTCGATGCATGAAATGCATGATTCTTTGTTCCAAACTACAACTCATCAACCGCGAGGGAGAATATTATGTTGTGTTCACACAGAATTCACTCGTGCCAACTATGCGAATATTTTTTTTAATGTGCCGGTCTTTCGGGCGTATGAGACAACTTTTGAACAATACGATTTGTATAACAGGATACAGTCCGTGTTTGTCAAATGACATGCGAACTTTAACAGTCAAACACACGTCCGTAGTGTAACTCTGCGCCAAAGTCTCGCGACTTCCAAACACTTCTACCAGTGTTCGGTTTGTGGGTCTCACGTATTTCTGCCAGCACCACTCACGGGTGGCACGTGTGGCGGCCCTTGTCCGGACTACATAGCCCAGAATACTGTGTATTTATGTAGTTCGCTCAGACCTATTTTTCAATGACGATTTTGTTGTGGCATTTGAATATATCTTCGCAATTTATCTTCCAACATCCAATCTCACATAATGACAATACTCCACACACCACTCATTAAAAAATTCTCAAAACTAGTAATGCCAGTCAACAAATCATGAAACAAGGGGCAATTTGACGTGGAGTTAATTACTTTCACTGCGTTTACAAATAGCGTAATCATTAACAGTTACAATGCACAATTCCACGCGAAGCCGCGTGGCGCGTTCTCTGTTTTCATTAATTACTACTACACAAATTGCATTTCCACTTTCATTCATCACACACAAGGATACACTCCTTATATGCGTGATTTTAAGAGGACGCACACCGCTTCAGATTAAATAACTCAGATTGCACTCGTGGTTTATAGGGGCCTATTTCTATTTCACCAGACACGACCTAGTTTTATAGGAGTCGGACCACTGTTGAGAATTGCATTGGTGGCCATGTTAACGTTTTGTCTGATTATAAGAAAACGTGACCATCAAAAATTCTGAAAATTTTTCACAGCAACTGCCATCATCTCATTGACATACTGACCAAATTTGATCAAAATCACATACCTCCAGCTCTTTTAAAACGCTCCGACGTGCGTTGCCTATCAATTTTGACAAAAATAGCCATGTATTCATGCACCCACGTGAACAGAACAATTCCCATAAATCCCTCCGCCTGTTAAACTCTCCAAAAATGCACCATTTCACAGGCAGTAGCTTCTACAAACTAACCTGTGAATATGCCAGCTCTACTGCAGGCATATTCACAGGTTGTCACATCATATGAATTGTTTAAATTCACATATCGCAATTTAATACGCCCTACATTCGTGAAACAATAAACAGGAAGGTCAACACTGATCTTACCCCTATGTTGAATAGGACAGCTGCTATACAGCCTAACCGGAAACGGGAGGACACGTTGATGTAGAGACGTTTCTGTTAAAAACACCAGTAATGATACCCACGACCCATAAATGACTGATGTGAAATGACGGTAATCGGCCGAGGATGCTCGATAGCGCAGTAATACATCAGCCATTGGACTGGGTGCAACTATGTGTAAAACGACTCTATATTTTGTGGAAATTAAAGGGTGTTAGGTTAAGGAGTGTTTTCACGAAAGGCTAAACGCGTAAACTTAGTAAGGTTTGCAAATGAAATTTAGGTGTAGTTCGTGAAAAGAATTGGCACGTAAATTTAACTAGTTTTGCAGGCCCGTTGAGTCAACTGACGTTTAATGTGCACCTACAGCTTAAGGAGAAAATCGCGGGGCAAACACGTATTGTTGTGGTCGTCAATGCAATGCACGTCACATTGCAAAGTTCGGCCCTATTCATGCGAGGCGTCATCGGACTTCTCAGATAATTGTAGTATAGATCTGTGCCATAAAACAGTTTGTTGCTGTGTTTATTGTTCTGTTTATTTGTTTGTTCAAGCATATCTCCGTCAGTTTCGCGTATGGGCTGAATTTGTGTAGGCGTGCCCGGGGGCTACGGAGAAGGTTCATACATAAAAAAAAATCGAAATTCCATCGGCTAGTTTTAAATAATTGTAAATCACTAGTGTATGCATGATGTCATTGTACAACTATTATTTCCTATTAATTACGTGATGTTGTCAAAAGTCCAAGAAAGAATTTTAATAAAAACAAATGATAAAAGGGAAACGCCACTGCCACTGCCACCATCACGATCGCAACACCACCATCATCACCACCACCACCATCACCAACACCAACACCACCACTACCTCCATGCCGACCACCACCAGCACCATCACCACCACCTCCACCACCAACACCACTACCTCCATGCCGACCACCACCACCATCACCTCCATGCCTATCACAACCACCACCACCATGACAATCATCACCACCACCATCACCACCTACCACCACCATCACCACCCACCACCACCACCACCACCACCACCACCACCACCATCATCACCACCAACATCACAACATCCCCACCTCCTCACTCGCGTACTTGTGTTCATTACATTACACTAACGTCATTCCCGGCGTCCCACTCACTCCCAACAGGGCGGAACAAGTAATCACGCCGAAGCCTTTGAACACTGATGGTCATTACTGGTCATTACTCCGGACGTTCGAGCATCGCTGGACGTCGCCGATGTTACGAAACTCGAGCCAGCGAGTGACGCAAATAGCCTCGTTTCAACTCGGCTTTATGCCAACGAAACTAGTTTACGCGAGAATTGTCAATTGGGCCATCTGCGTCAACATAACGCGCACTTGTCTCTCACGAGAGGGTCCCGAAGACTAATAATCTACGCCAGCATTGGGAGTGACTCTACATTGACCCTCATCCCTTTGAGCAGGTCTTTCACCCAGATACATGGCGCGTTAGAAATGTTTAATAACAATAACTAAATAAATCTCGAGTGACGCATTCCAATTTGGGCTCTGCAGGCATCGGGACGTACGGTTATCCAAGCACGATGTGCGGATACGTATAATATACATTATATCTAATTATGTCTCCAACATAATCGAATGTCGATTTTAAGACTGTATCATTGTCGTTGTCATTGATGTTCTTTATATTTCGGTCTGGTTTATTGGTTTTCGTGCTATATAGGTTTACCACCGATTTAGATGTCCTCATTGCACGGAAGGTGCAGATTAAAAACACCCAGTTTGGGTCAGTCATTGAACAGTCATTGAACAGCATGAATCCTGTTGCAGCCGTTTCGAAGCTTCGGTCACTCTACAAGCTTCGGTCACTCTACATAAACGAGTATCTGGGCTGTATATAGAGGTGGATATGCGAACAAATAATCTTCGCGGAGTAATTGCAGAATGGCTGAATACTTCCAGCAAAGTCGATTTGGTGTTGGAAGGAGCAGGTCTGCCAGGGGGTGAAGTGTAAAGGAACAAGTATGCCAGGGGTGAAGTGTAAAGGAACATGTATCCCAGGGGTGAAGTGTAAAGGAACAGGTATGCCAGGGTGAAGTTTAAAGGAACATATATGCCAGGGGTGAAATGTAAAGGAACAGGTCTGTGAGGGGTGAAGTGTAAAGGAACAGGTATACCAGGGGATGAAGTGTAAAGGAACAGGTCTGCCAGGGGTGAAATGTAAAGGAACAGGTCTGGCAGGGGGTGAAGTGTAAAGGAACATGTATGCCAGGGGTGAAGTGTGAAGGAACAGGTCTGCCAGGGGGTGAAATGTAAAGGAACATGTACGCCAGGGGTGAAGTGTAAAGGAACATGTATGCCAGGGGTGAAGTGTAAAGGAACATGTATGCCAGGGGTGAAGTGTAAAGGCACATATATGCCAGGGGTGAAGTGTAAAGGAACAGGTCTGCCAGGGGTGAAGTGTAAAGGAACAGGTCTGTGAGGGGTGAAGTGTAAAGGAACAGGTATGCCATGGGTGAAGTGTAAAGGAACAGGTCTGGCAGGGGGTGAAGTGTAAAGGAACAGGTCTGCCAGGTGTGAAGTGTAAAATGCTTTCAGCGGTCCTAACGATAATGCGCTATAAAAGAACTTACCTTCACATTTCTTTTAACACAGCCTGGTCAATGTCTAAAAGATAAAACACGTTTACCTTGTCATGTTGTTCACGTGGATCGCTCGTGGTTGGCCCGAATACTGTTTAGTAGTACTTGCAGTATGTTCACGCCATGTGGGCCTCTGTAATGCCACGTAATGTACGTGAGCTCCAGCACGTAACCGCAATCGAAACAACTTTTTCATGTCGGTGTATTTTTCTCACAGCGTGCAAAACTCTTACGTCTTTCCGCCAGTCAAGTTCTTTTTGGGGTTTGGCAATAAATACACTTTGCGGTGGTGCTATTTAAAGTGAACGTGTAAGGTCAAATGCCTCACATTAACGTTGCGTCCGATATCCGTCATATTTTGGTGATCGCTAAATTAGTTTGTATGATACTGTGTACAGACTCACTGTATAAATATACGTGGTTTGGTTTTGTATTAAACCGGAAAATGTACATCCACCGATTCGGTGGTTTTAGCCAATGGGAAATATGTCATTCCACCCCGCTAGCAGGTTAACAAGTTTGAGGGTGAGATAATGTATTATGAAAAAAAGCGTGATTTAGATTTTCTGGTATGATATTTTCAAACATCATATAGAGTTACACTAGTCAGCAGCGGAGCCAGGGGGTCTTAGGGGTCTCAAGACCCCCCTAGGCCATGTGGGGGGGTCAGTGGCTGCTATAATTATGCAGGAGAAAAGAAACGGTAACGTAGCCAATTAGAAAGAAAGAAATTGTCCCTCGACTTTAAAGCTGTCCAAATATGTAATGTGTGAATAGTTTAAGTGATATGCACAGTCTGTTTAATAAATGAGTGCACACTTTTGTTAAAATCATCAAAAGAATGGACTTTGATCCGCGTTATATCGGGTAACATGCGAAAGTGTGAGTGGCCATGCCAGCATGTTATAATATAAAGAGGCGGAGTTATTTTGCCCTTTTCGCCGAATTTCGACTGGGCCTAGTCGAAAATAACTTAATAGTTTGTGAGATATTTCCACCAAAAGTATTTACATTTGCATAGACGAGCTAGCATATCGTAGTGGACACCAGACAGGTTTGACTTTTCGCGAAACTATCCGAAACGAGCCGAACAACTGAACTGGAAAGCGGCTGTGACCATTCTTGGGCATCTCTCGCTCTATTTCTACGAAACAACGATCCTTTTACGCAACGCCAATGTGTCTGTTGGTTCAGTAAACTGTACCCAATCGCAAGTTGCTCTCATCCTGTGTATTAACCGACCTAAATACACGAAGGCAGTAAACACAATTCGACGGTCTGATATCGCTGTTTAATCAGGCCGCAGTTCCACACATCCGCTGAGCAAACTGCAATCAGCGAGTTACGCCGGGGCCGACCACCGCGACAAAGACTGTCAGCGAAGGACGCGCGCACCTTCGGGAAATCAAGGCAGTACAAAGGCTTCGTGCCATGGCCAGGTGCAGGGATTGCTTCCAGTTGACCGGGATCAAAGCAACTCCCGCCGTGTGTGTAACACTGTATTCACGGGCCTTTGAGGGAAGATTGACACAGAACTCTATTGTTCTGGAGTGGATCAGAATGCTGCTAGTTGTTGTTTGCGCCAAAACCGAACTCCATTGAATCTTTGTTCGAGATGTGGCGTAATGACGCGTTGCGCGTTCACCCTCACTAGGGGTGCGTAGTAACCTCCCATCTCCCACCTGTTTGTGGGGCCAGTCTTCCACCTCCAACCATTCAGTTTAGAGTTCACCTCCCACCAATTATTGGGAACAACCTCCCACTTAAATTCCTGCCACACCCTCTCTCTCATCGATTATTCAGTACATCAGGGCGAAATAAAGTATGTACGGTATAGGACCTATTCAACGGAATATTTATAATTCAACACATTTTAAACATACAAACTGGGCACATTGCCACTAACCTTTCCATTTGCCCTGTCCTTTTGATTTGCCCCTACTTTACTTTGTACTATATTTGGTTAAATACAGGATACGCATGTTTCCTATGTAATATATTAAACTGTATAATGTTTATAATTCATTGTGTTACTCTGTGTTACGTTTGTGTAACATAACAGCCGGTATCACGCAATGTGACATAGTTCACATAAGCGACAGCAAAATGAACCTTTGAAACATGTGAAAGTGCCCTTTCGGGAAATTCGCCCAGTGGAAATTCACTTTAATTACATTGCTATAATCAATACGGTTTGAAATAACCTGAAGTATTACTTTGTTGCTTTTGGCATGTTGTGTGGAGGGTAGTGGTGTAGTGTTTGTGGTGTGTCAGTGTTGTGTGCCGGGGTAGTATTTCTGGGTAAATGGGTGCTGTTTGTGTTTCGTTTCGTGGCCAGGCGTGGTGTTATGCGTGATGTGTGATGTTGTGGTCGTGTGATGCAGTGTTTGTGGTGTTTTTTTAATTAAGTTTAATGTTTAGTGTATGTGGTACATTGTTGCGTGGTGTGATGCAGCGTGTGTGGTGTGATGTGACGTTTGTGGTGCTATGCAGTTTTGTGGAGTATTGCGCGGGGCTTGGGGTAATAGTTGAGGTGTGTTGAAGTGTAGTGTTTGTGGCGTGTTGTCGTGTAGTGCCCGAGGCGTGGTATGGTGCAATTGCTGTAACATGGGTACACGTGGATCCGCGTTACAGACGGCGTGTGGGCGGAAGGAAGACCCCACCCAAGTCCGGCGGGTCACACCTGTCCGTGGGGCAGTCTCCGCTGGCGTCGTGTAGGCCGAAGGAAGACCCCACCTATGTCCGGCAGGTCACGGCTGTCCGTGGGGCAATGTGTGTGTGTGTGTGTGTGTGTGTGTGTGTGTGTGTGTGTGTGTGTGTGTGTGTGTGTGTGCGTCCGCGTGCGCGCGCGCGTGCGTGCGTGTGTGTGTGTATGTGCGTGCGTGCGCAGCGCTTATGTGTGCGTGCGTGGTCAAGATATAGAGGACACGAACTAGTATGTTAATATAATATTTATTATTAATCGTGCCGAATAGTATTCGTTTAATCAGTCGCTATCGTGTCAAACGTCGCAGCGCTACAAGACCAAGTCGACACAAATCCTTCACGAAAAGTTGTATTTATTCATGCTGAAGATAATAATAAATTCCACATATGTGCCTTCACTTGGACCCCAAGGAGTCACCGTGAACATCACCACTGACTTCCGGGGCTCTTATTACAATAACAGGACATGTTGACGTTTGACAACAAAAGAAACAAAATGGACGAAACAGGCCACCAAGAAATCGTCCGCCACAGCACACAACGGCGCACGTAGCACACGTGCCTACCTTTTAATAATTACTGATTAATTAACACATTCTTTCGTCGCGTTGATCACACTCCGTGCACACTTCCATGAACTGTAGCGTCTACTGAACATTGTTAGGAGAATAACACGAATTCTTGGCACACTGATCGAATTTCTCGGGGCATGTATGTAATTACTTTATTCTCGTTATCATCGGGGCTTATGGAATTGATCATCCTCAAGTCTCAATACGAAATCCGAATATTTACTATCACAACCACAAACACAACAACTACAACCACAAACACAACAACTACAACCACAATGATAATAATGTATTTAAAAAGCGTTAATCACGACTTTGTGGATCAATGCGCTTCATAAAAAAATCACGTAGGCCTACATAGGCCTATGTATGTATAGAAAGCTAAGACTGTTAATATTAGTTGTATGTCAAAACCACAAGTAGACATCATTTGACAACATTACTTAAACAAATTCCGTGCGTAACCTGCTGTGCCACTACACGTAAAACGTTGGCTCACTAAGCTTGGCCCTCTTTTTTGAGCAATTTCACAAGTTTAGACATGAGGCAAATTGAAACCATGTACACAATCACAATCCTCGTTAATGTGTCTAGAAGTCGGTACATTTCGAAAAGTACTACCAAGGCCCAACTTGATATAATCACCTGTTGTTTGATTTCTATGCGTGAAAGAACGGAACAGCATTATCCAGCAGAGGGCGGTGTGGCCATAAATGTTTTATCTAGTGCTGCCACCTGATGAATAATTCAAATGTCCACATTTTGGCCATTGACCTGTGTATTATATATAGATCAGTGATTTTGGCTACACATTCCCTGGTTTTTCCGTTTTGCACAGAGTCTGAGTCACGTTCAGGGGCGTCCGCAAGATTTTTTTAAGGGGCAACATTTTGTTCGGATAACACTGGCCATATACTTTTACATTTACCAAAATGTCAACTTTCAATGGACAGTACTTATATAATTAGTTAACACAAATACTAGCTAATATATTTAACACAACTTGTACACTTACTACTCGTTATAAAAGACTTAGATTTAACTAAGCTCCATATCCAGGGGCCAAGTGCCCTTTGACCGCTAGAATGGGACAAGAATTGACGGTGAGGCTTATTGCCGACTGAAAATAGATTTGTTTAATATATCAGCTACTTGCTGCTACGAATATATTATACTATAGACCTGGATGAAATGTAATGATTCATTGTCAATGTTAATATCATAAATATACCCTGTATAATGAATAGTTTCATTATAGCTTATAATTTCTTCAGTGGTCGATTTAGGGCGGAAGCCACTGGGTCAATGCCCATTTGGCTTGAATGTTTCGACTTCCCCCCCGTATTTTTCCGTTGCGCCGCTACATGGTACATGATAGAATGGTTGACTAAGCTTGCCCCCCGCCCTTTGGCCTCCCCCTTTGCGAGATCCCAGATACGCGACTGCAGTATTTGTATCAGTACCCGACCCCTCGGCAGACGCAGCAAAATGAGTAAAACATCTCAGTGCGTTGTCTGTCACGCGGCTGACAACCTGCATGCGTCCACCCGCGAATAAGGTGCCACCTCAAGAGGTTCGTGTTGTTAAATCTTGCCTTACTCTTCGGGTCTCGTGGCCCGTAAGGTTGCATAGTTCTTTCTCCAGTTCCCTCTATCTTTGGCCACCTGTTTAGCTTCAGTTCACATCTTCCGCCCCGGTCTTGTCTTTTGTCTACGGTTGGTTTATTTTCCTTTTCACTCCCGGTGTCCATCTTAAAGCCAGTGTTGTTACTGGGATATAGTAGTTACTGATTGGGATATAGGGAGGAGAAGACGTAATGCTTCAAGGCCAACTTGAAGTGTTTAAACTATTTAATAATAATGAGGATATTGATAGGAATATGTTTTTCAAACTTAAAGAAGGCAGTAGAACAAGAGGGAACAAAGCAGCATTAGTTATAAGGAACAGTGTAGGTTGGACATGAGAAAGTACTCATTCTGACAGAGGGTGATAAATGAATGGAACAAACTGTCCAACGATTGTGTGAATGCTATTAGTGTGAATATATTTAAAAATAAAATTTACATATATCTGATAAGGACGGACTATACATAAATGATAAAATTATTGGCTTCCTTGTCCACTTGCTATCTGGAACTTATAGTTTTGGATGGCAATCTTGTTAAATCTTGTTAAAAAGAAAACCGGAACTCCCGCCAATGCGTGAGATTTGATATATTTACGTTGTGTTCTTGCGTTGGAAGCTTTTGCATATTGTGTGGAGGGGGTTGATGACTGCGAGCCATGGCCTCGGGTGAGGGTCGCGTGACCCACTAACCCTCGTCTGCCTTCTAGCAAACAATGGAGATATATGGGGGAAGCAAAGTATACCTCTCGCGCCCCCTGACCCAAAATATTGGGGGCCCGGCCACCCTGTTCTGATGCATATGAATTACGTAACGGAATAACGCCACGTTCGTGACGTCACTAAATCACTCTAGCAACGCGCGGAACGTTGTGAGAATGGCCGCTTTTAGAAGATAAATGTCGGTGAACATTTCGATTATGCAACTTTTCAACAGGTAAGTTGATTCCATTTATACCGGTCTCAAGTCTCAAGTGGTTTACTCCAAACAGCCCAAACTTGGGCTAACGCCGGTAGGTAACAGTGGCCACAGAGTGGTCGTAATGTGTTATTTTCAACCGCTTTTGTCCAGCTGTGAGCTAAATTGGGAGTATGCGGGTAATTCATAGCGGTCAGACTCGTATTAGACTATCTGGTATTCCGGTGTTGGCGAATACAGGACACGAAAGCGAAAATACTGGCCGTCAAGACGCGGACAATTTGGACACTAAAACATTAGTTTACATCAAGTTAACTTGGGCGGATCGACGGAGTTCCTGAACAGCCAGCCTCCTGGATTAAGCAGTAACGCGATGATACTGCGTTTTCGAAATCGGGGGCCCAAACAGATAATAATGTTGTTAGAGTATTATGGCTGTCCTTCTAGCTAGCGATTGGCAACGCGGTATGCACCACACGCCACCTAGCGAGTGCCAAACGGCAACATTATGAGTTACAACGGATACGAAATAACAAACTGCAACTACACCTATTCTGCTCTTTTCAACATCGCGATTCCAAATTATCGCACGACAGACAAAACTGTGTGTTGTTTACAATTTTTAGTAAGCTGACATGCCAACCTGACACGTTTGACACATATTCTACAGGAAAAAAACAGAAGATTAATGTGAGATGTCACGTAGTCCGTTGCTAGGGAGTAACGTTGTTTTATACAATAACAATGAAGGCAATATTGCCAAACACAGTTTGTACTACTAATACTACTAGTTCACATTGTCATTGGCATTGCTACTTTATTTCGGCGACTGTCTCTACTCACTACAGTACAACATCCTATAAGGCAGAGTTCAGTGCCCCTGCATGACACATTATTAATCAGGCTACTGCCAGCCTATATAGTGTCTACTAGGGTTGCAGTCTCTTAAGGACACTGACACTGTCTCCTAGCAACCAGTCCAAGTTGTGACATACACACTACACTATATAACATCTCCCTTTTTCGCAAACAAAAACAAGACTGTTATATTTCTACCACTACAATCTCCAAGTTTACCATATCTCTCGAGTTAACTACAACAGCTTTCTAGCTGGACACAAAGTCCTGGAGATACTTCGGACGCACACTTGCACGTTCACTACGACGCAGTGTTGGCTCTTCCGATCTGACTGTGCGACTTGGCGAATTGTTAGGTGGTTGCTCCATACTGCCCGATGATTGATTTGTATCGGGACACACACGTTCACCACTGACGTTGCTAGAGTTGTCTTTAGCAGGTGTTGCCTTGTCCCTGGCCGTCGTGTTGATCTGATTTAAATTTCGTCGTAACACCGATCCACTTCCTTATAAGAACATACCTTTACTGTTTCACATTTACACCCTGTGACAGGCTGTGTGGGAACTTTTGCTTAATCTGGCTTATACACCAAATAGAAGGCTTAGCTGTTGCACCCACTTCACAATTTAATTGCTGCACCTTCTATAAAAATTCAAGTGTTCTCGTTAACACAATTGCATTTCACATCAGGGAATACATTTAGATATCATTGATTCAACTACCACAAATACAAGTTTTTCAGTAAGAATGATAGAGCGGCCCTGCTGTTATGTCCAGTCTTAATAATACTGAATGGTCTCAAACTGATTTATTCCACCATGACATTAGGGACAGCATTGTTTGAAGTTTTATCCTATACATAAGTTGAAGTTCAGTATGTTCTGCAGAACCTTCATGCTTTCACTTTGACTCAAATTCAAGGTATTGTGTTCCTTAAGTTAGAGTTAGTATCACTATACATGTTTGTAGATTTCCAATGATTTTTGGCAAATAAAAAAATTCAAAATGTATTATTAAAATGATGAAAGAAACGCATCAAGATAAGAGATAATCATTCAGGGTACACACCATTTAGAAGTTAGTAAAAAGGCAACCAAATTTGAGTTGGCATCTTTCTGTCTTGCAGATCCAGGTTGGTTGCAGGACGTTATGGAGCAGTACAAGATTCTAGGTCGGATTGGAGAAGGCGCTCATGGCATAGTCTCGAAGGCTAAACACATTGAGGTATGCGTGGTCATTGTAACGATGCAGCATCATCATTTCTGTTTATCGTGCTTTTGATAAAGAGATTAGTTTTATTTTTAGTTTTAATACTACCATTTAGATAGTTTTGTAATGATTTGGAAAGTGTAGAAACAGTTGTTTCAAAGACATGTTTGTATTCCTTAAAAGTCAGGAAATTTTATTATTTCGGTGGATCAAGGTCAGGGAATGCTTCCTTCCTGGATAAAGTCAATGAAAAATTGGTGAATTGTAATGTTTTGTCAGACGTGAATTGCGTTCTCATGGCTATCTTCTGGAAATATTTTGTTATGCCAAATCTCCAAGGGTCTTGTGCAAAATTACATTTTGTTTTTTTGAAACTTTAATTTGAATTTGAGATAAAAAATGTGGATTGGATGGTTGTAGGGGGGAGCTGGGAGGCCTTCGTAAAGAGGATATGTATTTGTTGTCATTTTGGTCAGGGAAAAGTAAGGAAAATTTTAAGCTAGTTCCCTGTATGAAGGCTGCGCAACTTGTGACAACCTAGGTTTACACCACACGTCCAGTGTTTTATGGGATCTGTTGCAGAGTGGGGAGGTGGTAGCCTTAAAAAAGGTTCCCCTGAGAAAACTAGAAGATGGAATACCCAATACTGCACTCAGGTAAACCAGCAAACAAAAAATGTGAACTTCAATATACTCGTAGCAGTTTTGCCGTTTCTTAAAAAGGAACATGCCTTTCTAGATTATGTAGCTATAGTAACATGTAACATTTTGAAATGATGGCAATATATATGTATATGTCTACATGCGAGTGTGGCACCATGTGATAATGCATTAAAGTGGGTAACTAGATTTTGTTGAAACAAACAAACGTGGTTATTCGTCAATTGGACTGTTCAGTTTTCATTATATGATGTTTCACATGCCATCAGTTAGAGCTGCATGAGATCTGTGGTGAATCAGTTTTGCTTTCACGTGAACAGACATAACATGACATGAATTCTGATTCTACACTCAATGTCTGACTGGCTTCTGTAGCCTTATCATGTCACTCTTATGGAGATGGTATCCTGTCACAGTAGATCACTTTTGATTACTGACATTAATTTATGTGTCTGGTTTATGTTTCTTAATGGCAATAGATAATAAATAACTAAACTTTATTTTACTATTTTCAGGGAGATAAAAGCGCTGCAAGAGATTGAAGAAAATGAGCATGTACGGAAATATTCATGTAACGCAAACACAAATACTTATTATGACAATTCTGTTTTGAAGAATTCGCGTATTCTTGATTGTCCATTGGTTAACTATTAATTTAAGCTGCATACTTGGTTAGAGTTTTAACTCAGTTAATTTCACGCAAAAACTAACCTATCTAGTATCCACTATGACTTGCTAGCTCATTTGTGGAAATTTTTATTTAGTTTTGTTGAAATCATTGTAAAAAATTTTTTAATTGGCTTTGGTCTGACTGAATAAAATGGTGAAATTGGCAAAGTAGTTTGCATTACAAATATCGGCTTCAGGCTAAATTCACTTTCACAAATTATCTGATCTAATGATCAGAGTCAATTCTTTCGATGAATTTAACACAAGTTTGCCATCTTGTATTAAACTGACTGAGCATATTAATTAAACTATTTACTGACTACATATTTGAGCGTCAATGAACCTGATTTGTGATTGGCTAAATGAATTGAGAAGGAATCTTTAAATTCAGATTACTATTTTGTTAATTATTATAGACATTTTGCAAGATAGTCAGTGATGTCTCAAACATACACCTGACTTCTATTAGTATTGCCTTATGTTCGCAGGTTGTAAAGCTTCGTGAAGTCTTTCCGCGTGGCACCGGCTTCGTCCTCGTCTTCGAGTACATGCTCTCTGACCTCTCAGAGGTCATCCGCATTGCAGAACGACCTTTGACCGAAGCGCAGGTCAAGAGCTACATGCTGATGCTGTTGAAGGGCGTTGCCTTCTGCCATGAGAACAATATCATGCATCGGGTAGGGTGTTTAATAGACATTACCCGGAATCGGAATATCATCAGATAGGGTGTTTAATAGACTTTACCCGGAATGTCATTGGGTAGGGTGTTTAACTGATGTTCCCCGGAATGTCATGTTTTGATCGCTACACGGCAGGCATGTATAAACGCAATGCATACGAGATCGATTGTCGACAGAAATACAACTTGTACTTCAAATCGAGAGGCGGAAAGAATTAGTTTCAACAAAGAATACAGCATCCCAACAATAACGTTTACTGATACTAAAGCAGTAATGTCTGCTAGTATCGGAACACAAAAGTTTGCTGATCTGACATTTGAATAACTTCTGACGTGCGATTGTTTCAGCGAATGGCAAAAGATTCACGCGAATTACGTGTTGTACTTCCGTCGACAATCTCACGCGATTTCACCTTTATATTAGTTTTATATTATGCACCAAAGGCATCAGGGGTTATTTCAGGTAATAATTTTATAATTTATAGTTTTTACTTTTTTAACATGAAACTGCTGTTTGGTGTTAGATGTTGGCTTGAAATCAGTAGATCTTGAGATTCTGTAGAAAAAGCATGATTCTGCCAAAGAAGGAGACTTGACACCTCTATTGTAGCAACTGGACAAACATAATATCGCATTCTAAGTTAAAATATTTGCCTTATGAACGTTTGTTATTTACTGCATCTAAAATGTTTTTGATGGTGGTGTCGAAAAAAGTAATTTTTGACAGTGTCACTTTTCTAATATATGTTTTTGCATGAGTTTTAATTACATTTAATGTTAAGGCATTACAATAATCAAGCAACTTACAAGAGCATTAACATTTTTGGCAAATAGATTCAATTCATCAGGAATTTGTTTTTTTTAAAGACAGTAAATTGGTGCATTTTAGTACAACAAAGTGATCAATACAGTCGAGGCAGTTTATGTTGCAAAGAATTATGGATTTGTTTTTATTATTCATGTTATTAAGGAAGTTTTGTCACAACATGTTGAGAGAGTTAATGATACTCATCAAACAACTGAATCCCTCTTCTATTTAAAAAATAATTACAATGACCTGAAGTTTTTACTTCAGTTTTTATTCAAAATATACATTTCTGAACATCTCATTGCAATTTATAGAGAAACAAAAGACATGGTTTCGGGCCTAGGCACCTATAGGAGTTACTCAAACATAGTCATTTGCAACTACATCACCAGTGCTAGTAAAACCTTGTTGAACACATTGCATTTTAATTTGCATTTGCAACTACATCACCAGTGCTAGTAAAACCTTGTTGAACACATTGCATTTTAATTTCCATTTGCAACTACATCACCAGTGCTAGTAAAACCTTGTTGAACACATTGCATTTTAATTTGCATTTGCAACTACATCACCAGTGCTAGTAAAACCTTGTTGAACACATTGCATTTTAATTTGCATTTGCAACTACATCACCAGTGCTAGTAAAATCTTGTTGAACACGTTGCATTTTAATTTCATGGGCCGCGCCATCCTGTTAGACAACCCTACATCACGAGTGTGGTAGTCTAGCAATATTCGCTCACCAAATGTAATTCTATTTGTAAATTCGTATTCTTACACTTGCCAATAGGACATGGCCAAGCTATTTGTAATCAAACTCAACTTATGTAACATATTTTGGCCATAGTTTACTAAACTAGTCCATTTCTGACATAGCAGCGCATTTGATTGAAGAGTTTTCATTAGTTGTGTATATACCCACCGCCTTTAATATGTCACTGCGGTAGACTAGGTTACTGAGTTCTGAGAGCTGCGCCTTATTGGTCGCACTGGTTGAGAGCAGTTTCTGAGAAAACAGCTGCCATGACATTCTTGACTGTAGTTGCAAATGATTAGTTTTTATTAACTCTTAGGTGCGTAGCCCGAAAACCATTATTTTTTCTGCTTTAAGCAAAACAACATGATTGTGATTTCCTTGAATAAGTTGGTTACTGCTCAACCTGTTTGCACTGTGATACCTACAGTGATGAGGATGATTATGATGATGATTGTGATGATTATGATGATAATTGATCTCCTTGCAGGATCTGAAACCAGCCAATCTCCTAATAAGCTCTACGGGCACTCTCAAGATAGCCGACTTTGGTCTTGCACGTGTCTTTCAAAACGAGGGCAATCGTCTCTATAGCCATCAGGTGGCTACAAGGTACGATTCACGTCCATTGTTACATGATTGTCGCACTTTCTTCTCGCTCACGCAGAAGCTGTCAGATAAGATGCCAACCGATGTGATTAAACAATGCTATGCAGAAATTGATGTAGGCAACACAGAAATGTATGTAGACAATGTTAATATATGTTTGTAAGTATATATACAATATATATATATATATATATATATATATATATATATATATATATAATATATATGTGTGCATGTAAGTTTGAGTGTTTCTACCTGTACTTATATGGCCATGACAAAATATAAAAAGTGAAACATACAAACTAATTGTTCCAAAATTATGGTCTAAGAAGATCTCTAGTTCTCGGTGGATTGAAGAAATGGGAATTGAACTGACATCACAGGGAATTGAACTGACATCACATGGAATTGAACTGACATCACATGGGATTGAACTGACATCACAGGGGATTGAAATGTTTATCCATGATCTGCTATAAATAGAATTTAAACTCCCAATAGAGAAACAAAGATTTAGCAAGATTCAACAAGATTCCCATCCAAAGCTACAAGTTCCAGGTGACAAGTGGACAAGGAAGCCACTGGCTTATTGAGAGTCCAACAATTTTATTATTGATATATAGCCTGCCCTTATCAGATATCTGTCAATTTTATTGTTAAACATATTTACACTACTAGCATTAACGCAATAATTTGACTGTTTGTTCCATTCATTTATTCCCCTTTGTGAGAATGAGTACTTTCTCATGTCCAACCTACATTGTTCCTTAACTAATGCTGCTACGTGTCCTCTGGTTCTACTGCCTTCTTTAAGTTTGAAGAACATATTCCTATCATGGTCTCATCTTAGTCTCCTGGTCTCTCGTTTGTGTCAAACCACTTTCTAATAAGCAGCTTTCATAACCAAGGTCTCTCAATTCTGGAATCACTTTAGTTGCTCTTCATTGTATTCTCTTTAGCTTATCTATGTCCTTCTTATGATATGGTCTGCATGCTTGTATACAATATTCCTAATGTGGCCTAACTATTGCTTCGTACAGGGGTACAATTAGCTGTTTCTCCTTATATGTGATAGTTCTCCTAATTAGCCATGGGATTTGATCCTGTTTTGAAGCAGCAGTCCCACAAATTCTTTGTCCATGTTTCCATGTTCTATGTGTATGCATTTACACTTCCCAAAATTTAATAACATTTGCCATTTTTCAGACCATTTAGCCAACTTATCTAGATCATCCTGTAAATTTTGTTTATCTGTATCATTTTTAACCTTTCTGAATACCTTTGTGTCGTCCGCAAATTTCATTACTTTGTTTTTTATATATTAAAAATAGTATAGGGCCTAATACTGATCCCAGTGGTACCCCACTGAAAACATATTTCCAGTTTGATATCTCACCATCTACTGTTATTCTCTGTCTTCTGTGTGTAAGCCACTTTTCTATCCAGTTGATTACATCATTACCTATGCCATGGGCCTTTAGTCCAAGTAACATTCTTTGATGTGGCACTAAATCAAAAGCTTTCTGAAAATCTAAGTAGACAACCTCCACTGGTGACCCATAATCTACCCACTTTGTAATTTCTTCCAAAGAAAAAGCGAACTGAGTGTCAAATTTATAAATGTGCTGCTGGTTTTGCATCAAGATGTATACATAGTTTAATTATATTGGCCAATTTAAAGTTATGAAGAGAGATTTGGAAACAGTACTTGGCTGGTTTGTTTTCAGATGGTACCGAGCTCCAGAGTTGTTGTACGGGGCAAGAAAGTATGACGAAGGAGTCGATCTGTGGTAAGTCATATTTACTGTGTACACCTGTATGCATATTGCCCATCATTACAGTTTACCCATAAATCTTACTGATTTTCTTAAATTTGATGGTCTTATGGAGGCATTCCTTACTGTTTTGTGCATTTTGAACACAGCTTTTTGAACACAGCAAGATTACTTGACACAGCCCGCATTTGTCAAATGACACGCAAATAACAGATTAATAGTTCAAGACAAGTCTCAAGAGCAACTCTCGCAATTATTTCAGCTGTGTACAGTCAGTTGTACCAGAGTTCTGTGAGATCCAATCGGAATATCCCAGTTTGTATGGTGAGCTCCTCTTGATCGTGTGTGGCAAACCAGCAGATGTATGCAGTGATTGTAGTCATACAAGTTTATTTGTGTGTCTGACAGTTGTACAGGTGTGCACCGCTTGGAGTTGGCACATATAGAAATAACTGGGAGATGGTTGCACTATAAACATGTGACTGTCATGAATTAGTCTAGCTTTCAGGGGCATAGCTAGGTATAAATTCATGTGGAAGCACAAATCTACGAGGGGGTCTGGGTGTCCATTTTCTTCAGCAAACTGTAATAATTTGCAATTTGGTCTATTTTTAAGTCAAAATAATGGCCCTCCGACCGTGGAGAATAACATGACCCACCTACTTGACACCCATCCCTGGTGGTGTGATGTGGAGAATAACATGACCCACCTACTTGACATCCATCCCTGGTGGTGTGATGTGGAGAATAACATGACCCACCTACTTGACATCCATCCCTGGTGGTGTGATGTGAAGAATAACATGACCCACCTACTTGACATCCATCCCTGGTGGTGTGATGTGAAGAATAACATGACCCACCTACTTGACATCCATCCCTGGTGGTGTGATGTGAAGAATAACATGACCCACCTACTTGACACCCATTCCCGGTGGTGTGATGTGGTGTAAGGTGGATGTGAAGTTTTGTGAACTTTCAGTATATTATATATGTATAACAAAGACTAGTTTTAATGTGCTAGGATGTTGCAGTTTATTAAGATTGTTTACACGCTTCAACCCGTTTACTTTGTAATGACACAATTAATTATAACAGCTCATGAAGCATTATTGCAATACATGTAGATGTACAATAATATCATTCAAAATCATTGGAAAACTTGTACTGTGCTGACCATAAAATGATGTACTAAGAACCAATCCTGAAAATGATATTAATAGACAAATGCAAATCCTTTGCAATAGTAACAGCCGTTTAGTCATAAGCCAAGAACACATGTAGGCAATGATAATGCTTTGGTAATAAGTGTTTACGAATACATCATATCTACATAAAGAGTTCAGTTACTACCCTCTCCTTCGTTGGGGCGGAGCATTAGCGCTAAACGACTGAACTGGTGGATGATGTGTTCTACATCCAACGTCTTCTCCTTGTGGACATGCGTAAGGACCAATCCTGCTCAGTTATCACCATGGCGTCGCATGGCGCTAAATGACTGCTCTGCTGTGGTAGTCTAGACAGACATCACCAGCAGTATCACAACTGTTGTAGACATGTTAAGGTACAGGACAGGATTGATTTCCTGTATCGTGTCATCGAGTGTGTTTGGTCTCTTGTGATCAATGTGCTGTGACAGTCACCATCTCCCATCTGGCTTTCCATGATGTAGCTGACATAGATCACCTGGCATGTCGTCCTGGGACACCTCGTACAGCTGGACAATCTAGTGTCAGATTCACCCCCTGTCGTGGTGTGGCGTGCTGGGCCATGTAGTGATTCTGAGCTACTAATAGACGTGTGTCCATTTCCTGCAGCAAGTGATCCACGAACAGCAGATACATTGCACTCATCCAACATGGGCTTTATATCAGTTATATCAGCGGGCATGTTCCGGTAGATGGTGTCTACCAAAACCGCGTGGCTTGCTCGCCACAATCTCAGTTCTTCCTGCTAGCTCAAGAGCATGATCAAAGAATGCATCCAATGTTTCTGGGTTGGCCCTCCTCCTGCTGCAGCTGGGCGATTGTAGTGATTGCCTCTTTGGAATAGATTACACTGTTTGGACTGTGGGAATGTGGTCAGAGGAAACCGACTTTGGAGGACAGAACACGTTCAATGGTCAGTAGTGTTACGATGAGGTCAGCATTTTTAATGGGCAACAAGTAGTGTCTGACTTTGCCGTCCCATCTTTTCTAAATATCCCAGGGTAGTGATTAGTCTTGAATGTACATAGAGCATTCGCACGATGTCACACAGACCGATTGCAGATTAGTGCTGTTGTTAATACCAGCTTGTGCATCCTTGTCTAACTCAAGCTCAGCCTGAAGGCGATGTACTGGACTGTGTCCATCATACTTCTAACTAGTGGCTCTTTACTGGCATCCACAATAGTCATTTTGTTGATGGCCCTGGGTAGGCTCTGTCTGATACATGCTTGCACTCCACGATGGATGCCAGCCAGCCAGGGATAGACCATTCATTTTCTGGGGGGCGGGTTGGATTTTAAAAATAATTGTTTGTCATATTGATGTGGAAGCGCGTGCGTACGGCTGTCAATGCACCTGGCTTTTGTCAGCATGCTGTTTTAAGTGTCTACAACATACACATGTCCATTTTGTTGTTTTAATGAGGTTTACCCATATTCTTTGATCATTGTATTTTTAGGAAAGATGAGTAGCATCACCCCTTCCATCCTGGAATATTTGGCTGCTTTTGTCCCATAAATGTTCAAAATGGCAACATTTTCTTCATGATATTTGTTTTTGATATTGTACCCCTTCAGAATGCATCATAACAATCTTCGTAGAACAGTGATTTTTTATATAAAGTTAACTTAAACTGCACAGCTAGTCAGTCAATTGACTGTCCAGCACTGTCTACTGCAGTAATGTACAGTTACTCCATCTGGTGGATTAAGAGTGAACATGGGAAGTTTAACTTACAATAGATGCTCAGCAGGGGGCGTAAGTAGTCACAAAGCGACAACGTTATTGGGTGCATGAAAGCAATCACATAAGCAATAACATTTAGCAAGTCTGACACAATGGAAATCACCCAAAATCCTGTTAAATGTGACAAATTGTCACTTTTCTGACAAAGTTGTGCCATATTTGGTTAGAAATCGAACAATTATATCAATATTAATTTGAAAATAAGTAGGTGGTATATTTAAAGAGACAGTAAGTAGGTTTCATTGGTTCGCAATGCTCTAGAAATCTAGTGTACATGGTTAATGATTTATCAGGTGTAACAATTGACCTATATTTAAATTATGTGACTGGTTTTCAGCTAATATTATGGGCAGGGCATTGTTTTGATTTGGCTGTGAAACAAATAATAATGACGTGACAAGCAGGAGTGTTCCATAATGGGTTTACATACATTGTGCCGCAACTTGATGTAAAATTGGACATTTTCTCAAAAAAAAGCTTCCCTATTTGGGATCATGCCTCAGTTAGACTTCCTGGTGTGTTACAGACGAATGTAGGGCACAGTAATGTTAGGTATGTGTCATTAAAAAAAAAATCATATCATCTAACACAGGGGTCGGCAAACTGCGGCCCGCGGGCCAACTGCGGCCCGCATAGCTATTTCATGCGGCCTGCGGACTGACAACGATATTATGCAAAATGCGGCCCGCCCCCGCCACACTGAATAACATGTTCACGTGATGAACATAATAATATACCAAATATATATTTTAACTTCCTGTAATATTTAATGAATTCACTTTTGCGTATGCAGACATGAAAATATGCAGCGCGGCCCTCCTAAGGAAAACACCATTAAACAACTTTAGCTTGTATTTAATGCGTTCACATTGTGGACAGATATGTGCGTTACCCATTGGAAAACTATTTTCAGTAAATAAACAACCTAACTAAGTTGCATTTGAAAAATAGTAAATATCCCAAAAAGCCATCTTGCCCCATCCTTGGGGCAAGATGGTCCTCTACCTGTGGTTTTTACTTATACAGTCGCGCATCGTTATTACGCGGATTCGGATATAACGCGGTCGGTCGTGGACCCCGAATTTGGGCCTGCATAAACGTACTTAGAATTACTTTGACAATTCTCAAGAAACATTAGGCGAACAATGTCAGTGAATGAGTATCAACGTGTTGTTTGTTTTGTGTTACCGCAGACATCAGTCGCTGTCGCTCGCTTCGCTTCGACGGTTTGTAACTTGCAATCGAGATTCACAAATACACCTCGCGTAAGAATCAGATAAACAGTTTTAAATGCATTTAGTATGCAATGCCAACATAACACTTGGGTGAAATGACATGTTTCCATTACATCGTAAATTTAATCGTTTTCGCGACGCGAAACCAACGTGTCAAATTCCTAACCCAAGGCTCTACCGGTGCGCGAAAATACGAATTCGTCATCCGCACGTTAGGTGGTGCGTAATAAATTTATGCTTCGGTCGAGATCAGTTGAAAGACGAAGTGAAACAATTATTAATTCTACCTATTGTCGTTTTCTGTTTTTTATCAGCTTACGTACTACGTTTGTCAAATCATAATTTATACTTTTTCGGCTGCTCAGGTCCAGGTTATTATTTTCGATTCGTAGGCGTATTGGTCCAGTACATCATCGTAGTAGATCTGTTCCATAACGGTTTACGTACATGTGTTTTATTTAGTTCAGCGTGTGGCATTTAAAAATAGTACACGTTGATGCTAGTATACTCGTTTAATAAGTTCCATAAACTGCATATTGGCGTATAAGACAGTGCTGCAAGCACACGGGGCTTCGACAGCGTTCATGGACTTGGTGCAGCGGGCAGCGATCGCTGTTGTTTAGTAGCTCCCTGGTGGCAGATATGAGAACACCTAACGCGCCTCGCGTACAGCGCAGTCCAAAGTCGTAGATCCCGACTACCGCGTTAAAACGAGGCTCGACTGTATGAACGAACTATTGCCTGAAATTAAAATGTATATTATATACAAATGGTATGACAGTAATATATCAGGCCATTATGGTTGTTAAATTTAAATGGGAGTTAACATATAATACATACCTTGCAGTCCATACATAATCTAATATTGGTTTAGTGATATTCCATCATAATTACAGCCTACGGGCTAGCAGAAGGTAAATTATGCGATGTTCGTATTATATTCAATGTATTAAACATAATTGGTCATGTGTAATAAATTTGACAAAGTGTGACGATGTGCGTGTGGGATAAGACATAGGGACCGTCTTGCCCCATATGCAAGGGGATTGTCTAGCCCCAGAGACGTGTGTCTTAATAAGATGTGTACAAAGCACAACATACTATACTATTCCACATTTTGTATTGTTTGATCTGTCAACTGATTAATAATATTATCATGTCACCAATTAAGTCCAAGATTCATGATTCACACCGTTGTATGGTGAGTTTCACCATTTTACTATTGGCAAAATATGAGATGAATGCATATAATAGTGTATATAAAAGTTTAAAAACACACTGATTTAATTACGTCTGTCTCGTGTTGCTGAACTTTCGGGTGGGTATCAGATAGAATTAGCTTCATTTTGCACCAGATTTGGAACGTTCAGAGTTATATATTTTGAGTACGTGGTGCGTGCCGTTTTACCTCCAGGGACAGTGTTGCCCCAGGTTACCCCGCTACCTTATTTGTGTTTGAGTGATAATGTGTTGTTTTAACTAATGTTCGTTGCCTCCCAGCGAAATGGCGAACGGAGTTGTACACTGATGGAAAAGGTTCCAGACTAAGGAGGTGCCAAGCAAAGCTCTTCAGGGCACACTCCATCATCCAACGGGAAAGCCCGTGTGGCAAGTCGATGAAAATGCAAAACGTAATAAGGGTCGCCGTCAAGACTAAAACTGTGTTCGCTCTCGCTGTCTAAACTACCGGCAGTTCCAGCAGCGCGATATGAAGAACTCCTGTACTACACCGAAGTGAGTTGAGGCTCACAGGAACAAGTCTGCAGCCAGGTGTGGGCCACTTGGTGGCGCAGCAACATCACCAGCAACAGGCATCAGTGTCACACGGGTCCACATGGCATCAACGGCATGCCAAGAACACGTAACCTGAATAATGTGTTTTTGAATAATCCAACTGTTGTTCAAAATCAAACGTTGATGTTTGATGATAATAATAACTCATATTCGTGGACGTGCTATTTACAACAGTGGTCAATACAACTGCTAGACACAAGGTATATAATTGCATTGTGCCAATTACCACGAGTGTGCGTGCGTGCGTGCGTGCGTGCGTGCGTGCGTGCGTACTTGCGTGCATGGCCCGCTAACCTATTCAAAGTCACTTATTTGGCCCTATATTCAAAAAGGTTGCTGACCCCTGATCTAACATAACTGCATTTGAGCAGGCACATTGACAGGTTTGCTGGTAGAACATGTTGGCAGTGTAACTGTGGATTTTTAGATGATTTCATTAGGCAGAAGGATTTTTGGCAATTTTTTCACCACAATGCACGTGTGCATAGTAATTCATGCAGAAATTGGTAAACATTGATGGACATGACACGTTCAGCCATTTTAAAAGAGTTAGAAATGTCTAATTTTGACTAAACTCCATCAGCATGTCAATGAAATGATGATGACGGCAGGTAAGAAATTTCAGAATTTTTGATGGTCAAGTTTTCTTATAATCTTGCAAAACGTTAACATGGCCACGAATGGGAAATGTAACTGAGTGCTGAACCCAAATAGGCACCATGGCAACGAAAATGCGGTAGCCATCTAACAGTCATGGAGGAGTGTTTTTTATCAAAAATATACTGATTAAATGCATGAAAACGTGTGTCTGTCACCAAACGATGAGTGTGCACAGGCTGTATAAAAGGAAGAATTGTTAAATATAGAGCTATTAATGGCCAACACAGATGTGGCTACAGTCGTGCAGTGACAGTGTATAGGCTCAGTTACATGGTCCAACATAGAATCACACGAATCAATTAAAATGGCTGCTAACTTGCCTCATGTTGCGTGCGTTTACTTAGAACATTGTCTGTGTCAGGCTAGTTAATATTATATTATTATATATATTTTATTGATTCCATCTAGTCAACAAGAGCATTACTTGTTAAGCGCCGCTATTATTTAAACTTTGTAACCGTCTCTTTTAGGAGGTATCCTATAACTGATCTACTATATATAAAAAATGTCAAACAAATGTACATTTTAATGTTGCACTATAACGTTTGATGTGCATCCGCTGATATGTTACGCCATTTGATGATTAATAAGATATATGGTTGTCAATAAATACAATTTTTTTAATTTTTCATCTGTTCAAATTGCCCGAAAGAGTTTATGGTAAGCTAAAAGCTTAACATAAGCGCATTTTTCTACTGGGAAATCAACGGTAATTTTCATAAATGTGTATTCAACATGTCTCAGTACTCATTTCATGTTGCGTGCAGTTCTTTGTAAGTGTACGGACACAAGGAGATGAAGGTATGCAAGCCTAATCGTAGCTAACCCCATCTCTAGCTAACCCCATCCCTAACTAACTCCATATCTAGCTAACCCCTTCCCTAGCTAACCCTAACCAACAAGTGGTTTACAGAAGATACAACCATTCCCAAAGGCATAGGTTCACGGGAAAAGTGAACAGTTTGCTTGCAAAGACAGACAGCCGTAGCAATCGCAAATAGCATGGTACTGACCGGTTGCCAAAATGAAAATTTGGTCAAAATTAGGGGGTATGGCACCAGTTTGTGAGGGAGCAGGTAGCTATTTTGTACTAGAACAATCATTGGTGATATTTGTTATGTGGCCCAATGCACTGGTGATATTGTGTAGCAAATTTGGACAGAATAATCGTATTTTGGTTTGGTTTCACAAGAACACATCTTTGTTGTTCTGCATGTGGCATTGTGACACTGCCTGCTGGGTCCTTACTGTCACTGAGTTGACACTGCTTGGTGGATCCTTACTGTCACTGAATAGGCACTTTGGGTTCCTTACTGTCAACAATTTGACATTTTACCAAGTGGTTTTTCTCTTACGCTCACAAAGTTTACACTTCCTGGTCGGTCTTTTCTGTCATCAAGTTGACACTTTGCTTGTTGGTTTTTACTGTCAAAGATTTGATACTTTGCCTGGTTGGTCTGTACTGTCAGAGTTGACACTTTGCCTGGTGGTTCCTTACTGTCATTGTGTTGACACTTTGCATGGTGGTTCCTTACTCTCATTGTGTTGACACTTTGCATGGTGGTTCCTTACTGTCATTGTGTTGACACTTTGCATGGTGGTTCCTTACTATTACCCAGTTGACACTTTGCCTGGCGGTTCCTTACTGTCACCAAGTTGACACTTTTCCTGGTGGTTCCTTAGTCACGTTGACACTTTGCGTGGTGGTTCCTTACTGTTACCAAGTTGACAGTTGGCATGTTGTATACAGATGACCACAAACCTAGTATAATTCTGACATGTCACATTTTCAGCATTTGTTAATATTTAATATTGTTACTCCATGCATCTGTATTGTTTAGTGCATCATAATGTTCTTCCAGTGTGTCCACTGTGGCTACACTTGTCTGGTGTTCATCTGTAGGTTCATCTGTAGATTCATCTGTAGGTTCATCTGTACGTTCATCTGTATTTACCTTCTTTTGATTCCCTGTTGATGTACAGCCGACCCTCCCTTTACAGACACCCCAAAAATAAGAAATATGGTCACCTCCACCTGGATTATTTTCCCTGGAACAGTCACAAATTATTTTCATAGTAAAGTATGAGACATTTGTCCCACCATAGCCACCTCGCCAGTCAGGAACATGGTCAGTAACCAACTGAAAAATTACCAGATTAACCCCACAAATACAGTTAATGATAGCCAAATAGCTTTATAAATTTTTTTTACAAATATGGGTTACACGTCTAGATGAAAAAATTGCTGGACTCTCTATAAGCCAATGGCTTCCTTGTCCACTTGCCAATTGGGTGGTTTGCCTTGGATGGCAATCTTGTTGATTAGATATCAAAAAAAGTGACAATAGCTGTCAAAAGTGACAATACCTGTCAAAGGTGACAATAGCTGTCAAGTGACAATACCCGTCAAGGGTGACAATAGCTGTCAAAGGTGACAGTAGCCATACAGTTGTTTCAATTAATTAATTTATTTGTATTAATTTATTTATTGTACATTTCTGTTTGAACGATATTTTTAAGCTGTGTTTTATAGTCTCTCATAACTCGCTTTTGAGTGCTCGATGTGTATAATGCCTGCTATGTATATAGTGTATTTATGTTTTTGGCATTTTAATGCATGTGTACATGGAGTGAAACTTTAATCAAATATTTACTTGCTTACGAACCACACACAGTCACACACACACACTTGGTGGCCATATATGACCAATAAATTTCAGAATGCACATGACCGACAGTCAGCTAACCCCAGTCAGCTATGGCGACATGTTGAAGTCAGTTTCTTAGCAGCTCAGTAGATGTCCCAGTAAAACACATGGCTCGGTCATTGATGCGCTAACAATATGATGCCACCTATTAGGCGTCTGACTGTTTGTTTAACGATGGAAGAGCCCACTTGGAGCAGCACTAGTAACAAACCATGGCCAGGCAGCGAGACTAGGCAATCATCTAAATGTTTAATTGGCAGATGATCACCTCAGGAAAAATTAAGTTTATATTCAGATGTTTAAATATTATAATAATGCCAATAAAACAAGACAATACAGTATGATTTACCAATTGTTTGATTATATCCAGTGCATGTGCTAGAAATGACCGAAGTTGAGCTCTGCAATAGTGAAAGCCATTTAATTTTATAGAGGCTTCATTTACCTTTAAGTCCTTATTTAACACCTCACGCAACTAATGACTGATACTGAATGATCACTGTGCAACATATGTGGCCAGAAGCCCAGCGATCATGTTTATAGCAGCTAGTAGCCATGTTGGTGTAGACTTTATTCCTATCGTCATCTTGCCAGTCAGTAAAGGTAACGAAGTAAACCAATGATAGAAGACAACTTCTTGAACTCGCAAGTACTCATAAACTCACCTTAGTGAACACGTTACACCCACACAAACTATCAAGGAGAGCCACGTGGCACTCACCTAGTGGACAAATACACAACCAGAGTGACATATACTCTCACCACAATGTCTCAAATCCATCATCAACAAGGCAAACACCAGAACATTCCCAGGGGCTGATGTAGGCAGTGACCATGACATGGTTCTGGCAACATTGAAACTCAAGCTGAAGAAGATGCATCACCAAAAAAGCCCACGTATCCAATTTGACATTGAGAAACTGAAGGACCCAGAAATTGGAAAAACAATTTTGACTAGAATATGCGGAAAATTCGCAGCTCTAAATCTTTTTGAAGAAGACATAAACGTCCTCACCGACAACATCCAGGAAATTGTACAGAAAAGTATTTGGCAAAGAAAGGAAAAAGATTTAACCGTGGATTACCAATGACATTCTTCATCTCTGCGATACAAGGAGAAAACAAAGAACTCCACCCCTGAAACAGCAGAACAATACCGCGCTGTCAATCGCACCATCAGAACGGAGATGATAAGAGCAAAAGAGAAATGGATCTCAGAGCAATGTGACAACATTGAGAAAGGCATAAAATAGAGTAACAGCGAGAAAGCCTTCGATGCACTGAAGAAGCCGACAAGAAAACAACAACACAAGGCTACAGATATAGAAGATAAGAACGGCTCCCTGCTAACTTTCTTACACAAAGGTCTGAGTATTGTCAAAAGCTCTACAATTACGAACTGAAACCAGATCCAGCATAGTAAAAAATAAAACCAGCAGTATTGATTAAACAGACCACATGCAGGTGATGAGTGAAGTAGAGGTCGCATTGCACACACTGAAAGGAGGGAAATCACCCGGCGCCAACAACATTCCAGCAGAGCTGCTCAAACACGCTGGCCCTGAAATGATAAAGGTCCTCACTACACTATGCCAGAGGATCTAGAAAATAAAGGAATGGCCCAAATAATTGACTCGATCCACAATCATTCCACTCCCAAAAAAGGGAGCCTCATCAGTCACCCAAGCAAGGTCATGCTACGAGTCATCGTGAACAGGCTCAAAGGAAAATCAGAACTAGTACTGGCTGAAGAACAGGCAGGATTTGGGAGTGGGAGAAGCACCACTGAACAGATCTTCAATGTAAGAGTGATCACAGAAAAACACATACTTCACCAAAAAGACCTGATCCACAATTTCATTGACTTTAAGAAGTCCTTTGACCGTATCTGGCATGAAGGCTTGTGGCAAGTTATGAGAAACTACAACTTCAACAAAGATATGATACAAGTCATACAGGCACTGTACACCAACTCAAACAGTGTTGTCCTTCCAAATAACCAACATGGAGAACTTTTCAGAACAAATGTAGGAGTTCGTGAGGGGTGCCCACTCTCGCCTGTTCTCTTCAACGTATTCCTCAAGAATATCATGCAGGAGACCTTCCAAGACTTTAAAAACACCATATCTATTGGTGGAAGGCCAATTTGTAATCTTCATATTGCAAATGATATTGACCTCGTGTGAGGCAGCGAGAGTGAACTTTGAGATCTTACTGCCAGACTGGAAGAAAAGGCAAGAACTTATAGGGTGGAAGTCAGCTCAGAGAAAAGCAAAATACTTGTCAACAGTACCAACCAGAACACCCCCATTAACATCATGATGAACGGTCAGAGGAGTACTCTTTCAAATAACTTGGGTCCACCTTAAGCAAAGATGGCACCTCAACAAAGGAAATCAAAAGAATAATCTGCTATGTTAAGACTTAACACCATCTGGAAGAGCAGAAACATCAGCTTCAAAACGAAGCTCAAGCCCTGTCAAGCACTACAGAGCACTCGCTGTATCAATCCTCTAGGGATGCGAGAGCAGGACTCTGACAGCAGAAACAGAGAGAAGCATGCAAACATTTGAAACAAAATGCTTCAGAGAACACTCCTCTGCATTTTGTATACTGAACACAAGACATGAATATGTGAGACAAGTGGACTTCCTTGCTGGGAAACAAGAACCCCTGTTGGCAACAGTAAAACTACGTAAACTCTTCTGGTTTGGCCACATCACTCGACACAACATCGTTGCAAAAACCATCCTGCAAGGCACCCTGTAGGGCGAGAGATGACACCCTGGAGGGCGAGCGATGACGGGGCCACCAGAGAAAAAAATGGCTAGACAATATACAACAATGGACACATCAAGACCTACCGACCCTGCTACGCACAGCAGAGGACAGACAACGCCAGAAAGGACAGTGTATGATTACCACCCCTACGGTCAAGAGATGAAGGTGAAAGGTATAACTGGTCTTTGCCAGCGAGTCATTTCACAGCGATCATTTCTTCAACAGCATAATGGGAAGGTGTAATAATTTTCATTGGTTAACTGATACACAGCTTGTTGGAAATTCTGTATAATTAAAATAAATTAATAATAAATTGCATAAAATGGAACTTTGGTAGACCAATAGATCACCCAGTGAAAAACATTTTAATTCACCTTGAAATTTGAAGATTTGTTGGTCGTTTTTTAACTGTATGTTGTAACGCTATCATAATTCATCGGCAAGTCATGTATTTTTGAAACTAGTAACAAGTAGAAGATCACAATAGTAAACATATTTTGTATGGATTTTATGTTTAACCAACAGAGTTGTTACTACTAAATAAGTGTTGCAATGTTCTGTCCAGTTTAACAAGATTTGCCATCCAAGCCAAAGGCCCAGATGGCAAGTGGACAAGGAAGCCATTGGCTTATCGAGAGTCCAACAATGTTCATCTACTTATAACCCACCCAAAGCTGGATGTTGCCTTTTAGGCGCAACAGTGGACATTACTGCAGACAGTTGCTCAAGTTTACGAGCCACTTTAATGGTATTTATGACAAATTAAAGTCACTAGACAGCCTCTTAAAGTTACCCAGCAGGCACTGTCATAAAGTCAGTTGGCACTGTGGGGTGTCATAATTACAGTATTAAATGGGGTGTCATTCAATATGGGGTGTCAATGTCATCATTGATGATGACTATCCGGTAAGTACTATACATTGAAAATAATCTCAACACATTTTTATTTTCAAATTGCCAACTCTCAAAATAGAGTCATAACACAAGTATGCATATCTTCTGATCTGAGCAGTACATTTTTTAGATTTTCACAATTGCTTCTTGAAATAAGAAGTTGCATGGCAACAGTTTAAACAAAGAACCTATAAAATAGTTGACCCACAAAACTAAAACTAAACAGTTTTAAAAACGTTCAACATATAAAAAGTATCAACAACCTTAATCAATTTCATTAACCTTAGTACAATTTTAAATATATAACATTGAAAACTGTACAATTTTATGTGCCAATATGAAGGCGTTTTCCATTCTTCCATAACACTGAAATAATATTAATATCTTAATTATATTATACATTATTACATTAAATGATAACATTATTATTACACACGATATTAGTGAATAATGCAAACAAATATATTGTAGAAATTAAATAACCCCATGAGCAATATTTCTGAAGGGAGTGGATATGTCCAGTGACATGTCTATAAAAAATTTCGCCATCTTCAGGAATTATCACGAAAACACTGGATGTTTCGTTGTTTGCGATAATTTGTTTTTAACGGAATCACTGTTTGCGTTCTGGTGTGTAACGCACATTTTTGTGATGGCACCTTCAATAAGTTTGTGCAACATATCCGTTGGAATGTTTGTGTAACTGTCTGCCACTTCGTTGGCCTCGTTGTCGTTCTCCCAGCTGATGTAGTGTAGGTGGCGCCACTTTGCGAGCGACATGAAGTGGCCGTGTGCATTGTACGACCAGTACGAGGGAATCATCTCGACGAGAGCGGCGTGTTTCGGCAGGAAGACAGTGTGTGTGAGGCCAGCGCCATGCATCCCTATCAGGATGTCCGTGTTAGTCACGAGCTGCAGCTGGTGTTTAAACTTGAACAAGTCGATCTGCACACCGCGGACTTGAAACTTGGGATACGTCGCCTTCGTGAAGTTGAGTAGCTCGCGTTCATTTGCGATCTTACGCGAGACGACCCCCTGTGGGTTGCGTGGGTGGGCCAGGTAGTTGTGTCTCCAGATGAAGAGGATGGAGAGATGCTGACAGTCAAGTTTGTGATTGTCGGTCATGTGATAACTGGAGAGGAAGAAATGGCGGAATTCCTCAAATAGGGGAGGCGGGTCAACATCTTGCAAAAAAATAGGGCTGTTGTACCCTAAGATGCCCCAGGCAGCATTGCTGAAATGCACGCGTGTCTTGAGTGACGAGACGCGCGTTGATGAGTTGAAGAGGGTGCCCCATATCGGGTCGAGTTGACCTTGAGGGTGGCCGTCGACTATAAGGATGTTTGTGTTGTGCTGCGTCTGATTAAAGAACTGCATCAGAATGAATGCATTGTAGAAGTCTGTTAACGTGTGGTAGATGTTCGCATATTCATAGCGAACGATCATTATCGTGAACTGGTTCCGCGTTTCGTCCACATGTTTCGGGCGTCGGACAATAGTACGTAACCCGTCGAACCACAACGTCACATGATTTTCACCGTGGTTGAAGTAATACTCGGGACGTTTGCGACACGCGAGTTGGAAACAACCGTAACTGCACTGATGATATTCGGCCTGTTCGCTTTGATTAATTACATTCTTGATTTCCTCCCCACCCTCTCGCCCTAGCAGGAATTTCCGGTCAAGGACAACATGCCGTAATTGCACAAATTCATTTCCGTATGCGACTAAGTTACCCTCACACCCTGCCACTGCAGTTTCTCTCCACGTACTGAACACAGGGGGTGGACTCCTAGGGTTATGAAAGAGTTTGTGTCGCATCGATGGCAGCATCTTCTTATGGCGTCCATCTTGCTGGTTCTGCCACCAGGCGGTGTTACCGACGCCGCCGTTTGGCGGTGGCACCTCGTAGAGGAGGTGATTCGTTGGGTCTTTCTTGGTGAGTTTTGTGTTTGCTAGCTGGATAAACAGCACTACTGCGACACAACCCATGATGAGTAGGAGGACTAGATGATTCTTTCGCCATAGCATGTGGTACAACGCCCGTCTGTATGACATCGTTCCATGCACGTCTCACTGGTACCCTGGTGGTGAATTTCAGAAGCTCATCCAATGACACCTGCAAGAAGACAGGTTATACTCATTATAGTAGTCGCTAATGTATTTCATTGTTATTTTCTCACAATAAACTTCTTGAACCAGCCATGTAAGTAAGTAAATGTTTTGATGTGACAAACAATTGAACCTGTGAAAGCACCCATTTTTGTGTGTTTCTGCACAGAATAGCTGCAGATTAATAAGCAGTTTTCTCAAGACACCTCAAAACCTTTTAGCAAATTCAAATGGACAATATTTAAACTTTTTTCCAGTAGCCTCACATTTTCCCGTCACTGACAGAAGAGTTTTAAATGATTACTCACGCAACTGGCTATATGTGAAGGATTTCTCCCACATTGCATCTGAAGTGTTCATTGGCAAGTTTTTTTGTGGCAACATGTGTATGAACATGTGTATAAACACGCATCATATTATTGATTGAGAAATAATGGTTTTATTTGTGGTCGTTCGTGGTGTTATTACCAGATATCTGCAAGTTATATCTGTTATGGATTACTCATGGAAAATGATGCATATGGTGCATTCATGCCAGTTAATAGCTCAGTTTCAAATCGATACAATCTGTGAAATTTCTATTTATTCTGTGTTGTGGATAGTATTATTATTGCAGTTGCACGTTTTCCTTTGTTCAAATCAATACATATAATATATATATATATATATAGTATCTGCGGGCCAAAGATAGGTAAGCCCACGACCCGCAAAATTTAGAACAGATAAATATATTATCTTATGATAAAAATGAAACACAAATAAACTGTAATACAAAGTACTGTTTTATTAAATAACATAAAAAAAGTAATATATGAACACTAGTCTGCTGTCTACTGTCCATAGCGTACTGGACGAGTTCTAGAAATCCAGCACAACCAACTGCTTCAAACGGACGAATATCCTGAAGAAAAATAATAAACTTTTTATTGTCATTACTACTAAGTATTATAACATATTTTTTATATATATTTTGAATTTATTGGCTTATGGTTAGGATAGGAGATTTGTTTATCTAACCCTAACTTAATCCTAATACAAACCATAACCCTAATTAAAGTTGTTAATTGAATTAGCTGAACTAAGTTAACTTAATTTAATTAATTAATGTTACCAGTAATGGCAGTTAACTTGGTATTAATTGATATTTCAATTAAATGTCACCCACCAGCGGTGATGCCCAGTGGCATTTCCAGCAGGCCTGCAGTCACTAGCCTGAGACAGACTGGTTCAGACATGTGTGAATTAGTACAAGTGTGAATGAATCAGTACTGGGAAAATTGTAGGCACTAAACAGTAGATACTAGTTAACACAATTGAAAAATACCAACTACCAACTCGGTTAGGCAGTGGGCAGTGGCCCATGGGCATATCATTCAGGCAGGCAAGATTTGGAGAGAAGACCTAGACAATAGTATCCACTAGTATGGTCAAAGGGTGAGAAATTGATGGTTAATCATGGCTTGATTGCCACTTCAAGTATATCTAAAGTAAACATTTGGGGCTGGCTGCTTCCAGCCAAGTGAACTTAAGTGGCCTGGTGTAATGCCATCAGATCTATACAAAAGGCTACATTCATGTCAGAAATATGCATATGTAACATCTGTATTCTGTATGTACTATGTACTGTGTAATGTGTGTACCGTGTTTGCAATACTATGCATTGCTATGCAATGCATTATGCAGGTGTACAAAGTCAAACACATAGTATACTACAAACCCAAAGAATCCAACACCCCGTTTATCCTCAGCAATAACGATACAATACAAGTCTGGGCTGAAGAAAAATGAAGGGAAACATGCAGTAACTGCAATGAAGCCAGTGAAACAAGTGCCACTACTCCAGTCACAGTGCTTTGGAAAGCCAATACGTTTCAAGAATTAAAATACAGACATTGGTATGAGACTATGCATATATTTTATATGAAATGTCTCTATTAAAAGAATGCACATTATTAAATTATACCATTGGAAGTCCCATTGTTGAAAAGAGGTTAAACTACATTCCAATATATCAAGCACTGGTGTCATTCATAATTTCATACAAGATCTCAGTTTGCCACTATGTAATACTAAATAAATAATAATAACATTCATTAACCGGAAATACAATTTATAATTAGTTTTTATTAATGTTAAAATTAATAATCTGGGTTTTATATTAATATTTTTATTGGGTCCAGGCCCAGCCTATATTATATAGGTCCACAGAGAAATCATAAAGACTAAGAGAAGATGTGTAACATTTAGACTTAGTGTCAATACTTGGTGTCAGTTACATCGTAATTGAAACACCCAACAATTCCAATTCCAGAATTGGTCAAAATGTAATTGGCATTTTCATTTACTAATTGGTATTTTCAGTTACGTTTCGATTACATCACATAACTTTTTAACTCAAATTATTTGTTACAATTAGTCATATTATAATATAAATATAATATGTTGCATAACTATGTCATAATTATAAATTAAATAAAGCTGCTTTAAATAGATATTGTTTGCATTGAGCACACCTGTGGTTGCATTGTTTACGTACTGTTATTTCGATATGGAATTGGAATTGGTATTTTTGATGTGTAATTGGAACAGGAATTGCTATAATGTAATTGACCCCAAGTCTGATAGCAGCAGTTAAAGTTCTACTGTTAACCTTATTACTGCTTTTTTAGTTGTGCCATATTCTGGGGGCGAGTCACTTGTCAACCCTGTAGTGGCCTACACAGTCCAGATGCTGAGGCATGACATATATAGGCAATGTGACATGTCTGTAGCATTTGGCCAGGGTTGGACAAATAAAGGCTGACAGATGCACTGTAAATGTGTTTGCTCTGAACATGTGTGAAAAGCAATAGACCAAAATAGAAAAAACAAACATGGTTAATGGGAACACTGCACGATGCCTCATGGGAATGGTAGACAGGTGATATAAACTTACAGCATACGTGTGTGTTTGTGTGTGTGTGTGTTTGTGTGTATAAAAGAATATTGAGTGTTTTGACTAATTACGAGAACTCCGTAATGACAAAGGTCAAATACGTAGTACATGTACGTTATAGCCACCAAACTGAACTTTCTGTTAAAAGGAATGTACAATTTTCATCGATTAACTGAATGAATGTTTTGTAGGACATTGTATCACTGAATGTATTAGTACTGGGCATTTATAACATCTTGGTTGGTTAACAAATAACTAAATATTCTCCAGCAATAAAGATTAAAACATGATATATAACGCTGTTCATTTAGATGTGCTTTGAATTTTTTTAGTATTTAGGCATGTAAATTATATGTATCGTATCAGTAAAAAAAATACGGTTGTACATTTCTTTAAACTTAAAAATATTACCACATTTTATATGTCTTGTCACCTGAAATCATGATCACTCAAAATAGCAATAAAAAATTTAATAAAAAAAGAGGAGTGCATGACGAGGGACATGAGAAGATCGGGGGAGGATGAAAGATGGAGAGAGGGAGCGGCCGATAGAAAACTATGGAAAGAACAGAAAGAGTGGCTCGACAATATTTTACCTGACCCTCACCCCTGTACAGCAGGGAACAAGAGCACATTTTGATTAAATGACGTTTTATGGTACCAACTTTAGCGTGGTGATTTCTATGTCCAGGGCAGGTTTGGTCATTCCAAAAGCAGATAACGACTAGAAGGATAATAAGTGTGATCAGGTTTCTATGGGCACACCGCAGTGGCTGAAATAAGCCCATTATTGTTTTGTTATGTGTGACAATATGTGACAACAATATTAATAGCACGGCATGCAGTCTTTAGGACCATTCAAAGCACTTTATACTTTGCACCTAGCAGACCTGTTCCGACACAAACTTAACTTCTCTGGAAAGCATTCAGCCACGCTGCAATCACTGCGTGAAGACTGTCTAAATCCACATTAGCCAGGTACTCTTTGGTGCAGCCGAGTGAACTGAGACAACACGAGAGTCCAATGTTGTAAGCTTTAAGTCACTGTGTGCCCCTCCACAAACACTCTCATGCAATATGCAGCATACAGCCAGAGCACGATTTCATACCGGCAATTTGCCCAGTATAAAAAAACACTGGTTGGAACTTACCTAAGCAGACTTTGACCCCTTCAATCAAACTGGTGCAAACCTGACTCACGAAGAGATGGATTGGCACATAGAAGCTAGAAGCCCACACAGCTCCACAGTGCTTTATTGGATCATCCCTCAACTTCGAGTGCAATGATAGTCTCCATCACATGTACATATTATTGTAAGTGCTTTGACAATCGTAGAGCATTATCATTGTACACACTAGAGCAGTTATTGACCTATAAGTTGCACACAATGTTTCAAGCCTGCACTATGTCTAGAGCAGCACTAATGGCGTTTAATTATGCCTTCAGGACACTAGTGAAGTCTGGACACATTTGACATAATGTATCAGCATTACATTTAGCTGGTTCTTTTTTCTCACCAGGTTTTTATCAACACACCATTCAATCAGGATGCTTTTAATCAAGGTTGTTTTTGTCTGGATATGACGTGAGGTTCAGATTAAATTAACAGATTTCATTTATGGCACTGGAGTAATTGACAAGACCTGGGGTCTATTACATTGCAATGTAATATATTACTATTACTATTACTTAGTTTCCTTTCTATTACTATTACATGCTGAAGGCAATGTAATATATTACTATTACATTTCAAGCTATTACTATTGCATTTTCCATCATAACTATTTTCTTTGATTAAACATTTTACATACTTAATCACTTACAGATTCAAATTAACTGATGGTGTATAAATAATTAAATTACAATTAACTCATACATTTCCCAATTAAAATTCCAGTGGGATGTAGAAGTTTCATATATTAACTGGAATGAAACAAAAAAGCAATGTTACTGTCACATAACACAATCTGATTAAACCATAGACTGATAGTAGACCCATACTGCTCGGCTGCTGCTTGGTGGACAGTTAATTATTGGCTGGAGGATAGGATGTTTTTCACACTTTTGGTCAATAATGTATGTTGCAAGCTAGCTACCAACTGAGAAAAACTAAAAAAAGTTGGTATAAGCCCCTGGATTTTGTTCAAACATTACCCACCATGGCAGGCTGGCAGCTGGGGTTGGGAGATGGCAATGATTGATTGATTCAGATGTTAACGACAGTCTGTTTAGTGCTGGAAGCCTGGAACCTTTATCCTGCTTCAGTGAATGAATGAATAGGCTTGTGTGAAAAAGGATAGATGGCTGGTGGACCTGGCTTCAAATGACCAATTAGCCACGCAGCAGTCAGACTGTCAGTCTCCTGTCTAGGCTCTCAAGGTATGCAGAAATATGGCTACATTATCAAGTCAAGGCAATAATTAATGGCAGTTATTGTTATGAATAATTAATGATACTTGCCATCATCACTAGTAAGTTATAATGAGTACTAAGGATGTGCAGCTGCAATATTGACAGTTGTGTGAAACTAAATCATAATTATTGGTCTTTTAAGATAAATCAAATTAAACATGTCTCTCTGTAAAGTGATAAATCCACTTGGGATGTTCAGATATCATATATCATATTATTATCAAAGTGACAATATAGCATCATTGTTGCGGAAGTCATACCATGACAACGTACTGTTCATGTCTACGTAACATCCTATTTTTATAAATGAATGATATGCGATGATTTAGTAATTATACAGTAGCCATGGAGCTACAATGTAGTTTACTCCTGTTAGTGTAGCATATGATTTATTCAGTGTCTAAATGCTCAATTATATGAAGTGTGTCTGTCATTATAAATACAGCTGTAGCTCCATTAAAGGTCTGAGCAACTCTCAAAAGGTTGTCGCTCAGCACCTCGCCCTTTTAAAATACAGCTGTAGCTCCATTAGAGGTCTGAGCAACTCTCAAAAGGTTGTCGCTCAGCACCTCGCCCTTTTAAAATACAGCTGTAGCTCCATTAGAGGTCTGAGCAACTCTCAAAAGGTTGTCGCTCAGCACCTCGCCCTTTTAAAATACAGCTGTAGCTCCATTAGAGGTCTGAGCAACTAGGCTGTCACTCAGCACCTCGCCCTTTTAAAATACAGCTGTAGCTCCATTAGAGGTCTGAGCAACTCTCAAAAGGTTGTCGCTCAGCACCTCGCCCTTTTAAAATACAGCTGTAGCTCCATTAGAGGTCTGAGCAACTCTCAAAAGGTTGTCGCTCAGCACCTCGCCCTTTTAAAATACAGCTGTAGCTCCATTAGAGGTCTGAGCAACTAGGCTGTCACTCAGCACCTCACCCTTTTAAAATACAGCTGTAGCTCCATTAGAGGTCTGAGCAACTAGGCTGTCACTCAGCACCTCGCCCTTTTAAAATTGTTATAACTTTGGAATGGAAACTGATAAAAACATATGGTTTTGACTGATTGTGAACTTAATAAAGAGATAGCACCATATATATTGCTGTTGTTTGGCTGTAAGAATGATTTCAAAACTGGAAAAAAACGTTTTTGGGCTTTCAAAACGTTACACATTGAAGGACCCACGTGGGGAGCGGTGGTCTAATGGTTAGAGCACCCGTCTGTTGATTGAGAGGACGGTGGTTCGATTCCACCTCCTCTGTTTCAAAGCTTGGGCAATTTCGTTCACTCCACTTTGCCCGTGTCCTTCGGAAGAGACACTAAAAGCCGTTGGTCCAAACTCCTGCGTTAGCTCAAAATTTGGCTGTTTGGAGTATAACTACTTGAGACCCAGATGTTGTAATCTTGCAATGAAAACAAATTAACTACATGTCAAAAGCCGGAGACAACTTTGAGCAATTTGCTAATTCAATAAATTTGTATTGCCAGGTAGTTCTATTCTCTGGCTGTAACAGTTTGTGAATTAGATTTTCATTATTTGAATAACCACCGGTAATACTAATTGCCACCTATTTCCTTTGTGAGGGCTGCCCCACGTAATACTAATGCTGCAATACACATACAACATGCTTCAATTTTATTACCATCGGTTAAATTAATGCATATTAATCAGTCACTGAATTAAATATGTGCATACGTTACATAACACGCAATAGTCATGCTAAAGGCATATTTCGGGGGAATTCCTGTCTGCACTTGCCGGGGAATACAAATTAAGGTTGTTGGTCCTGCGGGATTAAGTTTTAGAAATGGGACATTTAAATTGAGAGGATTTTTCTGACATATATATATATAATAAAAAAACACCTGCAGCATATATTATATGCTGCAGGTGTTTTATACGTCATTATTATTGACACAATGCAATAATAAATTACTTGTGTGTGTAGAACAGTGTTGCCTGTTTGGTCTTGTCACACATGTTGGTTACATGTGGTATCCATTATATCTTAATAACAAAGGATGCTACACCATGATGATTCATAATTTTGGTGACACCGAAATGAAGTATAGTTATAAAGTAACAGTACATGCACCGTGTGGTGCGTACGAATATTATATACCCCAGGTGAATTTATTATAACAAAGTTTATTCGTTTCGATGTTACAAAAATAAAATATTATGTCATTAGCTCTGATGCAAATATAAAATAGGATTTACTTTCATTATCTTTGAATTTGTTAAGCACAGGTTATGAACATCGGTGTGAAAACTGTATCTTTTGCGAATCCTGACCCGTCATTCTAAGATTTGCTGTGGTTTCTTCGCGGCACAATGTTTACTGTAATGGCCTTCAGTTGATCTCTTTGTAGACGCATAAGCAGTTTATTTTCAATACAAAAAGAGCTATAATGGCAGAACCATTTCTTGGCCGTTTCTTGACTTTAGAACTACTTCTATTTGCATCTGTTGTGAGAGTTTAGCAGTGTAACGTTTGCTAACACAGATGTTCCAAATGGTGACATCTGTTGTGAGAGTTTAGCAGTGTAACGTTTGCTAACACAGATGTTCCAAATGGTGACATCTGTTGTGAGAGTTTAGCAGTGTAACGTTTGCTAACACAGATGTTCCAAATGGTGACATCTGTTGTGAGAGTTTAGCAGTGTAACGTTTGCTAACACAGATGTTCCAAATGGTGACATCTGTTGTGAGAGTTTAGCAGTGTAACGTTTGCTAACACAGATGTTCCAAATGGTGACATCTGTTGTGAGAGTTTAGCAGTGTAACGTTTGCTAACACAGATGTTCCAAATGGTGACATCTGTTGTGAGAGTTTAGCAGTGTAACGTTTGCTAACACAGATGTTCCAAATGGTGACATCTGCTGGTGGTAATATTAAAGTGGTGTTACTTGACTTGCCAAGTCAGTTTTAAACTTTTATTGTACAACATAAAAGAAGGTATTTGAAGACTTGAAGTACAAGTGTCCGCGTCTCTAACTAAAGGCTGGTAAAACAGCCCAGAATGACTCAATATCCATACAAAATTTATATCTAACTAGGGTTGCATGGGACAAAGAGGCAACAGTGATGGCTCCTTACACTAACCAATCAACCAATTTGTACAACTGCCAGATTCACTAAGCATAATTTACATCCACGTAGGTTCCTTTGTAATATCCCGACCCCCGCGGGAATTTCGAATATTTGTTAATCATCATCATGGGCCTCAAGCATTCATACAACATTTCAGCCCCACACATGTGAGGGAACAGGCACCCACAAATTACTTTATATTAAAGATATAACTAAGCCAAAAAAGAAACAGCCCACATGAGTACTAGAATAAATACATTGCAGCATCTGTAAATTGTAATGTAACCTTATGTATAATACATTACTCTGGCCTCAATGACTTGGTCACTGTTGCATATGGACTAATTGCCTGTAAATTGTATTATAGGTTAGGGTCAGACAAGGACTAGTGACTAGTAGTGTAACAAAAACGAAGTTCGGGACGGATCAATACTTTTTTTAATGTACTTTCAATCTTCTGAAAAACAAATCTGTTAATTTTATTCTTTCAACAAACTGTTTTTGTCAAAATCTGTATTTTCTCTCTCCAGAAAATCAACATACACGGTGCTCCACAAAACACAATCCACATTATAAATGACATCCAAAAAATGACAACCACTGACATGGACATATGTTGCTAAGCAGCCACCAGGCCTAAACATTAACAGTTGCTCGATTACCCTGGCCAGGAAAATGTATGGTTGTGCAAGCTGGCATCGAATTTACGCATGGGCAAACCAAGTCTGTGTAGCACATGCCTGATCAAACGTAACTGCATTACTGTACTTTTGAAACTCTGCATGCTTTTATCGCTGTTTATTATAATGCCATAAATAAGAACACGCCCAAATATGCGATATAATTTTCACGTAATGTATAACGCCAGTTGAGAGGAGTCACCGGTATTGCTAGACCCCTGTAGTCACCACTGACAGCACCAGCACCGTCTAGTGGACAGAAAATGAAATGTTTGTTCTTTGCTTTTTCATTGGCCACTGTTGGTTATTTATGCTAGTTCTTGCTTATTTTGTGATATACATGTTTCTGTCAAGCCGAAAAGCTGACTGGCAGGTCAGTCGATGCCAGACCAACAGAACCGACACTAGCAATGCACAATTATGAACAGTGAAACAAAAACTTTTTTAACATGGAAGGGCGGATTTTCATGGGTACAGCGAGCGTAGAAGAACAGGAACAGACTGCAGGTAATATCTGTACAACGTTGCATTGGCTTCAGGGTTATGTTAACAGTTATGTTACAACCACATAACAGCGACACATTTAAATGATTACTTGTTCACACACTCTTAATTAATTTCATCAATGGTTTCAGCACAAGTAAACATTCGGGACGGGAAAGTAAAATACCAGGATTACTTGCTCGGTGCGCAAAAAACCTTAATGACGAGTCCTGGTTAATCTAGACATTTAAGTCAGCAGAAGCATAGTCCTCAAATACAGAGCCGATAATCACTGGCATTCCATTCATCCACCACAAAGTATAATTTAGCGATTGATGTCCTGCTGAAATTCATAGTTTACTACTGTCAGGGTGTCACCCGGGACACGTTATGGAAATTTAAGTTCCGCATGGAATTGGCTGCTCTGCAGTATAATACCAATGCGTGCAGTGCTGGCATTGCTCCAGACAGCCTTGCCTTGTTGCTTGTGAGAATAACTCGTGGCATGTTCTTTTTACCAAAAAAAAATGTAGGAAACAGAAGGACGACCTGTCAAATAGAAGACCTATTAAATACTAACCTTGTAAGGTCGATAACATACCGGAAAACTAGGTCAAAGCTTCGCCCATGTGCGCACTCTATGGCTGTTCCAGTGGTTGTCATTCTGCCTATGGTTTTATAATAATCGTACAGCTACAGGCATAGAACCAGTCATGCATGTAACTGCTGCTGCTGTTCTTTATTCACTAGATATGCTAATCAAGGTGACAAACTGACCCACTTAGTCATGCCTAGCCAACTTATGCCTGTCACAAGTGCAGAAGTAACACTGTTATCATCATCACATCTGTGTTTTTAATCCGTTGCTGTCCATAAGGCATTCATAGCAATGGAACTGAAATAGAATATGTTGATTCTGCAGAATCCGATTCTAATTCTGATTCTACCCAAAGCATTTTGATTTTGATTCTGCGAATAAGTCTGCCTAGGCCACGAGGTGAACCCAGACATACATTACACCCAGTTGCATTCAAACTGAAGACAGGTTTTAGTTGTAGTTGTAATGATGTTATCACCACATTGGCAAATAGCAGATTGTCCATCAGTCCATGACGTGCCCATAGAAAGACTCTCTGCCTGAGTGAACACAGACACAAAGTCATATATTGTCGAATAAGAACCATGACAAATGTTCCACATAATAATTACCAGGGTATGTAAGTTAATAGCATAATATGCATTTACAGTGAAATATCTCTATGCGGCACTTTTTTGCCCGTGTCAAAATGATGAACCCTCGACCTGAGCAGTAAAACCTAGGTAAGTGACAGGTCAAATTTGGTATTTCTAATTGATTACATGTGTACACAGGAAAAATGCTTTGTAAATTTTTAACTGATTCTGGTTGATAAATTATCCTTAACTGTATTTAGTATTTTTCATATCCTAAACTACCTGAATAGACCTTTTATGAGTGAAAGAGCTGCCTCATTTTTATCAACTGTATGTATACCAGACATGGGGCTGAAGTGCTTGGTACTCATGTACTCGAGTACATTTTTGAAATATTTGTACTTGTAGAAATTATGGTCATGTACTAATACTCGTGTTCAATGTACTCAGATTTTACGAGTACATTACGAGTACTTTTTCAATATGATATTGTGAAAATTATTTAATTTCTTATTTTATCAAATCATTAACAATTACAACAATAATTAAAAAAATATGGTAGTATTACCTGCATATGAATCAAATTAACCAAAAAATTTATGTTCTTGCATGCATCTCAGTTATATATATATACGTTTTCTAATACAGGATCATTAAAAACACTTATTATGTCAATTCTATTGCAATAACCATGATATTAATTGCTAAGTAGTAGCCCCTGATTTGTAATTAGTATTAGTATGTTATATTTAGTAGATGTGGTTTAATTTTTTCTTGGTATTGATGAGTTTTCACAAATTCACACTGTGGATCATTTTTCTGCACAGTGAATGCACTGAAGCAACAGAGGCTTCGCGTCAAGAAGCAGCATCTTTTGATCCTTTTTCCCAGTCAGAAACCCCTACTTCATATCCACAGTTGTAGTAGTTACCAGTCCAGGGCATGATCCTTGGTATTTGTTTAATTAAGCCAGGAAATCCAGTAGGAGTCTTCCCGTTATGCCTACTTTATTTTCCCGTTACGGCTACTTTTGGAGTTAGCCAGTAATTAGCCAGTTGAGGAGGGGCAGCATTAGTTTATTTGTATGTTGTCATTTGTATGTGGTTAAAAGAATAAATGGTTTCACCAGCCAAGACATTTTCATAATGAATCATTCTATGTTTAGTATCACTGAGAACACAAGCAAATATGGGAAGCAAAGAGGCTACAGGCTCCGGTGTAGGCGTACTGGGCCAAATGTACAGAGGCTACAGGCTCCGGTGTAGGCGTACTGGGCCAAATGTACAGAGGCTACAGGCTCCGGTGTAGGCGTACTGGGCCAAATGTACAGAGGCTACAGGCTCCGGTGTAGGCGTACTGGGCCAAATGTACAGAGGCTACAGGCTCCGGTGTAGGCGTACTGGGCCAAACGTACAGAGGCTACAGGCTCCGGTGTAGGCGTACTGGGCCAAATGTACAGAGGCTACAGGCTCCGGTGTAGGTGTACTGGGCCAAACGTACAGAGGCTACAGGCTCCGGTGTAGGCGTACTGGGCCAAACGTACAGAGGCTACAGGCTCCGGTGTAGGCGTACTGGGCCAAACGTACAGAGGCTACAGGCTCCGGTGTAGGCGTACTGGGCCAAACGTACAGAGGCTACAGGCTCCGGTGTAGGCGTACTGGGCCAAACGTACAGAGGCTACAGGCTCCGGTGTAGGCGTACTGGGCCAAACGTACAGAGGCTACAGGCTCCGGTGTAGGCGTACTGGGCCAAATGTACAGAGGCTACAGGCTCCGGTGTAGGCGGACTGGGCCAAATGTACAGAGGCTACAGGCTCCGGTGTAGGTGTACTGGGCCAAATGGCAACAAGTACTGGGTGTGTACCGGATATGACATTAAATACAAGTCAACACTGACAACCAGTGAGGCTGGTGTCTTTATGAAGTAGGGTGGTGAGCATGACCACCCTCCTTGAAGTTCACAAAACTTGTGGGTAAACATCACCCCAACATCTTGGAGTTTGTGGAGGCGATGAGGAAGGTGCAGGCAGCAACAGAGCTGAAGCCTGCACAACATGATGCAGCCATACCACCACCACAGAAGTAGAGGAAGTATCAGATTGTGAACCAACGTCTGGCTCAGTTCAAACAGCAGTACTGTATGTGACGGGGGAAAGATCTGTACTGAGTTTTCTGCTTGAATTAAAGTGACATTCACTTGTAGTTGATGAGTTACTTGCTGATGTTAGAATGAGATTCACTTGTGATACATGACTTTCATGACTTCTGTTCAATGCATAATGTTAGGCGTAATGTATGGAGTATCATATACTGAGCACTCTGTACAATTAATGTATTCATGTCTTAATAGAACTGTAATGCATACACATCATGTATTTTTATGTTGTATACCATCTAAAATAATTTATTCTTGCTTGGCTCAAGAATAGAATCAAGGAAGTAGCTATAACGGGACTAGTTTCAATGTCTAATTAGTTGCTCCCACAACAGTAGCCATAACAGGAGAATAAGTAGCCACAATGGAAAGTAGTCGTAATGGGAAGTAGCCATAATGGGCCTAACTCTTCCAGTAAGCCCATAATGAAAGGGTCATTCACCAGTTAGCTATAAAATGCCTTTGTTGCTCTCACAAGTGACAGTACTAAGTACCACTAGCTGAGTCTTCTTCTTCTGAAGAAGTTTGGTGATTCAAGTCAGACAGCCTGCACTAGTATTGATTGTTTGGTGCCAATTTGTAGTGTGGTTAAAGTACAAAGAGGATATTGAGACCTGGACATTGGCAGGTGCTAATCCACCCTCTCAGCAAACATTAGTTGTGGACTTGTGGTCATTGCTAGTCACAACATGCCTAACAGTGTTCATTGATTCATATATCATATATATATTTAATGGTTACATTTCTTTTCTCTTGTTATGTTGTGCTATAAAATGTATCTTGAAAAGTATTTTGAATTTAAATACATTTTAACCCATATTTGAATGCACACCCTGAACATTTGCATTTGTACTCGTACTCAGCCATCACTCCATGTACTTGTACTCGTACTCAGCCATCACTCAATGTACTTGTACTCGTACTCAGACATCACTCAATGTACTTGTACTCGTATTCAGACATCACTCAATGTACTTGTACTCGTACTCAGCCATCACTCAATGTACTTGTACTCGTATTCAGACATCACTCAATGTACTTGTACTCGTACTCAGACATCACTCAATGTACTTGTACTCGTACTCAGACATCACTCAACGTACTTGTACTCGTACTCAGCCATCACTCAGTGTACTTGTACTCGTACTCAGACATCACTCAATGTACTTGTACTCGTATTCAGACATCACTCAATGTACTTGTACTCGTACTCAGCCATCACTCAATGTACTTGTACTCGTACTCAGACATCACTCAATGTACTTGTACTCGTACTCAGACATCACTCAATGTACTTGTACTCGTATTCAGACATCACTCAATGTACTTGTACTCGTACTCAGACATCACTCAATGTACTTGTACTCGTACTCAGACATCACTCAATGTACTTGTACTCGTACTCAGCCATCACTCAATGTACTTGTACTCGTATTCAGACATCACTCAATGTACTTGTACTCGTACTCAGACATCACTCAATGTACTTGTACTCGTACTCAGCCATCACTCAATGTACTTGTACTCGTATTCAGACATCACTCAATGTACTTGTACTCGTATTCAGACATCACTCAATGTACTTGTACTCGTACTGAAGTGGCCTTTTTTAGAACAAATATGTATATGGTTCAGTCTACAGTTACATGTCCCACTGGTGGCCATGTTGTTCTGCATGATTATAAGAAAACATGACCATCAAAAATTCTGAAAGTTTTTTACAAGCCACTGTCATCATCCCACCGACATGCTAGTCGAGTTTGTCAAAATTAGACATCTCTAACTCTTGTAATATGCATGTATGTGTGATACCCGTCAATGTTTACCAATACTGGTACGAATTACGGCACACACGTGTCTAGTGGCCAAAAAAATCACAAATATCCTTCCACCTATTAAAATCATCTAAAAGTCCACCATTTCACTCTCAACAGCTTCCACCAGCAAATCTGGCAATGTCCCTGCTCAAATGCACTTATGTCAGATTGTATGAATTTTTGAACTTCCTAATCCTATATACAAACTTACTATGCCCTACATTCGTCTGTAACACACCAGGAAGTCTAACTGAGACATGACCCCTATAGTCCCTAGTGTGAAATTCTAGCCACTCCTGAATTCGATATCGCATTACAAGACATCAGTAGTTGGATATATACTGCCAACGTACCTTCCGTGCACGGACTGGTCTTGTTAGCCATCTGCGCACTCACCAGATCCAGCCCCAACTACCCCCAGATGACTAGAGTGGTCCTCGTCAACTCTACGGACGAACATGAGTTGGATATAATAGGTCCTTGGCAGTGTAAACGTCCAACAAAGTTAACTGCTTTGAAGGCAAACGATGAGAAACATATTTTGGTATTTCATAAGGATAATGATCTCTAAATGACAGTTCTATCACGCCACATTGGTGACGTTTGTGGCCTTGATGTAAATATGCCATATTTCACTTTATCGGATGAAAATGTACACAACTATCCCGTGGTGTTTGTACATTTAATGCATTGCGTCTTATCACATAATGACGCTTTTTCAAACACGAGTATTTATGTAGAATTTAAATGGGAGCCTTGTTTCACTGTACCTGTTCTGTTGTTAGTGTTCGATTATTGTAAAAACAACTTTTCTAGCAATTTGTTTGCACTGACTTGATGAAGTAACTGTTAGTGAATTGGTATATCGACCTCTTGCATAAAAAGTTTCTCCAGATTTTTGTGAAAACGTATGGCATATTCTATTAAGATTTAAGAATTTGTTGCCTACCAGCATAACAGCTATAAATCTTACTTTTGCTTCAAAAATATTGTGCCTGGGGTGTATGCCTGTAGTCAGTGTCAGTGACAAGTTAATTGTCTTGACTCTTGCTTCTTGACTTGGTTCCTGACCTTAGCCTAGGCCCGGGCTAGGCTGAGACTAGTATCTTAGACTAAGTCTAAGACTAAATTAAGTCACTTAGTTTGTTGGTGTCTTGTTTCTGATGAATGTAATCTGTACTGTGTGAATAGCAGTGTATTACGAAATGCCAACAGGGTCAGGGGTGAATGTAATAAAATACGAAGAAATAAAATATGACAAATTGACTTTAAAAACATTATTATTCTGCAACAAATTAAAACGCTTCAGAGCGGTTCACAGTTCTGCATTCGCCAGGAGACTCCTGGAAATCCACCAAATCTCCTGGAAAGGAGAACCAATCTCCTGGATTTTCAGTGAAACCAAAACAAATTTTTGTTCTATGTTATTTTGCGAACTCGGCATAGCCTAATTGGGTTTTATTTCCGGCTGACTCGAGTATGATTTTCTGAGTCAACACTGACTCTCGGTCACAGCTCGGCAACGACACCCTGCGTGCGTTTGCTATTCCTTTGTGCCAGTGAAGGATCTTCTCAAGTCGGCCAAGGTTGCGACATGGGATTATGTGAAGGTACAACAGTAAATGTGTAGGATTGTGTCTGTTGTGCATGCTCTGTGAGATCGACATGGACGTTATTCTTTTCTGGTAGATTTATGATATATGTGTGAGGGTTTTCATAAATTATAGGCATGTGCCTGTCATGCATGGTAAAGTCACCCTGCATGCTCTATGTGAGATCGACATGGGCGTTATTCTTCTGTGCCAGATGTCTGGAGCTCATGAGTTATTTGTGAATATATATATATATATATATATATATATATATATATATATATAATGTGCTTTTGTATCATATATGAAGTGTTGGTGATTGGTGATAATAAAACCTGGTTGTTACTGTCATGGAAAGTATTCTTTTTGTAATATTTTGTTCTCTTAAACCCGATTTACATACAAGTCCCTAATTTTCCAAGACTACCCAATTTACGTATAAATCCCCGATTTTCTGAGAACCTCCGATTTACGTATAAATCCCCGGTTTTCCGAGACCATCCGATTTACGTCTAAATCTCCTGGATTGGCATTTCTGAAACTTAACATGTATGTAGAAGGGCAAATGTTAAAATCATACGACTCGCAAATACTTGCCTGTGGTTTGATGTAGCCTGGTTCGAAACATCCCCGCCCCCTGTCAATGACAGGGACGCTGGTAGTGACAAGCGACGCTGCATGCGGCGTGTAAGTCGTGCCCTGTTGGAGTATTATATTCCCGCGTGACTGTGCGGTTTTAGGACGACCCGTTATCCACACTCCGCTGAAACGAACTCGCTTGCGCTAGCCGACGGTCGAAGGCGAATTAAAGAATTCGTCTCTTGGTTTCAACCGCTCAACTGTTGCCGCGTACGCGCGCGCATGCGTCGGCAAAACGCGCGCGCGTGCTGCAGGTGACGCTTTGTGTCGTCACTCGGGGTCGTCATCGTTGTTTCGTCTGCGAGCAGATTATGAATCGTGCGTCTCGAGCTGCCAAAATGATCGCCAATTATGACGTGCGGCCAAAGCGGCTGCGATGGGCGGGGTCGCCGGTGCAGTTGTCATGGCGACGTCGCTTCTCCCGGCCGCATTTCTGTTGCGGGATCGAAATGTTTGGCTTGATTACACAGAATCGCCCGCTGCGGCAAGGCGGAACGAATTTCCGCGGGAGTGATGGATTATCCGGGCGGATTATATATGTCCGCTCGGTTCAGTAAATTAATCCAGCGTACTGTACGACACATGCAAAGGCGCATGTGACAGGTTAGACAGCGTCCTCCGCCCCGGCAGTAGGGGCGGCACCGGTCGACTAGACCCTTGAAAACGTACGCGTGGATTGCACTTACGACACAGAGATGTATTGCAAATAAATAACGTAGTCATAGACGTACCATCTGCACATTGGCGTCAAAAAGCAGAAGAAATGTGCTCCAAATAATTCATTATACATGAGTACGTTTATTGTTTTATTGAGCGATATTGTTCGCTCTCGACGTAACGTGATGTTACGGTTTTCATCACAAATTGTCATATTCTATATTTATAAATGGTTATTGTCAAGTAACTTTAGTGATATACAGTGGAACCTCGGTTTATGGTCAACCCGGTAATACAGTCACCCGCCATTATGGCCACCCTGGGACAGTCCCAAATGTACAGTAAAGATAGGACGTTAGTCCTGCTTATCCGGTCACTTCGCTATTCAGGAATACGGTCAGTAACCCACTGCAAAACGTCGAGATTGACCGCAGATTAACGCCGCACTTACGGTCAGTCACAGCCGGCAAGCAGCCGCGGGCGTGTTTACACAGTGACCAGTTTACATCAGAAAACAATGCAAGAAGCCAGTCATTTCAGTTAAAACTTTGAAGAACATTTTTTAGGCCTAATTAAGCTTAGATGCTGAGTAAAATTTATTGAAAAACACGGCGCCGTCGACGGCTCAGACATCGACGCTAACAATGTATTACTAGGTGCCCTATTGTTTGCTTAAACTCCAATGAGCACTTGCAGGAATAGCAGGCCATAGAGGTGGCAAAATGTTGCAAAATAAGTGGCATAACGAACTAAAACGAAATGGAAGCGACAGCGAAAAGGCGTGTTCGGAACGAGCTTAGTTTAAAAGCAAAGCTCGATGTAATCACAGATAGTAATAGCAAAAGGCATCGGCAGTTAGCTGAACGGTACAATATCGGCCGATCACAAATTGGGAACATTTTAAGAAGCAAAAGGAAATATCTCGATGCATTTGAGATATACATAATATGAAACAGATGTACTAATGGTAAGGCAGTCTGAGTACGGTGTGAACATGAAACAGATGTACTAATGGTAAGGCAGTCTGAGTAGGGTGTGAACATGAAACAGATGTACTAATGGTAAGGCAGTCTGAGTAGGGTGTGAACATGAACAGATGTACTAATGGTAAGGCAGTCTGAGTAGGATGTGAACATGAAACAAACCCCGTAATTTGTGTCATGTTATTGTATCTAATCAAATATCTTGTTTATTATTTAGGCTTTGACATTCGAAGTCATAATTGTGTGGCAAATAGACAAGAATTTACTAACATGAATTTAATCAGTGGGAAAATAGTTTGCTTAATGCCACCAGTGTCTGAAATTAGCAAAACAATGAACTGGGAACTGGCCCAGATTTGTTTAACTGGCCCAGTTCCATCTTGAACTGAACCCACAAAATGTTTAAATGATAAGTACATTGTATATTGTATCGTATGTAATAAGATGTTATAAAGCAAAAACACGTTATAATAAAGAAATGATAAAACACGAGATACCAGATTACGATAAAAAAATTCATTACATAGCGGGGAATGCATCCGTAAACAGATGAGTTTTAATATGGATTTTAAATACTTCAAATACGTATGACGCGATGACAGTCGGGCAACTCGTTCAACGGGGCGCTGCAGTCACAGAATATGCACCATACGTGGGTGGGACAGTCACTGATCTCTATAAAATGTTTATTAGAAATCAGTGGGTACAGTTAGAAGACCGGCGGAGCGAAGCTGGCGGCTCGACATGAACAGTGAAACCACTGACCTATATAATATCTGGACTGGCTGCCTCTTGGGGTTTCTGCCTACTGGCCACTACAGGCAGTGAAGCCAGCGGAAGTAGTGCGACTGATGGGATACATTTGGGCAAGGACCCTCGGAAGTCTCCATTGTTATTATAATTTTGTTCACATTTTGGGCGTGGTTTGGTGTTTACTCGAGCCAGAAAGCTTCATTGGCACCGGAAAGATCGTTGTATGGTGTTTACTCAAGCCAGAAGAGCTTCATTGGCACCGGAAAGATCGTTCGTCTGTGCAATGATGCAATTCCTACCATTTTTGCATTCCATTTACACCTATGCTTTTAGTCAGCCCACCCAGTGGCTGTTGGTATGATATGTCATTCATCTTAAGGCCTTGTAAGCTTACAATTTGTGTACAATTTAAACTTGCTTAATATCACTGACATGGTGATATAATGTGTTCTTTAACCAGATATTTGTAAAGGTATGCACTTACTTGCACATGATTAACAAAACATGCAACCCAAATAATCAGCTTCACTTTCAACAAGTTACTGTTTTTACTGCCAGTCAGTGCTAACAAATTGTTGCATTGTCATAATTTCTTTTCGATTAATTAGAACAATGTTATGCGACATTTCATTAGTATTTACAAGTACGGAAGTAGGTTTTGCATGGTAGTAAGTGTTAGGCCTATGTTTTTCATATAATTATGTGTCGTATTTTGTACACAATATAATGTTAAACTATTATTTTACATAATGTTATCACGTACTGTAAACAACCAAACAATGTACCGGTGCATACAGATGCACAAGATATTTCACCGGTCTTCATTTGTGACACTATGTATGCTTCTATTCATTATACACTGTGTTCTTCTATGTTGGAAAATAAACATATTGTATATTGATTGTAGCAAATACTGCATTGTTTCTGTGATTTAGAACAAAGTGACAATAAAAAAATAGGTGAAGAATAACAGCAATGTGTACATTTACACAACACTAAATTCTGGTTGTCCACAGCAGCTGGGCTTAGGCAGCAGGGTACTGAGGGTCCTTGGGAGTAGCCTAATGACATCCCGCGGCTTCACTACTTAGGCAGGGCAGCCAGTCCAGATATTATATAGGTCAGTGAGTGAAACACGTCGCTGATAAATGCGCGCGCGACTTCGTGCACCGCCCGGAAACGAAATGTTTCTCCCAATCGAATTCCGGTCGGCTCCTTCCGTTGCTCATCAATATTGACGTGACCTTAACAAAACACGACACCCATTGGCATTGGAAGCTGATTAATATTTATAACTGAACTCGTTGGGAAACATCCCCGGAACGCCACCCGAACTACGCTGGCATACGCCGTTTCGGACGAACTTGTTTATTTTGCTTACTTAGAAGTTCTTTATATTGTTGCGAGGCCTATTATTATAATTAATTCCATATATTACGCAGGCATAACATACTATAGGGTAATTCGTAATGCAAGTGCCAATTTGTGGGCACTGACCGCAGTCACTTTTCCCATTGACGACCATTATAACGTTCTTGTACCTACATTGAAAATTTCTCCTACAATTTTTTTTCAAAATTTACAGAAAATTACACATCTACTATGACACCTGGTGTGTGAAATTCGTGAAAATTACATACCTCCTTTTCGCACAAATTGCTTCAACGCATGATGCCCCTGCATTTCTGCCATGAAATTCCCTGGTTTCCAAAATATGAGTACATCCTGCCTAACGGCCACTGTGTCCTTACGCAACTGGTATACCTACTGACAAATGGCATAATTTCAAAGCTTAGATGCTACTGTGCACAAAAACATCACTTTCACTCACTCATCCACACAATTTCTGCTCTCACAAATAAACCCTATCTGCACAATTAATTTTTCCTTGGGACTCTTTATGTATGTAATGGTGGATGGATTCTGACTGTGGTCCGTGCCCTATTGGCAGAAGTGGTTTACTACTGTTTAGTCCTGTCCCGCCTGCAGCAATTGGTTATATCGTTTGGCACTAATTTGTGTCATCGGCACAAATGCCGCTACACGACTTAGGCCGGGTTCACATACAAAGTTAATCTGCATTACGATGCGGATCCTACTTCGGGTAGCGCAGTGTGAACACCCTTAATCCGCATTAAGCTACCCGAATTCTAATGCGAAAAAACAGGTGAATTAGGATGCAGATTAACCAATGTGAACGCTTCTTTTTCCTTGATTCGGCGATGGCGGCGCTGCTGCATGACAGAGGGCCGTAGCCGGGGGGGGGGGTACTGCCATACCAAAGTGGTGGGGGTGTGCCGCCAGAGTCCCATGGAGCACATGGAGAGAGAGAGAAATCAAGAAATTTATGGTCACCAAGAGAGAATTATTGAACAATTTATCTAATATCTAAGTGTAAGGTAAGCCCGGGCGGAACGTTTTCATTGGAAAATTTCCTCTTCGATGAAAGAGAGAATTATCAGGTTTAATTGGGGCATAAAGAGAGAAAATTTACTTTTTTCTTCGGACAGAGAGAGAAAAATGGCCAAAAACAGGGGCATTTGCGCGGCACATACATGTATACCTCAGTATAGGGAGTACCCCCCGGGGCCCGTAATCTCTGTATGAGTGCATATGACCTGCACACCATGCCCTCTGGTGCACTAATTCGGTTGGCGGTTTAATCCAGCTTAACTCGATGTATGTGAACAGAGCCAAATTAGTTGATCCGCATCGTAATTCGGCTAAAAATTAGATGTTTTCCAGCATTAGAATTCGGGTAGCTTAATGCGGATTAAGGGTGTTCACATTACGCTACCCGAATTGGAATTCGCATCTTAATGCAGATTAACGTTGTATGTGAACACGGCCTTAGTCTTTGGTAACAATCAGTCACTGACAAGGACGAAGTAGTTTGTACAACTGCATTTTATATCAGATTAGCACAGATTAGTAAGTACTATAATGTACACCACTAATACAGTCCGACACGGCCGTGGCCGCCGGGATGAATCAGTGGGGTGGGGCCAATAACTTGCACATTTTGGCAAACTCAATTCCGGAAGCATTTGGATCGGCGGGCGCCGATAAAAAGGCCTTAATTTCGAGCATCAAATGCCTCAAATGTCTACTTAAAAATATTCAAGTCAGAATTTCAAAGTGGCTATGGTATACTGTTTTATTTTGTTGCATCCAATTATAGATTGACGGATGAAACAAACGCTATATTACAAAACTTTCTATACAGACGCCATTATGTTTGTGTAACTATTATAGCGACCAAATGTTTGTGTAACTATTATAGCGACCAAATGTTTGTGTAACTATTGTAGCGACCAAATGCCTTGAAGGTGCATCGGTACAACGGCATCTTGCTCTGGGAATGCAACATGTTGGAGCAAATTAGTTCACACTGTTCGATACAATCATTGCATTGTATTACACATATACAAGGAGACCGGGGCTAGTTGTTACAATTTTCAGTTAAAGTAACTTTTTTTGTGAAAAGTATGTTAGATACATTATTTCTGTCAACGTATACATTACATTTATTATTCGTGTTAATAAAATGCACCATACCAATGATATTCCGTATTGTAGTTAGGTAGATATGTGAAGTTTCCCAGGCGCAGTCGACTGTAACAACTAGCCCTGTAAATGGGGCAAGATGTTACATCAGCAAAGAACTCGTGGATCGCAAAGCAAGTGTCACTCATGCTATTTTTGTTACATTAATTTGATTATACACACTTATACACAATGTGCATGACAATGCTATTGTACGTGTTCACAGCTTCATATATTAAGCTTTTCATTTGTAGTCATCAGTAGGGACACATTCCTTGGATTCTTACATGACGACAATTGCGAATTTAATATTAAAACTACTTCCTCAACTGATTTAGCCTATTGCAAATCCGGTTCATTGGTATCCAAATGTGTAGTGTGTGAAAAGTTTATGTAACATCTGCAGTCGATTTAGTAAAAAATGCCTAGTTTTGTTCAAATCATCGAAATAATTGATTTTAGTTTTTAGATCTGGTAAGGATCAAAATAGTGGATATTCAAAATGGTAAACACTGTGTGGGTCAGTGCTGACCATGAGCGTGACCCCCATCCTCGTGATTTTGCATCATTGTTCACTTCAGTTAATGTTTGAATAAGCATTAACTAATTTAATAGTTTGTCTGATGATTTCACAAAAAATTTATATAAAAGTTGCACAAATGAGCTAGCATGTTTTAGTGGATTCTAGGTAGGTTTGGTTTCTTTGCAAAATTAATTTTAAATGAGACTAGCAAAAAATATAATTGATTAAGCACCTTTAATTACTGAATGGAATATGAAATAGTGAATGGAAATATATCTGTAATGCGATTTCTACTTGATTGAATGCTATACATACGTAAGTACGCACTCACATGAACGAACATCCACATTTCAATGAATTGTGCAATATTTATGAATTGCTTAAATATATGGCTGTATTTAACAATACACTGTATTGCCATTCAAGGCAAAATACCCAGATGGCAAGTGGACAAGGAAGTTATTGGCTTATCAAGAGTCCAACAATTTATCATTTATGTGTAACCTGCCCTTCTGAGATATTTGTAATTTTTTTTTAAACGTGATTAAATAAGTTTATTTCTTTCGGTCATTGTCAGCACACAACCCATTGGCTGATCCATCCGTAGGGTTCGCCTTGGCATTGTTACAGTTGCAACAACTTGCCCCAGTACAATTGTAACAACTTGCCCCAAACACATTTTTGTAGTTGAATCCTGAATTCCAGTTTAACTTCTACTTGGCATAACCTTATGCTATATATGTTTCATTCACGATACATAACAATGTTCTGCTTGAAATGATATTATGTGGCCATACCAAACAAGTCTTAGGGGGTTAATAATTTGTTTATGTCTACACCTCGTTAGTTTCGTCTTCTTAACTCCCGATTTTTGGACAGTTTGTCCGCTGGTGGACTTCCAACCATCTACTGTCGATGGTATCTCCATATGCGTGTTATGTTTTCGTAAAACCACTCTGTAACGACATGTCCTGTATACAACCAGCCCCTATCTCCCATATTTCAAGCCAAAGCTTATGGTGTACCAAAACGGTCACATGATTCCAGTCATGTACTGCACGCTATTTCATGTGTGTCAACATCTGCACGTGGAGAAACGGCAAATGCAGGAGATACCCTCATCCTCTAAACTTGTGTTGTTTTTAGCGGAATCACGTATTCTTTCGAAAGTGAAACTCGCCACTCTGACTTTTCGTTCGTGGCGAACGCATTCGTTATAGTAAGTGAAATTCTTGTGACCAGATAAATAACAATTGCATAGAACAGCCTTGTGTGCAACAAATAGATAGATGTTTACTGTTAGATAGCTTTAAAATCACAACAAGAGAAACTGGGACAGTTCGCTCAAAACCAGGGACCAGGGTATTTCCTGCCAGAAAACAGTAACTTTGAAATCTATGCAGTATCTTACATTTGTCATGCAATCATAAGCTAACGTTGACTAAATTGATATATGTGTGTTTTAACTCCCTGATTTTGACTCACTTCTGTCCCGATTTTGAATCTCTTTCCGATCCCAATTTCGACTCTTCCCGATTTCGACTCCCTTCCCTGTCCTGATCTCGAGTCTCTTTCCGATTCCGATTTCAACTCTTCCCGATCCCGACTTCCTTCCCGATTTCAACTTCCTTCCCGGTCTTGACTCCCTTTTCTATCCTGATCTCAACTCCCTTCCGATCACAATTTCGAATCCCTTCCCGATCACGATTTCGACTCCCAATTCTGATTAGCTGCCCTGGGACTTTATGCATTGGAAACTGTGAGTTTTAAGTGGGCACTCTCCGTGATGCCGTAAGAAAAATACGACGAAGCTATCTTAGTCAAGACATGACATTTAAATCAATCCTGTGGCCTCAACTATACAAAGTATTGCGCAGCAATGGACTACCTTGGTAGGAAACGTAACATTCTGTCCATTCGCAAGTGTTACAATGCGAATGAACAGAAAATCAGGTTACGTTGGCGTATTGTGCAAAAAGTCGAAGGTTCCTGCTCTGCACCTATCGCACCGATGATGATGTACATGTAAAACTCAACGAACTGGGGCTCATTTGTTTGTATATGATGATATATATGATGATGTATATGTAAGACTCAGCGAGTGATGCATTTGTTTGTTGATTAGGTTTGTGTATATAAGACTTGATACACTTGTTTGTGTATATACGTTTTTTTTTTATCCTTTTTTAACTCTTGTGTTCGACACATTATTTTGTAAAAAAAAGTTGGGCTGCCAGATATTTCTATGGGCTACCAGGTTTTCCTATATCTATCAGGTAACAAGTTTCATTGTATCTAATAGTGGTAGTATATATATTTCCAAACTAATCGATCACCTCACACTTGCTTGCCCGAACTGCCAGCGCAACTACTGTATTCAGCGCACCAACGCTGCAATGTTGGGACATTCTAGTGAACCTGAACCCACCGCCCTCTTAACCGGGGCTGTCCGACACAGACAAGGGGTACACCCCTCTTCCATAACAGGCAAAGCTCCTCGTCATTATTGCGTATGCAGCGACTTGACGGTCGTGTCAGCATTTTGTGTGCATCGGCTGCTGACAGTCACATGGACTCACAGACTGTCAGCATTTTGGAGGAAACACTAATCCAATGAATACAGCCCAAGTCTAGAGTTGTTGCAATGTTTCAGCATTCGTGATTGTGCGTCACCACCCTTCACACCGTAGTCGCATTTCTGAGTACAGTTGTGCATTTGTCAGTTGTTGCTACTGCTTTTGTATTTCATCCAGTTTTGTATCCCTCTTTAGAAAAGGTGACTGTTCCATGAGTCATAAGAGGTGTTACTGGTTAATGGAGCATTGACAGAGAAGACCAGGTTCTAGTTTTATTGAAAGTGGCGCTCTTTCTTAATAAAAGTTGATTACTTAATTATAGTTTATTTGTGTTATGTTTCCCGTTACATAATTTTTTCAAAGGTATGCGAAAGTCGTAACCATGCGTATGTGGCTCACTGCAGATAGTTAAGAACATTAAGTTACATGGAGGAAGAGTAATTCTTTGGGACAGGTGCAGCTGTTCATTCACTCTGACACTTCAGTAAGTGCAGTCTGCCTGACTGGCCACACCTGAAGGCTGTGTATATAAGGGTGTACACTCTGCTGGTGCTGCCAGGGTAAATGTCTGCTTCATAATATTGCTAGGTTAACTTTACGCCAGTGAGGACTAGGATTGGATACACACACTTCAATCAGGAAAAAGCTGAACAAGTCCTTTCTACAGTAGCTGTACTAAAATGCAGCCTAAAATGTTCTTTTGAATACAGAAAACAGCCTTATTCAAGGTTAACGTAGCAATCTAACTAAATCTAAATTCTATGATGGCGCTATGCAAACAGTAGCCACCAGACATATAGTATACGGGAGTTGTAGCTACTCAGTGGACTTCGTGAGAAGTCCTGGGCTGAGGTTCAGGTGGATAGTTTTAGTTTTGAGTGTAGGGGATGTGCGAAGATGAAGGGACTAGAGGTGGAGATGGAACAGTTGAGGCAGTTTGTTGTGGCACTGGTGGGAAGGGAAGAGGTAGGTTGTGCCAGTGGATCCATTGGGGGGATAGTGGATGATAAAGTGGAGGAAGGCGATGAGAGAGATGCTAGGTAGAGTTCACCTAAGCCTGGGAGGAGGCTGTGAGGTGGTAAAGAGACAGGGTGTAGGGAGACGGGACGGAAGGAAACGGGAGGGACTGAGACGAGAGGGAAGGTGATGGGAGCAAGGGAGATCGGAGCAAAGGAGATGGGAGCGAGGGAGACAGGAGTGAAGGCGACAGGAGTGCAAGAGCGCATTCCAGGAGACGGGAGGGAAAGGTTACATGTTGATGGGAGAGAGGGTGATGGACAACAAGCTGCAGGTGACATGACTGCATGACTGAATATGATAGAAGGGATCCGACGCAAGAGCTACTCTGAGGTAGTGATAGAGGGGGTGAGGAGGAAAGTGAGGATGTTTGTGGAGGACTCCCTAGTTAGGAAGACTGACCTAGCACTTAGTAAGGGGGACGATATGGTGGTTTGCTTTCCAGGGGTAAAAATAGAGGCTATCACAGAGAGGGTGGACAAAAATCACGGGTCCGGGGAAGGGAGGACCTATTTTAGTACATGTAGGGGCTAATAACGCAAAGAGGGAGGGTACAACTGCCATAGTTACGAAATTTAAGCATTTAGAACACTGAGCAGGTAATTCTGTCAGGGATTTTACAAGTAATGGGAAGCAGGGGTCAGGGATATCGAAATTGCTGGAGGATGGCAATTAACATGCTACTTCAGCAGCTGTGTAGGGAAGAGGAAGTGGGATTTGTGGGGATGTTATGTTGGGAATGCTGAAATGTACATGAACGATGGGCTTCATATAAGTGGAAAGGGGGCAGCAGTGTTTGCGGATGAACTCTCAGCAGCAGTCGACAGTGGCATGGGTAGCATAAACAAAATTTGTAGCAAAACATTGTGGTAAAAGATATTGACCCTCACATAATTGGTATAACCGAATCATGGGCCAACAAAGACTTATCAAATGCTGAATTGGGACTGACAGGATACGTAATGTTTAGGAGAGATCGAATAGGAAGAATCGGAGTGGGAGTTATTTTATATATTAAAGAATCTAGTCAGACTTACAAAATAAAATTTGAAAGGGAAGCAGATTGCGATGAAGCTGTTTGGTGCAATATAGTTACAGGAAATTCAACATTAACTATTGGATTAGTTCAGGCAATGAAGGATAATAAATCACCTGGTGTGGATGGAATTCTTCCAAAACTACTAACGGAAACAGTAGAACAAGTTATATATATATATATATATATATATATATATATATATATATATATATATATATATATATATATATATATATATATACCACTTGCAAGAGTGTTCAACTTGTCATTAGAAGAGGGAGTGGTTCCTTTTGAATGGAAAGAAGCAAACTTCATACCATTATTTAAAAAGTGTTCAAGAAATAAGTCAGAGAATTACAGACCAGTGAGTTTAACATCAGTGATTTGTAAATTATTAGAAAGGTTAATTAAAGACCATATGGTGGACTTCCTTGTTAGGCATAAATTATTAAATCCATCTCAACATGGATTCCTAAAAGTGAGGTCATGCTTGACAAATATGTTATGTTGTTTTGGAAGAAATCACCAAGTGGATAGATGAGGGATCACCAGCAAATATTATCTACTTAGATTTTCAGAAAGACAAAGTGCCACATCAAAGATTACTACTTAACTTAAAAGCCTGGGATGACATAATTGACTGGATAGAACAATGGCTGACTGTATACAAGCGTGGAGACCATATCGTAAGAAGGATATAGATACGCTTGAACGCATACAAAGGAGAGCAACTAAAATGATTCCAGAACTTAGAGACCTTAGTTATGAAGAACGCCTAAAAGAATGTGGTTTAACAACCCTAGAGACAATGAGGTTAAGAGGAGATCAAATTGAAGTTTTTAAGATATTAGATGGGTATGGAAATATGTATAGAAATATTTTTTCTCACTCTAGAGGACATGAGGTAAAATTAGTAAAGGATATCAGGAAGTACTCATTCTCGCAGAGGACAATAAATGAATGGAACACATTATTTACAGATTGTGTAACTGCTAGCAGCGTGAATATGTTTAAAAACAAGGTTGACACATATCTCAGGAGGGCGGGTCACACATAGATAAAATATGTTGCACTCTAGATGAGCCAATGGCTTCCTTGTCCACTTGCCATCTGGGCCTTTGCCTTGGATGGCAATCAAACTATTAAAACCGGACCGAACTGCGGATAACTTTGCATGCACTGAGGATACTTTTATCTTAGAAAGTAACTGAGCGGATCACTTTGCATGCACTGAGGATACTTTTATCTTAGAAAGTAACTGAGCGGATCACTTTGCATGCACTGAGGATACTTTTATCTTAGAAAGTAACTGAGCACTAGTCCATTTGCTGGTTTGTATAACAATGAACAATTTATCATGTACATTGCAATGACCTGTAGAGTAATATTGCTTATTTACCAAACGCGACGTTTATGATTCATGCTCGTCGTTTTACTGGCAAATGGACGACGTCGCTCGTGTCCATCCGTACTCGGTCGGTTTGTGTAAATGAATCAGTATCGAACCACATAGTCACGTTTGATATATCGCTGGACATCGCATCACAGACACCACTAGTGGGATGTATCGGTCATTGTGAGTGTAAACGTCCAACACAGTTAAAGGGAAACACAATTCATTGTTTTGGGCCTATGCACGTATAAGGGTTACTAAATCAACCATTTGCAACTAAGACTAAGAATATCACGCCAGTGGTTTACTAGGGAAACCTTGTTGAGCACACAACATCTTAATTTCATGGGCGTGCCATGCTGTTATATGACCCTAAGTCACGAGTTTCAAAGGGTAGCAAAATTCGTTGGGCATTTTAAAATATATTTGTATGCACCTATTCATATAATTGCCAATACGATATGGCCATATTGTTTGCATCCAAATTCAACGTATGTAACACATTTGGACCTTTGTTAACAATACTAGTCCTCTTTATGAGAAAATAGCACGTTTGTTTGACATGTTGTGTTGTTTCTGTGTATGCCAGTCTTAATACATCACGGGTAGTCTAGGTTACCCCATTTTTATAGAACTGCGCATGCCCTTATCGGTCGCACTGGTTAACATGTCAGCCCTCAATCAACCAGGACAATTATCGGAATCTCCCACGTCTAGAACGCATTCTAATTTAACATTTATCTAACTGGCGTTAGTTTATATTATTTTTTTAAGTGCATAGTCCCAAAACCATGGCTTCTGTTTCGCTTCAACTCTGCATGCTCCAATGATACTTTATACCAGAAAGTGACTGTCCGTTTATTGTTTTGTATAGCAATAAACAATGTGTAATGTAGATTGCAATGGACTGTCGAATAATAGGTTCTACCGCTTATTTGTCAAACGCGTCGTTTATGGTTCATGTTCATCGTTTTACTGGCAAATGGACCACATCATTCCTTCCCATCCGTACTCAGTCGGTTTGTGTAAATGGATCAATATAAAATAATATATCCCAGACGGTTTGATGTATCGTTGGACATCGCATTACAGACACCACATCGGATACATCGGTCATTGGCAATGTAAACGTCCAACATAATATGTTGGGGTATGTAATACAATAATGATCGCTAGATAGCACTACTATCGCGACACACCGGTCTGGTTGATATTATTTCTTTTTAATCGGACGAAAATGTACGTAACTATTCGTAATAATCATCACAGGGTAACGAACGGACCCGTGGTGTTTATACATTTAATGGATTGTGTCTTTACCGTACACCTAAGTTTTTTGAAAAGTCACTCGTTCCTGCAACACTTGTGACTGTTATCTGGCTGATAACACTTGTCTTGAGTGTCATTATTCCCTAAATATACAAAACAGCTTAGTTTAAAATGGCCGCAACCGCAACGAATGTCTCTACGTCCGTAACGCAGGCGTACATTGCTAAAATGTTGTTGCTAGTCCCGAATGTGCGGCCTGGTTCAGCGTTTGTGCGACTGGTTCAGCGCATATTAATTTTGTTGCCACGATTCAATTGCATGACTTATCCGTGTTAACGGTCCTTCGTCAATTTGATTTTTTTTGCTAGCTTTATTTAAAATTCATTTTGAGAAATATCAAACCAAATCATCAAGCAAGCTGTAAAATTATTTGGTCAAACATTAAGTGAAGTAAAAATGGAAACGCTGAAAACTCACAAATTTCACCCATGGCGATTTTGTTTACTTTGTCGTGTAATCGGCGAGAGGATACAAGTCACACCCATGATCGACCTTGACCCGAATTTTTTTTACCATTTTGGATATCCAGTATTATTGTCTTACAATCTAACGACGGAAGTGAATTCTTTTGATGATTTAAAAAAAATACACATTTGTTATTAAATTTATTATGGATATTACTGTTAACACATTACATATTAGGACATGGACGAATCGGATTCGCGATATGCTAAATCAGTAGAGGAGTGATTTTAAATCAAATAGCACACGACTAGTTTAGCAATGTACCCCTAGCGTAAGCCACAACGGGTTAACTGTAATAGTTGGCACCTATGCGTTGTTGTATTATCTTTTATGGTTAAAGTAATATTTGCAGGGTATAATATTCAGTAGTTTTAATTAATACTAGTGTTGGGGTTGCAGCGTAAAATGCGTAGATACTATTGAAACGCGATTGCGTTGCGTCGTTTAAATTTTACGTGACGTAACTCATCGTATCGCACCGATGTGACGTCATACGATTTAAACTTCGTGCGCGAGCGCACACATACTCTCCACTTGCATTACCTTCATCCGTCTTCACAACGGTTGGCGTGAGAGACATTAAATTATTTCGCCTAGTAGGCTAAGTTTGGTAGTCATCTAGGCAAGGGAATAATTTAGCAGTATTTTCACGGTTACAAATTGTAATATAAACTGACTGAATACAATTCTGATGTGCATGACAATTTCCTCTTCACTTTGATACAACCTACTGAAATGATAAAACATACATCGTTTGTGTTGTTTGCCTGTAGGGCCGTTGGGTGCATCTTTGGCGAGCTACTGAACAGTTCACCGCTATTTCCTGTAAGTAATGAAAATGTGACTGTGGTTTCCGTTTTATGGCCAGACACTGCCTATTTTATTAATTCGACAACCACGTTTTGTTATAAGGCTAGAATTCAATGTTGTGTTGTTTAAAACTGATGTAAAGTTACACATGTCTATGAACGCACTTAGGGAAGCATAATAAATATGATTCGAATGTTGGTAACACGCGATGATGTGGTGGCACGCGTTGAACAGTGGCGACACGCGTTGACCAGAAACCCAAACCTTTGGCTTGACAAGTACGTTTTGTGCTTTGACAAGGGCTATGTAACCGCGGGTATGTGTCAACCGTGTGTATTCAGGTAAAAGCATAACATGGTGACACTGTTAGGTTGATAAGTTACAAGTGTAAGGTCGGTGTCATGTTACACGAGTACGCGAAAACAAATGTCCAAGCAAATGTTATATTTCTGCAAACGATAAAACTACCAGATGAGTGTTCTATGCTTATGATTACTTGAGTAGCTATTGCTTTCTTGTCACGTTGAATTCAATTTGATTGATGAACTCATATATAGTACTATTACCGCTTGTCTCTAAGTTGAGTACAAACTTCTGAGACAAAGAATATCCCTTGATTATCATTGTCTCTTAAGTTACTTGCACAATTCCGATAACCCATTGGCTCTCAGTGCGTTAGAAAGCCAAGTACACAGTTATATGTAAGATGGTTATCAGACTAATTATACCCAACAGCGAGGTTTGTGTAGTAAAAAAACTTCACAATGTTTGCTGGAATTAGACAGAATATGTTGGTTTACAGGGAGAGAAAGACATAGAACAACTCTGCTGCGTGCTACGAATACTTGGAACTCCAAACGAACATATCTGGCCGGTGAGTGACTTGTTACACCAGTTCGGAGACCACAACCAACGACTCGTTGCCTTTGAGGGTCGTCGTAATTCAAGTTCTCTTGTGAATGTTTTTTCATGTATTCCCAAAAGCCTTTGTCAAAAGAAGGCAAAATTGACTTACTTAACTTTAATAACCCTTTTCGCTCCCTGGCTGAGCAGACGCCATTAACGACTCTTTTCCATAGGACACGGTTTTGTGTTCGCCTTTCCGTCTACATTCTGCTTTTGCCATATCTGCTTCCACTTCTCTGCGCCAAATGTTTCTTGGCCTGTCCTTTCCATCTGCCCTGAAGGTTTCGTGTGCCCACCTGTCTTGTAATATGCTGTGTTGACTTCCTTCAGGAGAGTATGGCATATCCGATGTTCGTGGCACAATGACGTCTACGGTGTATTGTTGGTGTCATACAATACTATTATTATGATCTTTTATGATATTTTACCAAACCTTAGACAAAATAATGACTGGTTCTGATGCACGTTCCAGGGCATGTCGGAGCTGCCAGACTACAACAAAATCACGTTTCCCGAGAACCAGCCTGTCCCCTTTGAGGAGATCCTGCCAGACGCTTCTCCCGAAGCCTTGGACCTCCTCCGCAGGTTCCTGGTGTATCCCTCCAAACAGAGGATCCCTGCAAAGGAGGTGAGGGACAAATCCACCATCCTTCCCTTGTGCCGTTTGTTCTAGGATGTGTTATTTTCATTATGTGACACAGTTATTGGGATCGTAATCTTACGCATTTGATAACTACATTGCTAAAAATTAACTCTTCTATTTCTGGGGATACCTAAAATCATGTGAGAAAACTTGTACTATGAGTAAGTTGTCCAGTTAAAACTAGCGGTTCTTTGTTGTTAATGTTACGCTTTTCTGCAGATAGGCTGCATCTCCTCCATGACATGCACGGTGTCGTAAATTATTTGATTTTACTTTAACACCGAAATAACTGCTGATTGTCGAATAATAACAGTCACCATTGCAATCGTCGTATGTCAGTATATTTCCCATATTCACTATGATTTTCTCTGATCACTCATCTTGGAAGGCAGGAACACTTCTTTGCGAACAGGTTAAATTGTCTTCAACTTGCCCGACAGACAAGTTGTATTTTCTGTTAATTTTAAACCGTATATGACAAAATTAATACTATGCAGGCAAAATAAAAAAAATGTGTGGGTCTATTTCTTTGCAGGCACTGTTACATCCGTACTTCTTTTCGGAGCCACTTCCGGCACATCACTCAGAGCTCCCCATCCCACAACGCACGAGTAAGAAGATGCGACGTGTCCACCAGGCGCATGAGTATAATGTTGATACGCCATTGGTCGAATCTCTCCTCGACCCAGATCTGATAGCTCCACATGTACACGTTAAGAACTAATGTTTGTCACTTTGCCTCGCATCGATCTCATATTTCAGGGAAGAAGATACTGAGCTTGGAGTGATCTCTTATGTGATTTTTGCATCGGTGTCATTTCGTTTTTAATAATACTCTGCTTAGCTCCTTGGTTGTCTGAAATGTACCATAACCGATAACGTTGTTTCCACTCAAGGATGGCGATAATGACACATTTCAGAAGTTTATTTCTACACTGGCATGCCCACAGTGATATACCGATTAATCTAATCAACATCGTGTATATATATATATATATATATATATATATATTTATATTATATGTATATGTGTATATATATATGTATATATATATATATATATATATATATATATATATATATATATATATATATATATATATATATATATATATATATATATATATATATATATATATAGGACGGCTGGAACCCGTGCTCCTTGTTGCCGACAACAAACTATCGGAAGAAAAGTATGCAGCTTGTAACTATAAGAATCGCGCACTGAATAAGGAGCAGTTGGAGAACATTGCAGTGTGTGAATATGCATGTATCGGGGTTGGGTTAAAGTTCACTGTACTGTATAAGTAGTTAATTTACATAAACGTGACCCCAACCCTGGTATATGTGTTCGCGTGTGCAAACATGTATGTATGTGTGCATATGTAATATATAATTATATACGCGCTGTATTTATTTCAGGATCTATAAGTTGTATATTTGTTTTCCTAAAATGCAACACAGTACATTTGAACTAAAATAAGGTATTGACTAAATCAAATATTACTTTAACAGGTAATTAATATTGTTTTAGTATATTTCGTTGCACGTTACTCATTTGTATTATGTAAGTACATAAGGATTTTATAATTTGTTAATTATAGGCCTGACTTACCTAATGTTTTGACTTTCATTATACATAAAGGATTGGTGAGCAACGTTGTCATATTCTGTCTGCCATGTGCCATTTATCAGCTATCCCCATGTCAGATGAGTAATTGACACATTCTGCGGCAATCAATACGAACTGAAGGTCAAGTACCCCTAGCACCCGTCCTACTAGCCCCCCCCGGGCTACTGGCACTAACGGGGGGGGGCTAGTGGCACTACTTATCATTTTGCCAAAGCCACCTGGCTGTTCCATCCCACCTTAACTTTAGGGGTGAAAAAATTTAGGTACCTCATTTTAAATAAGAAAATAGTCATATATATGGTGCATATTCAAGGAATGTCTGACTTTTTTGATTGGAGGGAAACCGTAAAAACCTTCTTTTATTTGTCATACACAGATACAGGTAACCAACCATTAAGAGAAATAGACAGTAAATGGAAATGTAGCATAAAAATATTGCTGTGTTCATAGCAGTAATCAAAACATTGTTGTGAGAAAACATTACAATGTCTTATCAAAGTTGATAATAAGTTGTTTGCACATATAATACCATATCCATATGCAAGTATGACTAGTCAATGAAATTAAGTGAAATTGTCCATCATGTGTCCAATGGCACTGAGATATGACTCAATTCCCCGGTCACATAACATGTATTCCAGTCCAAGTTCATCCAAACGAGCATCGAGGTTGATGTACTTCTTCCTGCGCTTGGGAGCGGGCTGACCCGACTGTAGCTGGAGGATGGAGACGAGTAATGCAGCTTCCTCTTTGCTGAACAGCTCGACCACCTCAAAGATATTGGGGTGTATCTTGCCTGCCTTCCGCATGAGTCGTGTATGATACCCTTCAGCGTGATTGTTGGTGCGAGGGCCGTCATATTTAAAGAAATTCCACATTTCGATTGGATACTGCCCGTTCATCCATGTCCTGTCGAAGTAGTCATTGAAGTCTCGTACACGGGGTACATCCGGTGCTGTGTTGTTGACAAATTGAAATACGTCTTTCACAGGTGGCACGGGGACGAATGGCATCACTAGTAGCATACGAAACCAATTCCTGTGGTCAGCGTTCTCTCTATACCTCACGGATAGTCATATACCTTGGATTCTCCGCCACAGACACTGGGCGTAGTGGAAGTAGCACCCCTTGACAATCACTCCGGGGAACACGTGTAGGCAGGCATTCATCAGACCTTTCTCAAAATCCTGCATGATACGTTGGGGGCTGATGGTGAATCCGATTGATTCAGACTTTACCTTCACCAGACTGAGGAAACGAATGTAGGTGTTCCCTGTCTTTGTTGGGAGCAGACCAAACACAAGTGGCAGCATCACTCCAAGAACGAATGTAGGTGTTCCTGTCTTTGTTGGGGAGCAGACCAAACACAAGTGGCAGCATCACTCCAAGAACGAATGTAGGTGTTCCCGTCTTTGTTGGGGAGCAGACCAAACACAAGTGGCAGCATCACTCCAAGAACGAATGTAGGTGTTCCTGTCTTTGTTGGGGAGCAGACCAAACACAAGTGGCAGCATCACTACAAAGAACGAATGTATGCAATGTGACTGTTTGATTGGGAGCAGACCAAACACAAGTGGCAGCATCACTCCAAGAACGAATGTAGTGTTCTGTCTTTGTTGGGAGCAGACCAAACACAAGTGGCAGCATCACTCCAAGAACGAATCCATGTGATAGGGAGCAGACCAAACACAAGTGGCAGCATCACTCCAAGAACGATGTAGGTGTTCCTGCTTTGTTGGGGAGCAGACCAAACACAAGTGGCAGATCACTCCAAGAACGAATGTAGGTGTTCCTGTCTTTGTTGGGAGCAGACCAAACACAAGTGGCAGCATCACTCCAAGAACGAATGTAGGTGTTCCTGTCTTTGTTGGGGAGCAGACCAAACACAAGTGGCAGCATCACTCCAAGAACGAATGTAGGTGTTCCTGTCTTTGTTGGGGAGCAGACCAAACACAAGTGGCAGCATCACTCCAAGAACGAATGTAGGTGTTCCTGTCTTTGTTGGGGAGCAGACCAAACACAAGTGGCAGCATCACCCAAGAACGAATGTAGGTGTTCCTGTCTTTGTTGGGGAGCAGACCAAACACAAGTGGCAGCATCACTCCAAGAACGAATGTAGGTGTTCCTGTCTTTGTTGGGGAGCAGACCAAACACAAGTGGCAGCATCACTCCAAGAACGAATGTAGGTGTTCCTCTTTGTTGGGAGCAGTCTTTGTTGGGGAGCAGACCAAACACAAGTGGCAGCATCACTCCAAGAACGAATGTAGGTGTTCCTGTCTTTGTTGGGGAGCAGACCAAACACAAGTGGCAGCATCACTCAAGAACAATGTAGGTGTTCCCGTCTTTGTTGGGAGCAGACCAAACACAAGTGGCAGCATCACTCAAGAACGAATGTAGGTGTTTCCGTCTTTGTTGGGGAGCAGACCAAACACAAGTGGCAGCATCACTGGAAGAACGAATGTAGGTGTTTCCGTCTTTGTTGGGGAGCAGACCAAACACAAGTGGCAGCATCACTCAAGAACGAATGCTAGTGTGACCGTCTTTGTTGGAACAGATTGTGCTGTAAACGTCCAATCAGCATCACTCCAAGAACGAGCAGCAAACCGATCTCCTTGAACCGTAGTTGTCCACTGGCCATCCAGGTCAGTGTCACCTCTTGTGGATGGCATTAGGGCAGAAGCGTTTCCTCCGTTCACGGTACAGTGATGACTTCTCACCTGGTGAACCCATCGCAGTGGAACTTTGTTGAAGTAGTTTCATCTTTTTCTGATCGTAAATCGCCTGCATTGAAGTCGTTTCATCCTTGGCTCGTTTGTCATGTTTCCTCTCAACTGTCGCGCTTGTACGTCACCAGGGTTGGGTTGGTGATTGTGGCTATCTTCAGCTTTCACCACAGTTCCATCATCGCTGACCACCACAAATGCCTTACACTTCAGACTTTTCCTCTTGCTACATGTGAACTTCATGCCATTTGTCAACGCTTTCGATTTGTGATAGGTATAACTGTTCAAAACAGCAACAGAAAGTCCCTTAGCACCTTCGATGAACTCGACACTAGCAGCCATATTTCACGTGTCATAGCTTATACCTGGATCAATTAGCTTTTATGTGTGAGGTAAATTGGGTTTTGCACACCTCAAACAAGCTTTATGTAGAGGATTTACTTAACTCTTAGGACAGTGAGCTTATCATACCACACAATTGATGTGTGAAAGTTACATGGAGCTTCAAATGGTCGACCCTTCAAATGATTAACTCTACCTACAATTAGAAATATCTAGAAAGAGGGGGTGTGTTAAATTAACAGCATACTGACTGGAGGGCTAGTGGCACTCAATTCTCACACCTCGGGGGGCTACTGGCACTAAATTCTCACACCTCGGGGGGCTACTGGCACTAAATTCTCACACCTCGGGGGGCTACTGGCACTAAATTCTCACACCTCGGGGGCTACTGGCACTAAATTCTCACACCTCGGGGGGCTACTGGCACTAAATTCTCACACCTCGGGGGGCTACTGGCACTAAATTCTCACACCTCGGGGGGCTACTGGCACTCAATTCTCACACCTCGGGGGGCTACTGGCACTAAATTCTCACACCTCGGGGGGCTACTGGCACTAAATTCTCACACCTTGGGGGGCTACTGGCACTAAATTCTCACACCTCGGGGGGGGCTACTGGGATGATACCGAACTGAAGTGCAGTTCATTTTGATGTAGCAATAGTTTTGCAAATGCCTGTACAAACACCTCGTAAACAGGCATAATAAAACAACGTTTTTATCTTGTAATGTTTTACCTAAATACGTAAGACCACTTCCGAGTTCACAAAAGTTATATAATTTATTACAATATCGCTAGTAACACATTGTGTGTGTGTTATTGTTGTACGGACTCGGCATAATATGCCCTTCTAAATTGGTGTACAAAAGGCATGCCTGCATACTTCATGACTTCTTGCAGAAATGTTTTCAAAGCTGGTTTACTTACCACAGCTTTCGCAAATGCAGTTAATGCTAGCCTAGTCACCCGCTACCATGTATGTGCTACAGAAAAAAATATGCCAAATGGGGCATGGCCAACGCCCCCAAATACGTCACTGATAATTAACGAACACAAATAAGTTTCTATTTTTTAATAGTTGCTCAAGTATCTTATCATTTTCCCATCACCAATATACACTACAGGTGTATATATTTATACACACAATTATTCAACGTCTAAAAACATGCTTGCAGAACCTAGCATCCAAACGCATTTTCAACTGACACCGTTAAAATTCTGCAATATCAGGCTACAGAGATGAGAGCAAATAACAAATTCATAAGCACGTTCTAGTCAGAAAATGCATATACCACAATGGGCTTCCTCATATCTCGTGGTGCGATAAATCACCATCACCAAAATATGGATTAATACCGAGACGAAACCACTTGTAGAAAGAAGTTGGGTTGTACGCAGACACTTTTGCGACAAGTGAACTTGTTGTTATATATTGGCATAAGAAAACAATCATTGGCTTGGTTTAAAGTCGGCTAAAGCCTAATCAAAATCCAGACTATGTACAAAGCTGGTCACCATTTCTCGTAAATTAATGTTACACAGTATAAAGTAAACCTGTTATATCATCTTAAGTGATCGCCCAAATATGTTTTAATGATCTGCAATGTGTTAATACAATTAAAGTTATCTGTTTAATATGAATACTTCGACGTTTACACTGCATGCTGAACAGCAATGTCAATATTCCTAAACAAAATATATTAAACAAATTGTGCTTCATTAAAATATATCTCGACGATCAATATGTTAGAACACTGTAGCATCTCACAGTAACGACGACCAGACGTGATACCTATAAAGTATGCTGTAGATTAAAGCTGACATGTTTTATCCTGATACATGACATCCGTCGACACATTACGACGTCTGTTTTTTTGGTAAGTGGCGTGTAACGGTTATGATGTGTTACTGCAGCCCAAGAAGATCACAAAATGCGCGTTTCAAACGAATACATGAAAGCTGCCGTAGAGTCATTTAGTAGCAACTAGTTGATGACTGTTGTAGCGAATATCGGATGCCATTACCAACTAGAAACCAACATGAAATATGGCTGAAAACAAATTGCACAAACTTGGAGAAGGTACAATCATATCACCCGAGCAAGCTTCACGACATCGTCTAAGCCGTTTTTTTCCATTGTCTAACTGTAAAGAAACTATCATAGACACACTAGTTACAATATTCTGAATTTCACGTTCGGTGCAATAACGGAAAAACCGAAACGTTCTAGACAGCAATTTCATCCCGTTGTATGGCTCAGCTGCTAGACCGGAAATATCGTACATGGCACATTACCACGAAACAGAATAGACAAATATCTCGCAGGCGGGACCCAGAAGTAGAAGAAGTGTGCGTATGTAACAAATCTGGATGGCAGTGCATAAATATTAACCTGTTATTTTAACTTATTATTTCCATGAATAACACACGCGTACACGTTCACACGACGCATACACAATCTGAAGGCGCCCAGGAAAAGAGGAAATGTAGATTCACAAATATAACACACACACACATACCCATATAGCGCATTCAAATGGAAATGTTTATACACCAATACATTTTAACACTTCATTGCAAATGTGAAAGACAAAATTGCATTTATAAATGCATGTGAAACTGAAATGTGTTCGTGTGTAATAACGTTTACATGAACTTTACTATTTATAAACACATTAATCAAGTTTCAACTGTAAGTTATATAAGTGTTTGCGAAAAGATTGTAACATCATTTGCTGGCCGAATATCGTAAAGGCAGAGTGGACATTTTAGTTACGCATTTAAACTCGAGTCTAGCTGAATACTGAAATTGTATTCAAAATTCAGTTGACCACTGTCAAATGCACGTTGCCTTGCAGCAATCTGCAATAGTTGTAGCATGATTCCAATTCTATTTCATAGCAGAATATCTGCAGTGTATAACTACATCACAGCCAAACAACTACAGTGAATATTAACAACACACAAAAAACCGTCATGAAGATGAACGGGAAGAAAATAAATGAGTAACGTTATACAACCGACCAGGCATGGGTTAATTTCAGTTGAATTAACTCAATGAAGTTAATTAATAAACTTTTCAAGAACTTAATTAAAATGGGTTAATTTAATAAAACAATTCACAGTTAACTCTCAATTACGTGCTTATTTAACAGTTAACAAAACAATATTACTGGATAGTTCACAGCCATGTTATCTATTCCAGTCACTAGCCTGACAGAGATCAGGTTCAGGCTTGTGTGAATGGGAGGAAGAACGTCACAGAGCACATAGACACTGTTGATGGCTAATCTTGGCTTCTGCAAATCTCTGTTTAAAGTAAACATTTGCAGCCAAGTGAACCTATGAGGTCATTACATCTGTGCATGCGTGCGTGCGTGCGTGCGTGCGTGCGTGCGTGCGTGCGTGCGTGCGTGCGTGACCATTATGTAACCATTAATAGAGAGATGTAGAGAAAGGTAATATAGCTTCAGTTTGTTTAGGATATTTTTACAGTGCCAACTTAAATCAAAAGCATGTCAGTTCTAGTGATGCATAAAAATGTTGTATACATATTCAAATGATAATGTGTAAAGGGAAAACGTAATAATTTAGTATAAATGTATGATGTACATAGAAATGATGTATGTAGTTGCTCAGTTTTGTTAATCTGGTGGTTGAATATAAGAGGAAACCGACACCTGCAAATCTTCAGCCACAACTTTTCAATCCTTTCAGATAAAAATAATAATTTTAAAGAAGTATTTGCAACTTTTAAAATGTGATCAAATGCCACATGAAGAAATGCAATGGCATTTTAAATACATTTTTTATTTAATTGAATAATTTGGGAGGTTAATTTAACTTAATTGACCTGAGAAATGTATGAGGTTAATTTAATTAAATATTTTCTGAGTTAATTTAATTAATTAACTTTTCAAGTTAATTGTCCCCATGCCTGCAACCGACATCATTGTCACCAAGAACCCTGTAAAAACCAAACACATACACCCGGCCGTCCACCAGTCGGCGCCTGCACACTAATCGAACTAAGCACCTACGTTTTCAGTGGCAGAAATGGGGTCGGTTTCGGCACGTACTTGCTGTATATATAGAGTGAGAGCATAACCAACGACGCACCAATTGTAAACTGTGCCGACAGTTTGAAGTCAAATAAGTATATGGAAAGAACACACGACAGTATGATGGCGGCGCTTGTTGCAAAACCCTTGAGAATGTTGTCCGCGTATTTGACCACGACGGCAACGAGGAGTCCGCCGAACGACTGAAGACAGATGACAAACCAAACGACCCAGTCGTAGCCGAAGAAGTAGCCGTGTTCCCGTAACTTCTCGCCGTCGTTGATCGTCACAGTGATGAGGCCAAACACAACGCCGATCGAGCCGAGCTGCGCGTTACGCAGCCACAGACTCGGCTTCGTGCCTTTGAGGATCTTCTCGAAGTAGACGCCAGCGAAGCCGGACATGATGCAAGACACCACGACGGCGACCAGACCGACCAGGTGGTTCTGTTCTGTCGCCACCTTGGTCGACACCTTGCTGTCGTGCGGCTGCAGCTGGACGGCGCTGACGCCCACGAACAGGATGACGAGGGCGACCCACTGCGGCCGACTCAGTTGCTTGTGCAGCATGATCACGGAAAAGATAGCCGTCGTTAGGATCTTCAGCTGGTACGTCACCTGGCGACACACAGACAGAAACTTGAACGTTCCTGTAGCAAATGGAAGATCACAACAACATTGGACATAAATCAGCGTATTGATATGCAAGACCCCATTCCTCTGACAGTGGTGCCTCTCACAATATCACCACTGTCACAAATCGATTATACATTCATAATGAACGTCTGGTGGCGTAGTACAGACGAATGTTTTGCTGAGCAACACCATTGTTGTTTATCACTTGTCAAATGTGCACCCGAGTGACGAAACAAATAAAATGTTGCATTTCTTTCAGTATAACTACTGTCCACAGTTGTATGCAATTGACAATGAGAGATTTGACAAAAGTCTACAGAAACGATGCGCCGCCGCAATGGCGAGATGTTTGCATGATTAGACAATCAAGTCAAGTTTTATTCTCTAACACCATACAAAGGTGTATGAAATAAATATACAATACCAATTATGATTTTGATCAATTTACAAATCCCTATTAGTTTATGTTATTAAACTATGAATGTTCAACAACACTGAGAACATGATTGTTTAGTTACGCCAAAATCACGTCATGACAGCGACCGGTCATCTCGCGCGAACACGGCTGAAAAGACAGATTACACGGAGCGTTGCTGCGATTTTTACGTAATAAGACAATAAATTATAGTCACGTGGATTGCAAATGTTTAATTACGTAATTATAGCAGCAAGTTGTGGACCCAGTTTAACGTTGAGGGCCATTATAAAATATCACAAGTTATCCAAACAGGTAGCCAAGAGACGAATAAGCTGGATGAATGGCAGAAGACAGGCAAGAAAATGCAAAGTAAGAAGTTATCTGTGTGTCGTCTTTCTCTATCTATACGGCAACAATCTTGCAGTGACAGACATGTGACAAAGATATAATGCGTCAGTGTCGCCAATTGTACGCCTGTGGTAATGTACTACTTAGGACATTTTATATGTGCACAAATGATGTCAAAATCAAGCCGTTTAGTACATTTTTCTCATTTATGTATACAGCTCAACTGTGGTGGAATCATTCTGTATATAGCACCACAGATTACATGTATGCTACAATAATGTGTTTAGACGATTACTCAGACTACCCAAATACTGCAGTGCTTCAGGTACGTTTGTGGAGAGACTGACTCCTGACTGTAAAGCAGTCATACGAAACCTTGTATATAAATTCATGTTTAGATAAATCTAGAAACACACTGATAATTGCGGTACTTGGTACCGACACCAGGTGGAAATCAAGGATAAGGAGACAATGGGTAAAGTACTTTACACACATCTGGCGAAAGCCGCCAGTAGTGATAACAATGTGATGCCACGTTGCGGCTAAAAACACATTATGAATTATTTCTAAAGAGTCCGCAAGGTGACGCCAGCCGCAGCAGTACTGCTGTCATTTGTGTTTAGTGGTTTACCGTGCCTTCACTCATGAAAATCTGCTTTGTGCATGGTTTCACTCCTCAAAAAAGGGTGTGTTCGTCTATTAGGTAGTGCACGTCTATAGGGAACAACACGGTAATCACATTTGCTTGCATTTGTAGTGGAACGTGCAGAGTTAGCTGTGACCAGCTTCTCTGTGTGAACAGGGCTTTAGATGTTAGCAATACTCATGTCAGTGTAACGCACCTGAAACGTAGCAGCTTCGAGATTGGAGAGTGCCACATAGAGCAGGTTGTTCTGTAGCATGTAGACGATGGCTGGCACAGACACCTTCAAACAGTCGATCGGCTGTTTCACTGTATGTTCATGTAGGTATTTCAACCACTGTCCTATGCTGCAACCTGACAAACAATCAGAACGCTGCAACACTCATCAACTGGTGGAAGGGAACGGATGTCTCTGTTCCCTCTTAACATGGTCAGCCCACTGTATCATTCGCGTAAGCTAAGGGTGGTAATTGTACTACAGTACCCTTGGCAGAAAAAATTAACAGGTCGATCGATATGCCCGGGGTACTGATATAGTGACAAGTGAGAAGCCCCTGGTGGCGTGGATGTGCTGCACTGTTTTGTCGTGAAATGCCTAACTGTAGGTATCATATGACAACATAACAGGTTTAAAAATTAACAGAAACTTTCATCCAGTCTGCAGTTTAGTAGTAATACAACAAAAACTAAAGTACCTGGTAATTCACACATTCAATATTAGTTCATCAATTTGCAATATATATTTTCTTCTGGTGAGCTTAAGTTTGGAGGTGGAAGCTTTTTTGTACCCTGTTGCAATTATGGTTCCATGTAAAGTGATTCCAGTTCCAATTTCATTATTACATCAACAGATTTCAGAATTAGAATCGGCCTTCAATTGCCTGGTAACCAACACGTAGTGCACCTACTTAATGTCAACACAATGACATGTAGGTGCTCCTAGTTAATGTCAACACCAGACTCTGGGTCAATTACATTGTAACGGGAACAGAAATGCCAATGCCAGTTCCAGAATTGGTGTTTTGTTTTTTTAAGTAATTGGAATTGGAGACAATGTAATTGGTATTTTCAGTTACTGTTCAACTGCTTCTTCAATTACACCATTTAACTCAAATTATTCGCTACAAATAATCAATAAAATATAATATGTTGCATATATCATATTAGTTTGTCATGAAATTAAGCACAGCTGTTCTAAATTGTATGTTATTTTTTGGCTCTGAGTTCGTCTATGGTTGTTCTGTTCACAAACTGTTATCTCAACAGGGAATTGATAATTGGTATTTCTACGGCGTAATTGGAATTGGCAGGCGTAATTGTTGTGTAATTGGGAGTTATATACTGTAAACTGAAGTCATACCTAACAATGGTAGACACGGCAAACTGAAGTTATACCTTGTTCTATGAATATGAAGGTGAGGCTGGCAATCAGTTTCAACAGCTCCGTCATGACGACAGCCGTCGATGAGATGAACATGTCGCCCTTGCGCACGCGCACGTAGCGCATGATAAGTATGAGCACCGCATTCTGCAGTGTAAGCACCACAAGGCTCACATACTTGAGGCTCGACCCTGAAACAGACGTGTGGTCAGTCAACGGCGGTTTAGGTTCGTCCATCGGCTGTATTTTCCCAATTAAAATTTGTAATAAGAAAAACAAAACCAATAAAAACACAGATCTTATTCTAAGTTGAAAGACAACAGATGAAGCGTCTTCTAGACTGGTTTCTCCTAATCGAAGAAATATAATGCATTTATAACACATATGAGGGGTGTGGCAGGAAGTGGGAGGTGGGTACTAGAAGTAGGTGGGACTGGCAGGAGGTAGACTCTCAAAAATGATGGGATGTGGGAAGTTGGCACCCACAACAGGTGGGAGATCAGGGACAGAATTTAGCTTAAGATTTGTGGGGAGCAGCCGGACCCTCACTTTCCAGAACCTAGGGGTCCATAACCAAAACTGGGGGTCCAAAGCTGTTTGCATGAAAAAAGCCATAATATAAATTTATTTACTTGTATATTTCCGTTTGCCATCTTTCATTTTAAAATGTGTTCCCACCTGGCACATATATATATATATATAAAGATATATATGTATATATGTATATATATATATGTATGTATGTATGTATGTATGTATGTATGTATGTATGTATGTATGTATGTATGTATGTATGTATGTATGTATGTATGTATGTATGTATGTATGTATGTATGTATGTATGTATGTATGTATGTATGTATGTATGTATGTATGTATGTATGTATGTATATATATATATATATATATATATATATATATATGGGAGGGAGGGAGGGAGGGAGGGAGGGAGACATATTTGCCAGATGTTTTTCACAATACACTGTAGCTGATATTTGTAAGACAAAGTAAGAGGCCGCAAATGCAGAAGAAATGCTTACTTTGAATAGTAACTCATGTAGCAACTGACAACAATAGACAGTGAGACAAAATGGCTGAAACCTAACACCATCACCACACTGTGACATAATATGGCTTGTGTCAAATGCACACACCTGTGCAATAGTGACACCATGATGTATGCAGTTATGTATAATGAAATTCAATCTGCTCAGTGTCGTCAAGAAATATTTTTGCATTAAAATTTTTTTTTCTGTACAATGTTGAGTGCAAAGCAATGCTAGTTTTATCAGTATCACGGCACTGATCATCCTTCTCACAAAGACGTTTACATTTTCTGAATATATTTGTCTTACGTTTCACTGCCAATATTATATATGTACACATTACAAGCCTAAATAAACCAACACACCTTTTGTAATATTAGATATCACGGTATAAAAAAGAAAGTGAATGTGTATAAAAAGAAATAAAAAATAAAGTGCGACTTATTTAAAAGCAGAACAACAGATATTATGATTTTCTTCAACCACAACTATTTTGATTACTTACTCAAAGTTTCAACTGCCCTGATGAAAGCTGCCGATGGCAGTTGAAACATTGAGTAATTAATCAAAATAGTTGTGGTTGAAGAAAATCGTAATTCAGACATAAGCCGTGTTTGTCACTCAGCCAACGACTGCTCAGTGTGAGGTAATATTGCTTTCAACTTGGGCATCAAACATAAGCACTGCATAGTATCACCAGTTAATAAAAAAATTATGACCATCTAACAAATTTTGGACATGTGTACATCAAAGAACTAGTTTACATATATCAGACACACTAATGCTTTCATGTTGTGACAGGTAAGTAAATGTGGAGAAAGATACAAGAGAAACAGTTCTTGTAAAAACACAACATTCACACATGTCATTTATTTTAACATAATAGCAGTTTGCGGCATTTCATATCATAATGTCCAACGAATGTCATCATTAACATATCAATTATGCATCATCATCCGGCCTCTCTCAAAATGTCAGGTAAATTTTCTCTGAATAATAATGAAATGAATAATGATTAGTTATCTTTGGGAATAACCAGGATAACACTGTGGCATTTCATATCACACTGTCCAATGAATGTCATCATTAACGTATGAATTATACATCATCATCCAGCCTCTCTAAAAATTTCATGTAAATTTTATCTGAATAATAATGAAATGAATAATTAGTTATCTTTGGGAACCACCAGGTTCACACATAGTTATTCAGATATCAATCAATGGAAATATAAACTGCTTTGAATACCAATTGATTGGGATATCAAATGATTTCAAGGCATTAAAGCGAAACAAAAGTCATGGTTTTAAGGCTATGCACCTGGGCAATTCCGTATTGGAGAGCCCAGGCTGCTAAAAATTAAATCTTGTTGGAATAATGCCAGAGTTTCACTACTTATGTCAAAAATGTGTAGAATTTGGACCAAAGTAAAATTTTTAGTGCAATCAGTTCCTTTTCTTGAAAAATAGCTTTTCTAACGAGGTGCATTTTTAGCATTACAGCCAATGAAAAAGCAACAATTACAGAAACCCCTCCCATCTTCCCATTAACTCTCTACTAATTTACTTTTATTTTGCTGATTATTTAGGTTAATATATTCTAAATCCAAAATGCAGAAAGCAATATGTACTGCACATCTCATACTTTGACACATTTTCATACATTTTGTCTGTAATTCCATTACCAAAAAAGTCATGAAAGTTTTCTTGAGAACTAACTATTGACTGAAATTAAGTTACTTGAAATTCTCTTATTAGATACACACAGTACAAGCTTAGATCACTAACTTTTAATGTATCTTCTCTGATCTTGTGTAAAACCTGGTAATGGAATTACATTTTGGTAACGGAATTACATTTTAGTAACAGAATTACATGGCATTTTCTCTTATAGTGAATGGAATGGAAACCAAGTCCTATTTCTGCAATAGAGGTCAGCACTGACACTAAGACAATGTCTTGGTTAATTTAACTATGTAACAGAGGGCAACTTCAGTCTTCCTATTTCCAGAAGGGTCCATGTCAAACTGAGTCCAACAGATGACAACCTGAATTTAAATCTATCAAAATCCAGTGAAAATGTGAGTAGACATACCAGTACTTACAGAAATTGTTTAGCAGAACTATTATATAATTGTTTGAATACTATATAACTAATTTACCTTTTATTTGCTAGCTTTTCATATGTATCACAATCATTATGTAGTTTTCTTATTGTATGATAAAAATGAAAAATAAACTATCAATCTACATAATTGTGATTTCTTACTTTTATTTTCGTACATTTTACAGCTAACATGCCCCTCACAGCCAAGAAGAAGATGCAGCGCTACCAATGCAAATTAAAGTCAAACAAAGAGAAATATAAAATGGTGAAGAGAGAAAAGTGGCACAGAAAATAGTCCCGAATGAAATAAAGAAAGAAGATGAAAGAGTGAGAAACAGGGAAAGAGTGAGTTAAGTTTAAACAAACAGTGCACATATCATGACAAACCTTGTCCAATACATAGTCACTACCCATGTCTATATAGTAATGTCAGCTAGCAGCATCAATTGGTTGCAAGATTCAGACGAACTGTCATGACATTTGTTAGAAATTGACGATTATTAGTTCTGTGTAATTCTGTTACCAAAATAAAATCATTCGTAATTTCTTCCATTTGTTATAACTTTCAATATATACAATTGCCTATTATAGGGTAGGGTTTGAATTTCCAGAAAATATTTAACTTTCCTTTCTAGGCATATGTTGGTCTTGAAAATATAAACACATATGCCAAAAATTGCTGTGAATTGTAATTCTGTTGCCATGGAATTGCCCACCTAAAAGAAATAATAAAAACTAATCATGTGCAACTAAAATCAAGAATATCATTCCAGTGATTTACTCAGAATGTGTTCTAGAAGTGGAAGATTCCAGTCATTTCTCCAGTTGACTGAAGGCTGACATGTTAACCAGCAAAACTGATAAGCGCATGTGCAGTTCTATGAAAAACGTGTAACCCAGACAATGCATGATGTATTGAGTTTTTGTCATAAAGGACTTGTTTACTAAATAAGGCCGCAATATGTTACATAAGTTAAGTTTGGACACAGACAGCATAGCCACATCCTTTTGGCAAGCATAGGAATAGGTGTATACAAATATATTTTCATTTGGCAAGCGAATATTGCTACTGTAGTATGATACTCGTGATGTAGGATTACCTAACAGTACAGTGCGGCCCATGAACTTAACATTTGGTGTGTTCAACAAGTTTTTCCTAGTAAATGTAAATGGTTATAACTGTTTTAGTAACGCTTATAGGTGCATAGGCCCAAAACCATGAATGTTTTACCTTTAAATACAGCTGTTGGAAACTTTGTCATTCAAACACAACTAGCAGCTGCTACAGCGAGCTAGACAATATAGATGTGATATTGCAGTGATTATATAATAACCAGTTCTAAAGTGTAACGTTGAAATCGATGAAATAGCAAGCAGGTACGGTTAAACAAATCAACAAGCTGTCACCTTTTGTTATTGGGGCACATTAACTTAGTGGTTAGTTAAAACATCGGCTTCTCAATTGTGAGAACTGGGGTTCGAATCATCTTGCTGCTGTTTCAAAACCTGAGCAGTTTTTATTCCACGTTGCCTCAGTTCACTCAGCTGTACAAATGAGTACCTGGCCATAGAGAGTTCACTCAGCTGTACAAATGAGTACCTGGCCAGATAGTTCACTCAGCTGTACAAATGAGTACCTGGCCATAGACAGTTCACTCAGCTGTACAAATGAGTACCTGGCCATAGACAGTTCACTCAGCTGTACAAATGAGTACCTGGCCATAGATAGTTCACTCAGCTGTACAAATGAGTACCTGGCCATAGACAGTTCACTCAGCTGTACAAATGAGTACCTGGCCATAGACAGTTCACTCAGCTGTACAAATGAGTACCTGGCCATAGACAGTTCACTCAGCTGTACAAATGAGTACCTGGCCATAGAGAGTTCACTCAGCTGTACAAATGAGTACCTGGCCATAGAGAGTTCACTCAGCTGTACAAATGAGTACCTGGCCATAGAGTTCATTCAGCTGTACAAATGAGTACCTGGCCATAGAGAGTTCACTCAACTGTACAAATGAGTACCTGGCCATAGAGAGTGGCGCCTGTTTGTATGAGTACATATAAAACTGTGTATAAAATAACATACTGATAATACTGTTAATATGACCAAATTGATGATTGCTGAATTTAGAAATTTCTGCCCATTTCACGACACTGGATATCTATAATCACGTTTCAAATTCAGTGGGGGTCCGGAGGCCCTTAGATTCACTGCTGGAGGAACCAGCTGCTGAACCCTGAAAAGTTCCATATCTATCCGGTTGTTTCCTAAAAACTGACCCAAATTTGCTTCTGTAGTGGCACCTACCCTGAGGGGGGTACAACGATATATCTGTAGCCACTTAGAAATCAAAGGGATCGTTAGCTTTGACTGGGAGTGGTACTGCATCCTGTTGATGGCAACAAGTAGGCCCCCTTCCATGATATGATGACACAAGGACAGGCAGTCAATACATTATTACGGGCTGTTAATCATGTCATTCGTCTGCACTTCCCACAACTTTCTGATCAATCCACCTGTACTAAATACAGGAAATATATGTTTTGCAGGGTGACATTATGATTAGAATACATCAGGATAATAATGCACTAAATATACAGGCTCCTAGAATGTAATAATTATTATAGATTTCACTTGTAATATAATATAATAGTTTACGATAATCAACATGATTTTTTGCAAACAATTCGGAACCAATTATAAGACATAGTAAATGCTTAAAAATTGAGGGCTTCAGAATTCAAAATCCCTAGATAATTTCCCCCAAAAAGAAAAAAATCCATTCTCACCTCTGGCTGTTCATTTCCACATGATTTTAAATGCATTAGTTTTTCAATCAAGAATTATTTTAGGCTAAGTTCTATCCCTGATAATAAAGCCACAATGCAAAAGGTTGCACTGTTTACCCAGTCTTAAATCAATGTTGACTTTAACACACTATTGCCTTAAACAGGTAACTTGGGTATATTTACATCACAAAGTAATGTCAGGCTAACAGACATACGTGCCTGGACTTTTGTTGTCAGTCGATTAAATTGAGGTAATGTAAGCAGATCATGTTTCATGCACTTAGACATGACTTCAGTGAAGGAACTAGCAGATTCTACCGTCAAACACGAGAAAAACGTGTATTTATTTCGGACACTGTGCTACTTGCTGGAAATATCGCCCATCTGGATAGTACAACGCGGGAAAATCTATCCCCGCTGACACAAAGTCATTGATTCACCTCGACGCACTGACGAGGAACAATAGCCACTGAAGTGGTATTAAATCAAGTGTGTAAACTGTAACGCCATTGTTTGCAGCTGAGTGTGTGATACTCTGAGGGTGAGCCAACCAAACCGTGATGCCTAAGACTAAGTAGCCAAAGGGTGGACCAAGTGTAGGTGGTGCAACCACGGCCCCTACTGACGACACGCACATAGAAAAAAACCTCTGACGGGAACGATAACACGATTCATGATGCGCTCGTCGAGAAGCTACTAACAGTGCAACAAAACGCCTACCAGGCATGTTTGCAAAGCGCGGCCGCCGAGATAAACCGGAGGGTGGACTGTTTCATGCGCGAGACAACCACGGCACTGACAGAACTCCGGATCAGCCTTCAGTACACACAGATTCAAGTCGAGGAACTAAAAGTAAATCAGTCCAAGAAAAACATCGACGACCTGCCAAAAGAGATGCTCGATTTCGAAGACACGATACAGAAAATGGAACACTCGATTGACTACCAAGAAAACCAATCGAGACGCTGCAATCTGCGGTTTCGACGGCGAGACGTGGGAGCAGACGGAAAAGAACGTACGCAGGGCAATGACAACAGCCCTAGAACTTCCGGAAGCACAAGTGCACGCCATCAACATCGAGCGCGCGCACCGAACTGGCAGCACGGGGATCGAGAGCCAGGACTATTGTCATCAAGTTCAAATCGTACAAGGACCGTGAGCTGGTGCTACAGGCGGCGTAGAAGAATCGGCCTCGAGGCATCTATGTGAATGAAGACTACTCACAGAGGGTCATGGTGAGGCGGAAAGAACTGTTGCCCAAAATTATGAAGGTCCGGAAAGAGGGGAAAATCGCGTATTTGATATTTCACAAACTGATGGTAAGGGAACGGCATGATGTCGCAAACCATGATTAGATAACTAAGTACATGTGCAATATCTTGCTAAATCTTCTTGTGATCTCTTCATTTAACTATGGCATCAGGTAACCAACAAAACGATGGGTTAACACTTACATATGATAACCCGCTTGATTACAACAAACACTGTTATGAACACGAAATAGATACTGAAAGTGTGTTGTATCACGATTTGCCTACACACTGCAGATATTACACCTCAGCACAATTTTCAACCAATTTTAGCAGTGCTAGCAACAACCAGCCAAACAAACTGAGTGTTATACACTTTAATGCGCAGAGTCTAATTTGTCAAAGATAAAGGATACTATCCGAAGTATGGAGTATAAATTTCAAATCATTGCAATATCAGAAACTTGGTTTAATGAAAACAATTGGGATGGAAATGAAGTAACCTGCAATGAAGTTGCATTTTCAGGTTACAAACTGTACTGTAATTCCAGAAAAAACATGCAAGGTGGTGGTGTTGCCATATATGTGTGTGAATCTCTGCTTAACAATTGTCAGTGATATTTGTCTAAGGAACATTTCATATGTGGATAATGACTGTTTTGAAAGCATCTTTATCGAGTTACAGATTAGTAAACACGAAAAAATCAATGTCGGTTGTATAATAGATAACATTTTCTGTTCTGAGCTGTGTAGAAACAAAGTGTGCGGCATTGTTTGAAGCGATGCTACAGACCATATGCCAATGTTCGTTCTGTGTGACAAAAGCACTAATGTGGTTAATCATGAAGATCCAACAGTTAAATATGAAAGAAAATTAGATGAAGATTTGTTAAACAGACTTGAGCACAACCTAAATGATATAAACTGGGAAATTGTAATGAACGAGTCAAACCCTAACTTAGCATTCTCGCGCTTTATGCAAGTACTAAGTAATACTTACAACGATGCCTGTCCTGTCAAAATAACCACGTATACAGGAAAAACAAAACGGAATGATAAACCTTGGATAACAAGAGGGCTAAAAAATGCCTGCATAAAAAAATAACCTGTACTTAGCGTTTCTAAAAGATAGGTCAGAATTAACAGAAAGTCACTACAAAAACAAGTTAACAAAACTCTTACGTATAGAAAAGAACAACTATTACAGGAAACAACTCGAAGATTGTAAAACTAATACAAGAGAGACTAGGAAAATTCTTAACAACATAATAGGTAAAAGAAAATCTGAAACAAAATATTCCAACGAATTTCATGTTGGTGAAAATCGAGTAGTATTAGAAAGTAAAGAAATAGCTAACCATTTCAACAAATTCTTTGTTGACATAGGTACAAATTTATCAAGCCTTATAGAACCCAGCCTGGGAACAAAGCCCACTGACTTCGTAAAAAGTAATGTATCACAGTCAATGTATATACACCCAGTTACTTAGCAAGAAGTACTTGACATTGTGTCTGGGTGCAAAAGTAAAACTTCATACGGACACGATGAGATCAGCATGAAAACAGTTAAGCACATAATAAAGCAAATTGTAAAACTGCTAACCCACATTTTTAACAGATCACTGATCTGCAGATCATTTCAAATGATATGAAATTGGCAAAAATCATTCCTGTATTTAAGTCAGGTGATCGTTTAAAATTTTCTAATTATAGACCTATCTCTTTTATCCCAATTTTCAAAAATACTTGAAAAAATATTTAACAAAAGGCTAACATCTTTCATTAAAGCACAACACATACTGTCAGATGGGCAGTATGGCTTCAGAAGTAATCATTCGACCTCACTAGCTCTAACTGAATTTGTCGAAAAGGTTACTTCTGCAAAGGATAAATCCCAAACTATGATTGGTGTCTTTATCGATCTAAAAAAACTTTCGACACCGTTGACCACAACATATTGCTAAGTAAATTGCAATGCTATGGAGTAAGGGGTTTAGCTCTGGAATGGATAAAAAGTTATTTATCCAACCGTAGACAATATGTATGCTACAATAATAGTAACTCAGAATTCAAGGAAATCAAGTGTGGAGTCCCGCAAGGATCAATCCTTGGCCCATTACTGTTTATCTTGTACATAAATGACGTGCGGTGTTTCCAAACTACTTCATATTATTCTATTTGCAGACAATACTAAAATTGTTTACTCGGCTAGTAATATTGATGATGTAACCAATGTAGTTAACAACGAACTAAAACAACTAGGCCTATGGTTCAGAGCGAACAAATTATCGCTCAATGTGAACAAAACAAATTTTATAATGTTTAACAATAAAAAACAACCTAGAACAGATGTTAATATAGTTTTGAATGGAACAAACATTGAGCAGGTAACAAATACAAAATTCCTTGGAGTAACAACTATTGATGAAAACCTAACATGGAGAGAACATATAAAAATGGTTGAAACAAAAGTATCAAAAAGCATAGCAGTTTTGTATAAAACTATGCATGTTCTTGATTGTCAAGCGTTACACATATTATATCAATCACTTGTTGAACCACATATGTCATATTGCTGTGAGATATGGGGAAGTACGTATCAATCGAGACTCAAGAAACTATTTCTTTTACAGAAAAAAGCTGTACGGATTATTTATAACCTTAATTACCATGATTGTACATCTGTATTTTTCCACAGCTCAAAAATTTTTAAACTTCATGATTTAGTTACATTCAAGACTATGATTATACTCTATAAAGCAAATAATCAGTCTTTAAATGGTTGGGTTCAAGCATTCTTTAAACCAACCGAAGCTATACACATGTATGTATACCAGACAAAGCAAACTGTTAAAAACTGTTAAAAAACAAACACCACTCTCAGACTATTGTCACTCACTGTCAAAGGTATAAATACGTGGAACAGCTTAGCAAATGAAATAACTCAGCTACCAAGTTTAAAACAATTTAAAAAACATTTAAGTTGTCATTACTTACAGCATATTTATAAACTTTTAATTGAAAGTTATGTCAATTAGTTAATTTATAATAAGCTCAAGCACCACTGTAATAAGTTTATAAGTGAAGTTCGAATGCTATTTTGTATTTAATGTATGTTTTAATTATATTGCATTTATTTAATTTGAGAAGGGCATAGCACCTTATAAGTCGTATGACTTCAGCTATGTCCCTTCAGCAGCAGCAGCACACCATACAATGCACCTATATTATGTTGTTGTTGTTGTTGAATAAAACTTTCACTTCACTTCACTTCACGCTGGTAAATTTGTTTAATGATTGTCATAAACTCTTACAGCCTCGCAGGATGCCCCAGCAATGTGGATCATATGATAATTTGTTTTATAAATAAATAATAGTCTTGCAAGAGGCAAGTATTATTAATACTTTAACGTCAAGACTGAAATTGAAACCATACAATGGCATATTCTAGAATTCCTGATACATAATACTATTCAGGGTTGAAAGTCGATAAAAAAAATTTAATCAGATTTTTTTTATTTACTTGATTTATTTGAAATCTGACATATAGACATTTATATAGATGTTTATATTTATAAATTCTTTCAAATGTGTTCTATTCAAATCGATTTGGGTACTTGTCTCAACAGAGGGTACATGATTTTTGCTTATAGGCCTAACCCCCTGTAGTTTAATCTGTCTTGGAAAGGAAAGCATGTTGTGTGTCTGTGGCTGTAGCAGTACTAATTATTGTTTGCTGAGAGGGTGGATTAGCACCTGTCCAGGGCTCTGTGTACTCTAAGGTCTCTAACCAGAATGCAAACTGGTACAGTATAAGACAACTGTAGCCCAGACTGTCTCACTTAAGTCAACATACTGAATTGGTAACAACTAGCACAAGCTCTAAGTGGACTTTAACTCAGGGCTTCTGACTTTAAAAGATACTTCCTCTTGAACACAATTTTGTGTGGCTTCACTGCATTCAGAAATTCAAAAATACACAACGTCATAAAATATGTGACTATCAGACTATCTGGTGACAATGCAACTACACAAGACTTAGTGCGCACATTGTGCTTTTGTATTAAAAAATGTGTTAAATTCATATAAATCAGCGATAAAAAAAATCGAAAATGAAAAAAAACATCAAACAACCATGATACTATTACTAGGTCTGTTACTGATACCAACCACAGAATCATTAAATTTAATCACACCCTTGGTATGCTTAGGAGTGCATTCTGAATCGCTCTCTTACACAAGTTTAAAGGCGGTTATTTACCTGTAAATTTTTTAAACTGGGAGGAATGTATATTATGCAAAAGTTTGCCAAGATTTTTTTTACAATATCCATACAATTGCAAAAACTGCCCCAACCTGCATATAGCCTATGATAGGTACACATCTTTGACAGTGGTATCACCTTACTGGTAACTTGACTAATTCACGAGCTTGGCACCTGGGGAATTTTACATGCAACGAAACCACATCTTGCCATGACTGGCAAAACAATAATAAACAACAGCTGTTAACTGTCACAGGCATTCAACCTGTGATCAAGTCATTTCCTGTGGCTATGACACATTTCTATCATGGCCTGTACAATTAGAATAAGGACGAGGCTATTTGCAGAGCAAAAGGTGAAATCTAATCTTATTCGCAGAGCAGCTCTACCAATTACGACAAATTGTAATCATATATATATATATATATATATATATATATATATATATATATATATATATATATATATATATATATATATATATATATATATATATATATATATATATATATATATATATATATATATATATGAACGAACACAAGGCAGCACTGTAGTGAACAACCATGACAGTTTTATTCATTAATAACCATGCATACATTTTATAATGTGAAATCCTGGCTGGTATATTTTTTTATGGATGCTGTTGGAAGTCAGCAACTTGTAACTTGCTAACAGCCAGAACATTCCTTGAATTAACACAACAGAACTGAACGTGGTGAGCTTTCAAACACTCATCTGATGCAGTCTGGAAAGAATTCCAAGTGTCAAGCGCCTCCTTGCAAAAGAGGCTCCATTGTTGGAAAATGTAATTCATAGCATAATATACGTTCTTAAAAACGAAAGAAAATACGTAACGTCTCGGGGCAAGCATTGTCCCAAAACACCAATGTGCACAAAAGACCACGATGCTTAAACTGCATTCTGCACATGCACAAGAAAATGGTGCACAGTGATGGGTTGACTCCTGCTCTTTTGCTGTAATTCGCAGAGCAGCTTTGCAAATAGCCAGTGTGTTAGAATAATTATATATATATTTTACTACACGTCATGTATGTATATTTATATATATATTTTTCTCACTACATGTACCTCTATTGTTCATCATGTGTGTATATGTATGTTTTTTTAACCTGTGTGTATTTATAATATTACGGACTCTTGCCTGAAATAAAACATTATTATTATATTATATATTATTATTATATTATTATTATTAATTAACACCAACTGAGTGATTAGCTTCAGTGTGATTCGTGTATAAATTGCAGGGTACTTTTTCATTTTATTCTGGTCCCCTCTTGTCAAAATGGCATACAAAATACATGTCCAATCTAATTCCTAGACCTTGACCACAAATCATGCCGCCACCGTGACCAGGAATTATAATGGAGCGTTTAATTTCAACAAGGGAATTGATAAAACAATAATGTGACCTGAAATATAAATGTACATATTATGTAATGCTAAGGACCACACAACCGACTAATGACTTGGAGGTAATTGGTAATGCTAATTACTCTTTCTGTAGCAGGTGACCTGGGTTTGATAGGAATAGGCCTATACAGCTGTCAAATTATGGTCGAAATTTTAAAACCGGTAGTAATTATTCATGTTAAAGGTTAACACTAACCTGATCATTAACTCCTCTCTACGCCTATTCATATATGTGCCTATTTGTAATTAATCATTCTGGGAACAAACGCTTGAACGAATGTCATGTCAATATGACAACAAAAGTCAAAATGGGACAACATCAAACGTTTACCTGCGCCAGTTTCTGGCTGGTCGCCGTTTGGTACAAATTCTGTTTCGTCTCTGCCGGACTTCTGGTCACCACGCTCAATAAGCCTTTCCGTGTCCGGAGAAATCATATCTAGTACAGTCCCACAGCAGGATTCCAAAATACCAACTTCGAACTCACGGAACCGGTTTCAATGAACACGTCAATCGATGCGTGCGAGACTCTGTCACTGACACTGACAGATCCGTTGATCGATAACTATCAAGCAACTAAAGCCGACATAACTTCAAACAAACCCTTGTCGCCTTCGAGACGATCTTTCTGCGCGTTAGTTGCTCAAACTACATGCTGATTAACTGGGAATATATGTACCTAATCTTAATCGCATCGACAGTGGTCGAAACATTAGTACTTTCTTGTTCGTTCTCACGCCGGATTCCTCGCTTCCTTGATAACATAGGCCGGTTCGTTTGCGCATGCGTTGGTCTATTCGAAGGCCGCTTACGTTCCCCGTAAGGCCTGCCGCGGTCATCATTCGTGCACATTACGTTTTATTAAAATTGTTGTTATACACACAAACACACTTGCTACACCCACAAAGAAATGGCAAATGTGAGACAAAAAGAGATGACATGCAACGTTATCGAGGGAGCGGTCTGTATTCGCTCGGCGTGACGTGGCAGACAGGTCTACTTGGGAATTAATGAGTAATGACAATGTACGAAACATGTTTGTACGTTAGTACGCATTACTATTAGTACATGCTAGCATTACCATTGGCTTTGGTCGCCACAAAACAAATATATTGTTACAAAACCAACCAACCTGCCTTCCCCAGAGTAGCTGACGTCTCGGATTCATCAGTTTTACTTTTAGCTGAAACATAAGTCATGACGCTGTTTGATTAACCCAGACACCACCACTGCACCAGTCATCACTTATACAGGCACACCCGGTATTATTATGATTAATGAGTGTCATCCGAATATTCATAATATTCATAATATACATATGCATATGCATATGCATATGCATATATATATATATATATATATATATATATATATATATATATATATATATATATATATATATATATATATATATATATATATATATATATATATATATATATATTACACATAGTGCATACTGAAATCGAATATTCAATTGTCACACACAGGTATGCACTGAATGTCACTCACTGTCCCACAGCACAGTCAAGCGATCCTGGGAACCTTCACCGCAGGGTGGTTGCCGTTGACGGCATCGACGCCAAGTGTATATATATATATAGATATATATATAGATATATATATATATATATATATATATATATATATATATATATATATATATATATATATATATATATATATATATATATATATATATATAGTGAGTGACATTCAGTGCATACCTGTGTGTGACAATTGAACATTCGATTTCAGTATGCACTATGTGTACAATAAGTTGTTATAATACTATCATATAAAAGTACAAAATCATAATGTGATGTTGTTTTCATAACTCCCCAAATCACCACCAGTACAGCTAACTTCCTGAAAAATGCTATGCCAAAATCCTGTTTGCTATGCAAAACTAATTTTGCGTAGCAAACAATTGCTGTGTGTGTGTGTGTGTGTGTGTGTGTGCGCGCGCGCGCGTGCGTGCATGCGTGTGTATGGTTGATTCTCATGAAATAGTTGCATTTCCATATTCTTTGTTAAAATGTGAATACTATCTTTAATAATAGACTAGCAAACTATTTCTGATATCGTTGCATGTTATTATTACCTACAACTACATGGACAACTAGATAGACAATTATTGTTTTAATTAGCGTGATATGGTCCGGTCGGTGTACAGCCCCTCAAAAGAGTTCCCGTATCCATATGAATAGTATCCATACAACGTGCACAAGGTTAATATGGGAATGTAGAAAAGTGCTCCCATTTGGTGTCGTTGACTTGTTCTACACGGACAGCGTGGTTAGCGACGCACTGCGAATACAAAGTAATTGATACGTACGAAGTAAGTTTTCGGTTTTAATGTAAATAATGTGTGACCAAATAATTGAAGTTCCATTCCATGCTATTACTAACTGATCGAAATAATGATTTAGACAGCAATGTTGACAACCAGGAATAATTTTCAACAAAAGGAATTCCTCGGGGATCTTGGCCTAAAGAAACATAATAACAAAGGCATCGCTTATACACGATAATTATAATACACTAATTAATTAAAGCTTCTATGCGCACGTGTACGGTAACAAAGAGCATCGTGAAAGTAGGTCAGCCTGCACGGCCAACACCTTCCGCATCTCAGCCCGTCTCTGTGCATTCGCTCGACGGCGAAACGACGTAAACCAGAACGTAGATGAGAACGTACCTTCGTGGCATCGCTCAGCAAGTGTCGTCATGCTTCTATTCCGACAGTAGTTACCTTCGTCCGAGTGTGTCATGCCTACTGCTCCGCCGAGTACACGCAGCACCCGATGGAGACATCTCAACACAGACCCACTTCGTAGTCGGACCCTGCCCTCTACTCCAGTAACGTTCAGGTCCAACACAGCGGGGTGGGAGAAGGAGGAGGGGGAGGCGGGTGGGAGTGGAGGGAGGGGTGTGGGAAGGGGGTGATAGCGGGGACAGTTTACTATTCACGTCGATATCCATGTGCATGTGGGAATAGATCAGTATTTTACTTCCGGGTTTCATGGCATACGAATAAAGACGTGCCAGTGATTTTTAGACGGTACCCACTTTCGATGGTGTTTGCACCGTGAAATATAGTTTATGAGCAAGGAAAGGGCTCATTTGTAGACACTTCTGTACACACAGACGTACGTGTCTAGGTGCTTGTTGGCGGCATATGTACGTGTGAGTGACGGAAGGGTCATACTATAATGTACGTGTGAGTGACGGAAGGATCATTATATAATATGTACGTGTGAGTGACGGAAGGATCATAATATAATATGTACGTGTGAGTGACGGAAGGATCATAATATAATGTACGTGTGCGTGACGGAAGGATCATAATATAATATGTACGTGTGAGTGACGGAAGGATCATAATATAATATGTATGTGTGAGTGACGGAAGGATCACCCTGTGAAGCAGAGACCGGTTTGTTTTGGCTACAAATGAGAGGAGCATCTTCCAAGTTGATTTTCTCGCTCGAAAACCAAATTGGTAGCTTTGACAAAACCGCTTTACAACGCAAGTCGAGGACAAGACAAACATCAATTAAAGTGTAAATTAAGTTGTTATTACTTATACCTTTGATAGATTGCTCAGCAAGTGTCGTTGTGTTTTTTTCCATGACAGCCGCGCCCTCCCGCTGAGGCTCTGTCTGTCGTGTTTATAGCTGTACCACGGCCACGCAACACTTGTAAAAACATCTCATGACAGTCCACGTTGTCCGACCGTGCCCTCCACACGATCGCGTCTGCAGCAGTGTGAGATATGGGGTCGATGCATGGAAACCAGTGTCTATTCACATCCACGTTCACTGTAGTTGACTTCAATGACGCAGATTTTGAGCCGCTGCCTTCTTCCGGCGCCTTTGTGTTCACTGGAATTGTAATGTATGTAGCTATAAATTGAACATTTATATTGTATACATATTGTTAAAAATGTCTGGCAGTGCGCTGGCTAAATAACCTCATGTACGTGCCGGTGATGGTAGGATCCCCGGTATGCATTTTGTTTATAGGCGTCATCTGCTCATTTTGTGTCTGGAAAGAAAAACAATGTGTAAAGAATGTGGAGCGATCAGGCTTTGAGGAATGTTATGCCAACATTAACATGTACCAGCAAAGCTAATGCCTCCTTTTAGTTTACAAAATAAATTCGAAGCATACGTTTATACCATTTCCTAGTAATGAACAGTGATAGCATATATTAAGAAATTGCATAACAAAACAGCATTTATTATTCGATCAGCTGCTCGACGTTTTTGTCATTTCTCCGATTAAAGCCATTAGTAATTGTGGTAAGTTTAACAAGATTTAGCAAAATTGCCATCTAAAACAACACGTTCCAGATAACACGTGGAAAAGGAATCCATTGCCTTAATGAGAATCAAACAATTTTATTATTTATGTATAGCCCGTCCTTACCAGATATATGTCAATTTTATTTTTTAAACATATTACACTACTAGCACTAACACAATTATTTGACCATAACATATTCATGTTAATATCATCATAACCATTTTAAACACTTCTTCACTATCTACACTTCTGTTACTTCGTGTCTTCCGTCTGTAAGCCACTTTTCTATCCAGTTTATTACATCGCTACCTTTACCATAGGCTTTTAGATTAAGTAACAATCTTTCGTGTGGCACTTTATCGAAAGCTTTCTGAAAATCTAAGTAGACAACATCCACTTATCTACCCACTTTGTAATTTATTTAAAAAAAAAACAGGAACCCATGAGATGCAAACATTAATTTATATTTTACCAGGAATTCCACCATGTGGTATCTAATTTGCGTACAACTAACGTTAAACTCAATGGTCTGTCATCGTCTGACTTCTTATTATATTGGGCTTTATTATCGGTTCCGATATTTCTCGAGACCAATTTAACCACTGTATTTGTTGTTTTTTTATATTTAATGTTTTCACACGCTCGGTATCTCTACAACTACGCCAGCACATACGATATCGTCAGGACACATCGATGCAACAAAACGCTTAGATGTTTTGATGATAACGTGTTGAATAATATGCCGTTAAAGACGCAACAACTAGTGGTTAATATTTAGTGTTAAATTCGTGTTAGTGTACTAAATAGTACTTACTAAAGTCAAAACGTAAACAATTAAGAAAACTGACCCTTTATTTATCCTTATTGTCCACGGTTTTGAAAATACACATATAAATATAGGGTTTCCATGAAAGCATACACCGACACGGTTGTAGTAATCACGATCACAAGTTGTGTAGCCTGCTTTAAAAGAGTTAGACACTACGAAAAAGCGTAAGTGGCGACGTCGACATAATGTAATAATTATATATACTAACAAAAATGTCCATCGTCCAGACGGTATAACTTAGTAGTTCGTAAAAATTTCAGGATAGGCATATGCACAACCTTATCACATAAATATCCATCTACACCTTGGTACTTGTTGCTGCCCGTCAATATATCTCAGACCCAGACATTCATTCAGGCCTACATATCTACTCTGCATTGCAGTGTATAACATGAGCATGCTAGAAAAGCGAAAACTATTCAGAATATCGCGTAGAGTACAATACCTCACCACCCATGGTCCAGCGGCGCAGACAAGAGGCGCGTCAGTAACGCGTATTGTGTATTGTTCAAGTACGGTGTATTACGGGGCGAGATAGCGTTGCAGTTCGAATGCCGGACTGCCAATCGAGAACACGGCTTCGATTCCTTTTGCTGCCTTTTCAAAACTTTGGCAAATTCGTTCACCACACGATGCCACAGTTCATTCAGCTGTATAAATGAGTACCTGGCTACAGGCAGCGGTGGCTATGTGAGCGAATAGTCTTAGCGCAGTAATTGCAGCGTTGTTGAATGCTTCCGAGAGAAGTCGAATGGGTTGGAATGAACAGGTATGCCAGGGGGTGAAGTGTAAAGTGCTTTGAGCAAGGGCTGGATACCGCGATATATCAGAACATGCATTTACATTTTGTATCGATGAGCACTGGGAGGGGGGGAGGCAAGTTTAAACTATAGTTGGTTAAATTTTCAAGAAATAATATAGATTAAGAAAACATGCATTTGTGAAATATTTTACATATTTCAACAAAACGTGTTCATGCTATTTGGTGATTAGTAACTGTAGCGGAGATAAGTCTTTTCCAGGTCTTTTTCCAAGTTGAAAGTGATCAGAGATGACCACCGACCCACAATGAGCGAGAACAGACTGGTTCACCTGACTGCCTAGCACGGAATGGGAGTTCATGCCTCGGATTCATCTTAAAAAGATTATGTCGGACGTTAGTGCTGCCAAAATGCGCATACGATACATTAGTGCTTGGGAACGTTCAACAGATGTACAGTGTACACTAAGATCTGACTTTTCACATCATAGCATATCTAGAACTGTTGATAACTAATTTTGTGGAAAGTATTTTGATGTCTCTTTGGTTTTGGGAGAACTTGTGCGGTCTCTAATTACGCTGTATTTTCTTAAAATCGTGGACAGAATCACTATGTTGAGTCGAAATACAAATCTATTGGGTTTTATTATAGGTCCTATATTTCTCGAGACCAATTTGACCACTGTATTTGTTATATGTGCAGTTCCAGCAGAGCATCCGGACATTTAATTTTTATATTTAATATTTGCACACGCTCGGTATCTTTAAAACTACACCAGCACGTAGGATGTCGTCAGGTCACACTAATGCCAAATGTTTTGACGATTACGTGTTGAACCATATACCGTTACATCGGCATAAGACGCAACAACTAGTGGTTAATATTTAGTGTTTAACTCGTGTTATTATAATAAATAGTACTTATTAAAGTCAAAACAGAAACAATAAAAAACCGAGCTTTATTAATCCTTATTTTCCACGGTTTTGAAGATACACATATAAATGTAGGGTTCCCTTGAAAGCTTACACCGAGACGGTTGCAATAAACACCGTCACAAGTTGTGTTACCTGCTTTAAAATAGTTACTACAAAAAAGCGTAAGTGTCGACATCGAAATAATGTAATAATTATATATACTAACAAAAATGCCCACCCTCCAAGCGGGATAACTTAGTAGTTCGTAAATGTTTACAAGAATTCAGGATAGTCTTATGCACAACCTTATCACATAAATATCCATCTATTACTTGGTGCTTGTTGCTGCCCGTCAATATATCTCTCGAATAATTAGCAAGGGTCGTCCGTCGTCGTCGTCGCCCGTTGTTCTAAAGGCCCCTCCTCAATTCGATTTTTTTCTCTAATCTTATTTCATGTTCATTTTGCGAAAATTCAAGCCTACCTAATATCCACTGCAACATGCTAGCTCGTTTGTGCAACATTTGTTTGTAGTGTTTTTGTGAAATCATCAGGCAAACTATTCAATTACTTTGCTCAAAGATTAGTTGAAGTGAAAATGGAAAGGCTGAAAACTCAAGAATTTTACCCTTTGTGAAACTTCGCAAGTTTGTTATGTGACCCGGATGTAAGTCACGCCCATGATCGGCATTGACCCGCACAGTGCTTACTGTTTTGAATATTCACTAAATTGAGCCTTACTAGATCAATTCTTTCGATGATTTGAAAAAATACGCACTTTTTTATTAAATCGACTGCGGATGTTACATAAACTATCCACACACTACATATTTGGACACCAATGAACCGGATTTGCGACAGGCTAAATCAGTTGAGGATGGAGTTTTAACACGGACCAGTCACAACGGGTTAAAATGATGCAAGACAGCGTACGAAGGATGACTCTAGCGGACAGGTGTGTTCGCCGCTTGACTTATGGAGACACAATTACTTGTGACAACGGAGAGTGATGAAGGTGTGTCCTTTGTACGTCACCGTGTGTTTAAAAGGGCTGTAAGGCCAGCATCTTGTAGTAATACAGAGCGAAAGAAGAAGGACGAAACATTCCGGCTACCGACACTATGAAGACGACGTTGCTCTTGACGTCACAATATTGAACAAGATTTAACAAGATTACCATCCCAAACAACAAGTTCCAGATGGCAAGTGGACAAGGAAGCCATTGGCTTATCGAGAGTCCAACCATTTTCTCATTTATGTGTAGCCCGCCCTTATCAGATATCTGTCAATTCTATTTTTAAACACATTCACACTGCTAGCATTAACACAATCATTTGGCAGTTTGTTCCATTCATTTACCCTCTGTGAGAAAGGGTACTTTCTCGTTTACCAAGATTTAACAAGATTGCCATCCCAAACAACAAGTTCCAGATGGCAAGTGGACTGTTCAGCGTTGAAGTGACTGCCTTGGCGTCTGTAAGTAGAACGACTCAGCTTGTTGCTGGCGTCAGGCACATTCGTATATACCGAGTTGTGCTGCTTATAGTCATGAGCTGATAAAAGAACATTGTTGGAGTGATAATTGTGGCCTATCAATGTATTAGTATAGAAGAATAAAAATAGATTAAAATATTTGTTGAAAACCACCATTTTCTCCGGTTGTATTGTGTAATGTGTACAACAGAAGCACACAGCGGAACGAGCAGCCTCCTTACTCTTTATGCATGCAATGTTATCTTTGTGGTTCCCTCCCTAGGTTGCCAATGCCACGGCCACGGCCACGGCGATGGCCACGGCGACGGCCACGGCGACGGCCACGGCCACGGCCACGGCCACGGCCACGGCCACGGCCACGGCCACGGCCACGGGAACGGCCACGGCCACGGCCACGGACACGGACACCATGGCTTAAACTACACCCATGGTCGTGGCGAACACCGCTACCCGTACGAATGCCGCCGCCAATACGAGCACTGATACCAATACGAATAACAATACGAACACTGATACGAATGTCAACACGAACATTGATACCAATACGAACACTGACACCAAGACGAATGCCAACACGAACATTGATACCAACACGAATGCCAACACGAACATTGATAACAAGAAGAATACCAACACGAACACTGATACCAAGACGAATACCAATACGAACACTGATACGAATGCCAACACGAACATTGATACCATCACAAACACTGATACCAAGACGAATGCCAACACGAACATTGATACCAAGACGAATGCCAACACGAACATTGATACCAAGACGAATGCCAACACGAACATTGATAACAAGAAGAATACCAACACGAACACTGATACCAAGACGAATACCAAAATGAACACTTATACCAAGACGAATACCAATAGGAACACTGATACGAATGCCAACACGAACATTGATACCAAGACGAATACCAACACGAACATTGATACCAAGACGAATAGCAACACGAATATTGATACCAAGACAAATGCCAGCACGAACACTGCGAGAACACTGGGACCGTGGCCAAAAAAGACGACAGCTCAAGCGCTTCAGTCGACTTCGACGCTTACAGCGGCGATGATTGCACTGACGTCGACTTCGACCGTATGGGCCAAGATAACTGAAAGTGTACTAAGCATGTTTGGAAATGGAAAAACACAATTGTTGATAATGAGGACTTTCTGTTTACCTTGTATGGACTCTTCACATATTCTAGCAGGTGTCTTGACAATAGTGTCACCACACTTATCACCTAGTTCTATTCATAGAGATCTAAAGATGACTTCATTTTTTTCATTTTACTACGTTTATTACGACAGGTGTGTTAATTCGGGCACATGTGTTTTGTCAATTGTTGGTGCAAAGAGCGTTATTCTTTATTAGCATTGCATCATATTTGTCTGTGAAGTTTTGCATAATCACTTACCCATTGTCTTGAATATTATTATTGTTTCTGGGTTTCGAAAGCACTGTTTATTATAAGTAATATTGAGAATGTACTACGCGCAGTTTGTGGGTGCTACCGGGACACTGATAATGTCTTTTAGATGGGTTCGGGGGATCTGGTATTGACTTTAATCACCTTTGTCTTTCCCACATTGATCTTAAGACCCAGTTGGCTGTTTTTTCTTGAAGCCTTCCTGTTTTTTGTTGCATGTTTTTATGGGTTTCTGAGAGTACTGCTAGATCATCTGCAAAATCTGCAAAGTCTTCTAGTTGTGAGAACAAGTTCCACTGGATCCCAGTACGATGATGTTTTGTGGATCTTTTCATTGTCCAGTCTATGGCTGTCAGAAAGAGCAGTGGAGATAGCAATCAGCCCTGTCGTACTCCAGTTCCAATCTGGAAGCCTTCTGAAACTTGTCCATTAAAGATGATATGACCAGTGAAACATTCGTACATGTTCTTTATTATGGTTGCAAATTTTGCAGGTAAACCATAGTGCCTCAGGAGCTTCTACAGAACTGTCCTATCTATACTATCGAGTGCTTTTTCGAAGTTCACAAAGTTTATAAAGAGGGAACTCTGCCACTGAATGCATTGTTCAACGATAATCCTGAGTGTAGCAATATGATCTGGGCAGGATTTATCCTTTCTAAAGCCAGCTTGTTCCTTTCTTAGCTACTTGTCAACTGTTTCTTGAATCCTATCCAGGATGACACGGCAGAGAATTTTACTGGACACTGATAGAAGCATGATCCCTCTCCAGTTCTTACGTTCATTGGCATTGCCCTACCAAATGCCATTGGCGTTGCCCTACCAAAACTTGACTGGGTAATGAAAAGGAGTCACCCGCTCTTGCAGTGACGGCCTTTTTACCAGTGCAACGCCGAACGCCGAGCAAATCGCCCGCCCGCTCAGCTTTTTTTCCATTTTAGCACGCAGTCAACAAGACGATCATTAGAACTTATACAATTCGTTGTATCCTTAAAATTAATATAATGTAATATATAATATATTACACCAAAAACTATAATATTATATGCAACTGAATAACTTAGATAAATTAAATTACAACTATCGTAATATCTTGTTTCTATATTTCACATTTTCAAACGTTTCCTCTCATCAGGGGAAATTCTCCCCAGTTTTTTTTATTAATCAAATACAGAGCAGTGACAGTGATAAGCGGTTATTGTATTGCGCATACAACTGAGCCACCTGCATAAGGTTTTAGATCTTTACACTGTTTTCGTCAGATAATTTTTAATGTGAAGCATGGTCTTTTATTCACACCTATACGAAACAGACAAAGCATTGTACTTCAACAGTATCTAGTTAAACTAAGCATTCTTTTGATAACAAGTACAGGAATGACAAACCCTTAAAGTGAAGACTAATCAATTACTAGCTAGAACTGAGTAGATCTTACGTGTCACATCAGTCACCGAAATCACCAAGCCGAAATAACATGGCAGTTGCGCCGAATTCTCCGAGGGCCGAAATCATCACCGTCAGCACTACTCTGCTATTGCGTTGTTTACTTTCTGACTTAACCATGAAAACGACCACCTAGAGCCGCCAAACTTCTCATATATTTACCATACATATAAAGACATGTCACGTTGTCAAACATTACTCTTAACTTCCATGTAACAATAACAAATTACAAAAAACAAAGCTAGCTATATCTTCTACGCCTATCTCCGCAAAGCTAGGCATAGCCATAGATTACAAGTTTTTGTTTATTTTGATCTTTGTACGGAAGTAAAAGTTATGTTTGACCACGTCACATGTGTATGCGTATGACAGATATATGAGGAGAAGTTTGGCAGTTCTATGTGGTTGTTTTCATGGTTCGGTCAGAAAGTAAAAAAGGTCGTAGTCAAAGGCTACTGGCGTCCCAAAAATGCTGCGAAATAGCCGAATTTGAAGATGTTTCTGCGGTATCACTTGCCGCTAGCGGTTCGAAATCATTACATTATACTTTTTATTCTGGAAAATTGATCGTCATCACTCGCTATAGCAACGTGAGTGAAACTATACTGAAGCACTGCATAGAAATCACTGACTGAATGTAAACCCATATCATCACTGACGTCACAAAAACACGTGATCACTCATCTCATTAACTTCGAATTTTACGTGCGCTTTGCGAATTAGACGCACTAAACATCTAGTTTTACATATATTTTTTTCCTGAATTTATGTTGGCATGTAGTACATACAACTGGGACTGGGTGGTGCTAATAGTAGAACATCACCTCCCAATTCTGCTGGTAGTGAAAGTAACAACAGAAGTACGTGTGATAGTGTTAAGAGAAAATCAGGATTATAGAACTGAAATGAGTGATTCATCACGAAGACCCATTCATCATACCGTTCTCTCATAATATATACTTTGCAACGTTGTCATAACATTTCAAATAACGGAAATAATCGATCGTTCTGTGAATATAGTGCAGTACTAGCTGTAGTTAGATGTAGAATCTAGTATGAAAGTCGGATATTGCGTTAATTCATAATCACGAATATTTTCATGATGATGAACCTTCATGGGAAAAATAGTTGCATGATATCATATTTACCTCAGTCAGCAGTGCTATGTCATTTTCTCTAAGGAGATCTGATGGGCCTGGCTTCATCTCTGGTGGTTGGGACTGGTATTATGCAACAACGAGTAATTCTATCTTGCTAGATACATCTGTATTATTGCTGGAATTGTTGTGAGTTCGTTTCACTGGATTGATGAAATCTTTTTTGAGATATTCACTGATCGCTTCAGGTTTTGACTTCAGCGTCCCGTTAATAGCTTGAGCTTTTTTGCATATTTCGTTTTGTTCAACCCCAAATTCTCTATAATGTTTTTCTCCCAATCTTTGTTGACAATCTTTTCATATCCTGAAGTTGGATTTTTGAAGAAATACGTCGATCACCTCTGGTGATCCAAAAATTTTAGCTTGGCGAAGCATTTTATTCGGTGTTGCCATTTTTGTATCAGGGTATCACGTACGTGACGGCGTAAAACGAAGAACGAAATTGTGCGATCATTTTCTCCGTGTGCACGAACAAAGTGAGTGGGCACGAAAGTCAGAATCGTAAAATATCGATGTCCGACGACAGACGAAACTGCATCTACTCCTCCCCCTCCCGTCCCCAAACGAAAGTAGTTTCGTCTAATATCTGACATCAATGTTCTGAGATGACCCTAACACGTGCATGGAAATAAGCTTGTTTGCATTAATTATTCACTGAAATGGTCAATATTGCGTGATATTTACACATAGCTGCGTGAGAGCGTGAGAGCGTGAGAGCGTGAGATGAGTGCCAAATGCGTGCATCTCACGCTCTGTTCATGATACATTTGACTATTAAGAATAAAGTCGGCTTCCATTGGCAACGTTACACATTATACTCACAATTAAATAATAAAAAGCAATGATTAATTCCTTCAGTTAATGAATTAATTTCCTTACACTTATGCAAATTAGGCAAAAAACAAATGGGTAAAAAGTTACATATTTGAATGATACATTTATTAATGTGCCAAATTTATTTGAAATTGAATATGACTGTTTTTATCATCTACAGTGCTAATCAAATATCCCCGTATTTTGGTGTCATATACTGATTCTTTAGAATTATTATTGTAAAGAAATAGCTGTCACAATAATGATGTTAAATTTGACATCTTCCAAAAAATCATATCTCGAAATTTACTTGACCGGTTTTGTTAATACTTTTTACATTTCAGTTTCTGGTGACTGCAGCCACATCATAAACCATCAAATAAAATACATCCGTAGTGCGACATAATGTGCTATAAACATTCACACGGAACGGTCCCTTGCATTTTGGCATTTGTGAGATCTCGAACGTAATCTCGTTAGTATTTTTTTGGTGATGCGCGCACACATGTGCGAGTTGCAATCATTTTGCAGAACCTTTAAAAGGTCATTGTTGACACTTTAAAACATTGATAGGTATTGCGCTACATGCGTATAAACCAAAATGTCGTACTGCGTAAATGAAGGTAAGGGGAAGTGTAGATCAATAAGTTCATAGCACATTTATTACCAAAACGTGCAAAGGTGTTCGCCTGGCTGTCTTCGCCGACGCTGGATGGCGGTGACCTTTTAAATTAAACTGATTTAGACCATAACTCCCAATACAGCAGACGACCGTGCATTTCATTACAATGATAGACACGGTTTATACGAGGAAAATGTGTAATATGTCACATAGATTACGCAGTTCATTCATATAAAGTTTAGTACGTGCTGCCGCTGAAACACACTCTGCTGAGCGACAATTGGGGGTGATGCTAGGGTGACAGTGGCTGAATGAGCGGAAGCACGGTGTATTCAAGTATAATCAGGTAGATTAACTCACTTTGTAATTAGTCTGTAATTATTGTATAAATGCATAGTTTGTTCTTATAGTCATAGAGTACACATAGTCCCATGGACTAATTACTTAGCAAGCTAATTACTGCGGTCGGGTACTGGTGACACTTGTCACTTGCACATTTGCTCAAAATGTAAAAAGAAGCCCCATTTGCATGTTCTATTTGCAACCAGTCAACTCACATATGATGTACAATATTCCACATATATTTTCCAGTTACCAGTTAAGATGTTCTAATAAATTATAATACACAGAATTGCTTAAACAGACTGGTTCACAGTGACTGCAGATTGAAGACGCACATACTTGAATTGAAGAACACCCTTTCTAATACAAAGCTCTGGCAAGTTTCTGTAGTTGAACCAATCACATTATAAACACAAAGAACCTTTTACAGATACATTATAAACACAAAGAACCTTTTACAGATATTAAAGTCTGATTAGATGATCTGAAAAGTAAATCAAATTCAGCAATTTTAGTATGCCCATGCATTAAATGAACAAAGTGCAGTGATATTGGTCTTGATGACTTGCAGATGTTTGCGTGACAGTTAGAGGGGAAGACCACAGTTGATCTTCCTGTTTATTGTTTCACATGAATGTAGGGCCTATTAAATTGTGATATGTGAAATTAAACAATTCATATGATGTGACATAAGTGCAATTGAGCAAGCATATTCACAGTAGAAGCTATTGGCTGTGAAATAGTGCATTTTTATAGAGTTTAACTGGCAGAGTGATTTATGGGAATTTTTTTGCTACGGGCCACGTGGGCACATGAATACATGGCTATTTTTGTATAAATTGACGGGCATCGCACATCAGGGTGTTTTAAAAGAGCTGGAGGTATGTGATTTTGACAAAACTTGGTCAGTACGATGATGGCAGTTACTGTAAAAAAGTGTCAGAATTTTTGATGGTCAGGTTTTCTTATAAACAGACAATACATTAACATGGCTACCAATGCAATTTTGCTCTGGTCTGACCTCAAATAAAGTCGTGGTCACAACATGGTTATAAAATTTTGATATGGTTATGTTTTGGTTGTTTTTATTAGCTTAATTGTGGATATATGAAATTATTAGTTTGCTATAACAAATTTCTTATAATTTGCAATTCTGATAATACAATGAGGGCTCATATTTTTGAAAATAAATTAATAAAATCGGTTGCTAACCTGCTCCATGTTGGTGTCAGGCTAGATAATAATATATCATTACATATATTATACTGATTCTGTCTAATCAACAAGCTGAATTTATGGATATTTACTGTGCTACTGATTGAGGGAAGGTATTCCATGGTTAAGTCACTCTGAGATGGAAAGCACTTTTTCTTACATTTATATTTGATCTTTGGGTAAACAATTTTAGCATATGAACTCTACTCCCTGTCATGAAAGCTGCTTCCTCCCATTTTAAAAGTTTAGGTGCAGATTCATTTTCACATAATTTGTGCATAATTTAAAAAACTTCAATCATGTCTCCTCATAAACGTCTGTATGCTAATGAGGGCAGTTTCAGTGATTTTAATCTTTCTACGTAAGATAGGTTGCTCCTATCTGGTAATTCTTTGGTTGCTCTTCTCTGCAAATTGTCTATAGCAATAACATGTTTTTTCTTGTACCATTCTGCTGTGGCATACTTTTACGAAGAAACCTATGTGGACATTTGACGTATGTTACATAACTCAGAATAGTAGTATGTACAATTGTTAGCAACGCTATGCATGTTTTTTTTCAATTGTACCGAGTCATGTGATCAACGTCAAACGGTTCTTTCATACTCTGTGAAACGAGCAGTTGTACATGATTTTTGGGGCCTGAAGTTGCCATTGGCATTGCCTAACAAAACTTGACTGTGTAGTTCATGGAATCATAACCTCCTGCAGTTGTTGACTTTTTATCTCCTGCGAAGCCAGGTAACTCAGCTAGTACAAACGTAATTGACATATATATATATATATATATATATATATATATATATATATATATATATATTTGAGAAGGGTTGTCCACATATAGGCTAAAAAATTGTAGTTTCCATGTCCCACCTGCTACCCGCAGCTTGGTGATTTGGATAACAATCTTGCTAAATCGTGTACAATTTGTCATTGCGTCCTGTTGCAGGTGGCAAAGACACGGTGGTCTTTGTAGACAAGGATGACCATCAGAAGCCAGCGGAAGTCAAGTTTGAAATGCCAGAAGAAGAGGCTCCTGGTCAGGCCTTTCATTGCCATACATTCACTGATTATGTTGGCATTTACGTGAACAAAAATACTTAGTACGCTACAGCAGGGGATTAGAGGCTGTTCACAATGGTCGACATATATCTGTTCGTACAAAGTATACTAATTCTCGTACCCTCCCTGAATTTGTACTTTAAAATGTTAATAATTTTCCTCATTAAAATATGTTAACAATGTTATGACAGTGCATGTGTACAGGACATACAATAATAAGTATTTAACCATCAGAATATGTTTAAAAACATTTAGCTAGTTATGTTAAAGCTTTGCATTTTTTTAACAACTCCATGGTGTCATATTGATAATTTTTCATGAAGTTGTGTATTTTCAAGATATTGGACTGTTACATAGGCATGTAACGATTAATCAGTGCATTGACACACCGCGATACACGGGTCCACGATACGATGCATCATCAAAATGTGGACAGAAACAGCTATTTATTTATACTAGTATCAATCTTTATTTTCATGCATGCGCTTGATAATATTTTGGAAGAAGAGTATGTTTTTTATATGGTTTCACTGATTGGCTGTTATGTCATACTATTTAGTCAATCACAGTAAAGATAACAACTTCACTCAATCAGGCCTTTTTATAGGCAGCCACCGATACAAAATGCTAATACAGTTAGCCAAAATGCACAAGTTATCAGTCACCCTGCCAATTCATCCCGGCAGCCACGGCTGGGTCGGACTGTATTAGTTGTACACATTACAGTACTTAACTAATTCTGTATAAAATGCAATTGTAACAAAGTACATATTCCTTGCCAGCGACAGATCGCTGCCAAGACAAAGACGAAGTCCACACATGCAAGGGAAACCCCTGGCTTTTGTAACATGGATGCCTGTTGGATGATTCACATTTAATGACGTCAGTATCTTAGGAAATTTTTTAAGGATATTACGCCAATTTACTTCATACTGGTGATACTAAGATGGCAGACAAGGTGCCAAGTCATTCTGATTAATTGGCTATTGATATTTGGCTGTGAAAGTGAATTTTGGAGGCATAGATTTTTGCCCAGTCGACATCAAACATGTTGCTTTCAATGATAGTAACTGCTTCGCAAATAAAATTCATATATATGTTTGCTATAAAAAAACTGGCATTCAGCTATTTGATATGTACTTTCTGCTGTGACACCTCTTGGATTTTTGCTTACCAGACATTTTGGACAGCCCTGGACAGTTGGCTTGTTAATCTGAGTTATTTAATAAAATTTACTGTAAACTTTGAGTTTTCAACATCTTAATCACCAACACGTGTTCTCCATGCGGAAATAAACCTTGTCCACTGAGAAAGAAAATGAGATAAGGCCTGAATGGTCTGACTTTGGTTTTACTGTCTGTTACAGTAACTTAGTATTTGTTTTTGATGCAAATGCTTGATTATATTGTTTTTGTTCACAATATTTCAATAACAGAGTAGACTGGTTCAGGGTGACATACTAATAGCAGACAAATAGGATTTTAATAGTCAATTTAAGGGGTAAAGATTAACAGTATTAAGTCAATAATTCCAATTAGTTGGAATTGGAATTGTGGGTCAATTCTGGAATGGAATTGACCCCATGTCTGAATTGAGTAAGTATTATGATACATATCACATCATGACTCATGTGTCGTGATACATGTCATATTGTGATGGTACTGTATCATTAGTTTCATTACACCCATAGTGTTACAACGACATGACCAGTTACGTGATTTAAAACAGCAGTTTTGTAACACGTTAACCATGCAGTGCTGCATGATGCAACAGTTGTCATATTTTGCATGCAACTGACTTTTAAAAAATGACTTCCTTGGCCACCCTCCCCCTTTAGTGAGCTTTGTATGATCTGGTAAATGTCAACACTTGTGAACAGCGCTTTACAGAGAAAAGTGTGAGTCAGATCTGCTTGCAGAGGTTAATGGCAAACAGTTTTGAATTTAATTAATTTATATTCACATCCTAAATTATGTTGGTTTTGTATAGTGCCTTAGATCCATGTTTTGTGACCATCCCTTAGTGATGAGTAAAGATAACCAGTAAACAAAATTAAGTACTGCGATATGGAAAAAAACTACGCCAATTTATAAAATAATTATTTGCCTTTTTTACACATGAAGATGTCTTTCTTTTTCACAGGCGCAAATGATTTACACCTGTGTTACTTCCTTTTTATTCAGGTCTAATTTATCCCAATGGAGACATCAACTGGGCATGCCCGTGTCTGGGTGGCATGGCAACGGGCCCTTGTGGGTTTGACTTCCGCGAGGCGTTCTCCTGTTTTCACTACAGCACCGAGGACCCGAAGGGGTCAGACTGCTACGAACAGTTCCGTAAAATGCAGCAGTGTATGTCGGCATACCCAGACTTGTATGGAGACGACGATGACAAGAAAGACGATAATGGTGACAACTTGGATGATGCTTTTGATCAGCTCGATGCAGAAACGAAAGACAATAAGGAGGGGAAAGTTTTAGAAACTGCTGAAACATCAGAAGGAACAAAGGGTGCATTGTAACCATTAGTTAGTTTTAGGTATAAATATAAATTCCAGTATTGACTGGCCGGCTGTGTAGATGGCAGCTCTATGACATACACTATTCATTTTAATATGCATTTTATAGGGGTTTACCATCCAAAATCATATAACCAATCAATTAAAGCACATTTTATTAGAGTTTATCTTGCTGTATCCATAGTTGGTGTTGGGAGGTTTTGAACAGTGCAGTTGTTAGTGTAAATGTTTGCGTAGAGTTGTGAGCTGCCGTGACAAACATCCCAGATGTATTAAAAGTAAGAAACTAATAAAGTTGACAACAAGAGCTTTAATATTAAAGATACTGATAATTAATAGCGATACAAATACTGAATGTTATTCACTATTCTCAGAAACGGTAATACTGCATCAATACCACAATAAAGTATTGTTATTGTAGATGTGCAGTGCTTGTGAGATGTGTTCATTATGCGGATTAAAGGAAATGTGAATAATTGCAGTTGTCGTGACTACCCAGGTACTTACATGGTCAGAGTCCTTCATAGTCAAGTTATTTTTGTTTAGGCCAACCAAAACGTTTTTATGTGGCACACCTCGTGGATTTACACAGGAAGCATTCAGTCATACTGGTGCAATGAATATATGCACCGTTTTTAATTATGTTTTTCGAAATGAAATTGTTATGCTTAGAAAGACCGCTTCCTACTCCACTAAGCGCCTCGTTGACACAACCATTGAACTGTACAGCAAGATAGTTTTATCGCATCAACATCAGAGCTGACAAGTTGTGTTAAGAAATGTGAGATCTTGGGTGGATACAAACACTGAAAATGGGTGTCCAGTTTCCCAACAGGACACCAGTCTTACTAGTCATTCAAATTTCTACCAGGGACACTAAAGCATTTATAAGTTGACAAATATTTCATCATGTATGTTTGTGGCAGTTTATTTAAATATGGGACAAAATATGTCCAACTGTTATTAAACCACCACCAGGCAAGCGCTGACATGGAATCCTCAAGGCAAACGGAGAAGAGGACGACCAAGAAACACGTGGCGACGGGACCTCCAGGCAGACACCAGGAAGATGGGCTACACCTGGAACCAGTTAGAGAGGATGGCCCAGGACAGGGGACTCTGGCGATCTGTTGTCGACGGCCTATGCCCCAAGAGGGGCGATGGGCATAAGTAAGTAAGTTATGAAACAGTTAACGCAAAACAAAAATCATGGTTTTGGGGCTATGCCCTTAAAAGATATAATAAAACTAACCATGTGCAACTAAAATTAAGAATATCACGTCAGTGGTTTATGTGTTCTAAAAGTTGGATAATCCAGTCATTTCTCCGAATGAGGGCTGACATGTTAACCAGTGCGATCTATAAGCGCATGCGCAGTTCTATAATACACAAAGCCAAAGCAGTCTCAAACAAGCGTGTTATTTAGCCAGAAAGAGGTCTTGTTTAGTAAACAGATGCCAAAATATGTTACTTGTGTTTGGACGCAAATAGCATGGTCATATGATATCCCATTGGCAAGAATAGGAATAGGTGTATACGAATATATTTTCATTTGGCGAGCGAATATTGCCAGAATGCCACACTCGTGACGTAGTGTTATCTAATGGTATGGTGCGGCCCTTAAAATTAAGATGTGTGTTCAACAAGGTTTTCCTAGTAAACCACTAACGTGATATTCTTAATTGTAGTTACAAATGGTTTTGTTTTAGTAACTCTTATAGGTGCGTAGGCCGAAAACCATGACTTGTTTCACTTTAAGGTAATAGTATATTGATCTCTCGTAAAACCCTGGTTATAAAATGTACACGATTTGAAGACTTCAGAAGAACAGCAAGTAATCAATCTGATATTATAACTCAACCGGTCATCACAGTGAATTGCCTCACCGTCTTTACTAATTTCGAAATGAAAAATGATATGGTAGATGTCTAGCATTTTAACCCACCCCGCACACGTCTGGCATAATTTCTCAGAAGAAGCAGATGTTTCATACGCTGAAGGTTTGTTACTTTACTTTGTGCTTGGTTATATGCCCATGAGCCTTTTGTTGGCTCAAATGACAATGGTGGTGTGGTCTCCCTATATGTGACACCCCTAGGACTGAACCCCTTATTTGGTTTAAGGTTCACTTCCGGCTTTTGACCTACAATTATATCAACAGCTATTCTCAACCGTTCTTACAATAAACCTCTTCTACAATAGTAACTGTGACTGGTGAGTACTATTGTGTCAGAAAACATAACATGGCGCAGTCGGCATGCGGTTGTAGCTGAGAGAGAGAGTATACAATAAAAGCTCTACTCTAGAATTGAGAGGCATAGTCTACGTTGCTCGTAGTGAAAATCGCTGAAAATGCAGACAAGGTCACGCTCAGTCGTTCGCAAAGAACCACAAGAGGGAGCCACGGGTGGCGACGAAACAGTTTGCAGTGTATCGCCAGACGGCGAGACCGACACACCTAATTGGTTAGCGACGTTTCTATCGCATCAAGAAGAGCGCGATTTGAAGCGAGAAACATTGGCAAACGAACGTCACGAAACATCGATGCGTTTATTATGCGAAACGTTCGGTAGACGCATACGAGACATTTCACCACATGCTGAACGCAATGAACCAAACGGAAACACAGCCAATGCAAACGACACGACGCCCATTCGACCGATTCCGGGGGGGCGACTCGCCAAAGCTCGACCACCAGAACTGATGCCAGCTGATATTTCACTGCGCGATCTGACTTCATGGAGGAGGGCCTGGGACGATTTCGCCGAATTGGAACAATTGAATCGTTTTACACTGCCTCAACAACGAGCGATGTTACGCACTAGCTTATCTAGAGACATGCGTTCGACACTGCATCTGGCAATTGGCATCGACAACGACGATGATGTGTCTGTGTCGGAGATTCTGGACCAGATTCACGAGTACGTTCGAGCAAAGAGGAACGTCACGCTAGACCGCGTGGCTCTTGAGGAGCGCAAACAAGAAGATGGCGAAACCTTCGACCAATTCTACATTGCTTTGCGTGAGATCGCCAACAACGCAGATCTGTGCCAGACTTGCATCGATGATCGACTTACCACGCGAATTATGTCAGGAATTCGAGATCCAGAAACGAGACGGAAGCTACTTGCACACACACCTCCGCCGTCATTGCAGACGACGATCGATCTCTGCAGGAGTGAAGAATCTGCTCGTAAAGACAGCGCGACGCTGGCTAGAGGCTGGAATATCAACACGACAATCGAATACATTCGACAGAAAGCGCGACCACGCAATGTCGGCAGAAAGAACGTCCCCGTAACGCACACCCAGAGCTGTGGTTACTGTGGGAAGTCAACTCACGCGTCGCGAGATGAGTGCCCAGCACGGCACAGTGAATGTGCTAATTGCAAAAGAGTCGGACACTGGGCCGCTTGTTGTCGTCAAAATAAAAAGCCTAACGGCAAAAAACAGTATCATAAAACTGCTATGAGCCAGATTCGTGTGCTAGATGTTGTAGGCGAAAAACAACACAGGCGTGCACCACGCATAGAGGTGGATCTTCACCACAATGCAGACGATAGTTTCATCACCACGGTTCAAGCGACGCCAGACACGGGCGCTGAGGCTTCCGTTGCAGGAATAAATTTCCTCAAACAAATGAAACTAGAAACTGGCAACATGTGTCCCCCTCCTGATGACACTATCATAGCAGCAAACGGTACTTCGATTGAATGTATTGGATCTCTGAACATTTACATTCACGTCGCAGGCAAAAGCACTAAAGAGACTCTTCTCATATGCAAACAACAACGTGGATTATTGCTAGCCTGGTATGTTTGTCGCGATCTGGGAATTGTACCACACAACTACCCACTGCCAGTCCGTTCGATTACACACGAAATCGCAGCGGAACCCTCTCTTGTGCCGATAAACAGTCCGCTAGGAGGCACCACTTGCGCTGTCAAGTCATCTCGAACTCGCAAACAACTCATCGAAGAATTTCAAGATGTTTTCGACAACACTGACGAATTGAAGACGATGGTGGGCGAACCGATGAAGATTCATCTTCTAGACAACGCTGAACCTTTCGCGATCTCGACAACACGGACCATTCCTGTTGCATGGCGCGAAGAGGTTAAAGCGAGTCTTGACAACATGACGAGACAATCTATCATCAAACCTTTAGGAGATCATCCTACGAAATGGTGTCATCCGCTCGTGGTAGTGCCAAAATCACGAGGCGGCGTTCGTCTATGCGTAGACCTTACGCAACTCAACAAACATGTGCGACGACCTATTCATCCGATGAAGACGCCGAAAGAAGCCGTTTCGAACATCACGCCAGGGTCGAAATACTTCTCATCACTCGACGCGAAACACGGCTACTGGCAGATCGCACTATCTCCAGAATGCCAAGAACTGACGACGTTCCTAACACCATGGGGACGCTATCAATTCCTACGCAGCCCGATGGGACTATCTTCGACAGGTGACGAATATTGCAGACGCGGTGACATCGCCATCGCCGGTCTGAACAATATTCAAAAAGTCATGGATGACATCATTGTCTTCGATGAGAACTTTGAACGACATGTTGAACGAGTTCGTACACTATTACAACGATGCAGAGAACACGGCATCACCCTGAATGCAGATAAGTTCGTGTTCGCAGAAAACGAGCTGAACTATGTGGGATACAAAGTTAACGCAGACGGTGTCACCACAGATCCGGAGAAACTAAAAGCAATCGCAGAGTTCCCGGCGCCCAACTGCTTGACCGAATTGCGGTCATTCATGGGTCTGGTCAACCAACTTGGTGACTTCACGACGGATATCAGCACGACATCAGATCCACTACGCGAACTACTGAAATCTCGGAACGACTTCAGATGGACAGAAACGCATACTGCAGCGTTTATAGCGACAAAGAAAGCGTTGACATCCGCTCCTACACTCGCACATTTCGACCCGACGAAATCCACCGCGTTACACACAGATGCTTCACGACGAAAAGGCCTGGGCTACGCACTGCTGCAAAAACATGACGAGAAATGGCGACTAGTACAGTGCGGATCGCGATTCCTCACAGACACAGAGAGTCGTTACGCCATGGTAGAGCTAGAGCTGCTAGCTGCTACATGGGCGATGAAAAAGTGTCGCATTCAACTACTTGGTATGGAACATTTCGAGCTGGTGGTAGATCACAAACCACTCGTCACTATACTCGATCGCCACCGACTAGACGACGTAGATAACGTTCGCCTTCAACGCCTCAAAGATAAGACATCACTCTTCACGTTCACAACGAGATGGACAAAGGGCAAAGACCACTGCATCCCCGATGCGCTGTCACGTGCCCCGGTCTCAGACCCGTCTCCAGACGACCAAGAGGCGGAAGAAGAGGTGGAGCGTCACGTCAGCGCTGTCACCAGAAACTCATCGAGATTGGCAGTAGAGGGCGACCAAGAAGATTATCTACGCGACCCGATGATTGAGCGATTACGGACGACCGCATCAACTGATGAAAACTACAAATCACTGATCGACAACGTGGAAAGAGGATTTCCGGCGTCCAGAAGTAGTGCTCACGTCAGCATTGCACCGTTTTGGAACATTCGAAACGAGTTGTCAGTCGATGACGGCATAGTCCTATATGGACCACGCATCATAGTACCTAAATCAGAACGACGTGAAGTACTCGCGAGACTTCATGACTCACACCAAGGCGTCGACAGAACGAAACGTCGCGCTCGACAAAGCGTCTACTGGCCGGGAATCAGCAATGACATTACGACAACAGTCTCCAGTTGCGACAAGTGTCAAGAGCGCCTGCCTTCCCAGCAACGCGAACTGATGAGAGCAGAATCTCCACCATCGAGGGCATTTGAAGACGTATCCGCAGACTTCTTCAACTACCAAGGCCGCGATTACCTCGTATACGTCGATCGCCTATCTGGATGGCCAGCAGTCATTCATTTCCCCAAGGGAACCACAACATCTCGTCACACGATCCACGCATGCGCAAGACTCTTCGTAGATCTCAGCATACCAGTACGCTTCAGGTCTGACGGAGGTCCACAGTTCGCGTCGCGTGAATTCCAGCAGTTCCTGAAACGCTGGGATGTTGCGGCCGCACCGTCTACACCTCATTTCGCGCAATCCAACGGCCACGCCGAATCCGCAGTGAAAGCCGTCAAAAAGCTTATTGCTACAACGACCGTGAGAGGCGACTTGGATGACGAAAACTTTCAGCGAGGACTATTGGAGTATCGTAACACTCCTCGTGTCGGAGGTCTTTCTCCAGCGCAGATCTTATTCGGACACCCACTACGATCAGCAATGCCTGCACATCGCAAATCCTTCGCGAAAGAATGGCAGCAGACAGCTGATGATTATGACGCACGCTGTAGCCAATCACACGCACACGTTGAGCAGAGCTACAACGAACACTCTCATGCTTTACCGCCGCTACGGTTGAGTACACATGTCAGAGTACAAAACCCAATCTCGAAGAGATGGGACAGACAAGGCATCATCATCGGCATTGGGCGACATCGCGACTATCACGTCAAACTTCCCAGTGGCAGAGTCTACTGGAGGAATCGTCGTTTCCTGAGAACAACGAGATCGTCATCGGACGATGACGACAACGCTGACGACAGCGAATCACATCACGACGACAGCGATGAATCTCAAACCGCGATTCACAGCGCACCACGTCGAAGTACACGTCGGCGTACTCCCAGAAAATGACTGTCACTTTAAAGTAAAGTCTATAACTCTTACTACAAGACACAGACTTTAAAAGAAAGGAGGGAATTGGTGTGGTCTCCCTATATGTGACACCCCTAGGACTGAACCCCTTATTTGGTTTAAGGTTCACTTCCGGCTTTTGACCTACAATTATATCAACAGCTATTCTCAACCGTTCTTACAATAAACCTCTTCTACAATAGTAACTGTGACTGGTGAGTACTATTGTGTCAGAAAACATAACAAATGGGCGGTTTGTTGACAGTTTGAATAGTTAGTATGCCAACGAGGCTCGGACCAGTGGTTGTAACATGCGCCAACCATATCATGATCACTGATAGGGAGCGTGCTGTATGTGGAAAGAGAATAATTACATTTTTTACTAATATCAAACAAAACAAAATCCATACATACACATATAGAATGATATGTAGTCAATGGAGACTCACTAAGACAGTATATGTTGCTAGCGTGAGAGCCACCTTACATTTAATGTAGAACAGATTAAAATTGAGCTAATTAGCTTGCTCGCGTAAAGAGAATGTAAGAAAAAAGATAATATAATGATAATACAGACATGGCGCAGCATCTATGCAACACTTGTCAAGTGAAAAAATATGTAATATATACATGCATCTATACTAAAAAAATATACAAGTAGTATAACATTGAAAAAACAATGCTAGGTATTTTTTATGTAGTTTCATTATTTTATATGCATTTTGGAGGGTCACGCCTTTGAGAAAAGTTTAATCTTGGTTTTGTAATTAGCATACATAACAATTTGGAAAATGGCAATATGTTTTGTATTTGTTTAAAAGACAACAAAGAAGATCTGACCATTGAGGAGTCACAAGAATCCTGCGATCAGAACCATCTTCAGGTAAGGTAATTCGTCTATAAAAGTGCGGTAATTTTTTTCCGTTTATATCTCTGGGTGGTCGGTAAACATTTCCAAGTACTACTTTTTTCTGTGATTTGTCTCCAGATACGTCAATAAATTTACTTTTCCATATTTCAGAGTATTCATGCAAAGATAATCATTTATGGGGCTAGTTATATTTTGTCACTTAGGTATATAGCAAGACCTCCGAGCGTCGTGCAGATTTTGCCTTGTGAGATCACGTTATAACCATCTAATGTTAGCAAGGATGTATCAGACTTGAAGATAACCATGTTTGAATCTATAACTGATATAGTTGCGTTTAGGGGCAGCGTCACCGAATACGATAAGAATAACCCCGCCGTGTCCTCGGACGCGTGAGGTGGAAGCCAAATGCGTGGGTCTCACGCCAAATGCGTGATACTTCGTAGCTCTGCAACATAAATTAAATATAATCATAATGGACGACAATACCGATATTCTACAATTTTATTTTCACATTGTGTTACCCACAGAAAGTATTTTGCAATGTACGCGACCTTGAATATGAACCCTAGCTATTACAGAAGATTATGTACAAATTGTTAAAAGACCAGTGCGCAATGCATGGTGTGGTGTCGCAGACCTCGTAGAACGCTTTGGCTCTCTTATCTATGTCCGAAGACAACACATCAAAGACGGCAGTGAAGGCGCCAACACGAAAACTCTCGCAAAGATCCGAATGGGCCTCTCCCAGTATCACATCACTGTAGCACAGAAGGTCGGAGCCTGGTTCAAAGGAAGCGATGAGACACTAAGCGGCTAATGAGATGGATTCTGATTAATTTTGTGGGAGGCACAACTGTATTACTTGTGTCATGGTTAATCCGGAACTAGCGCCACTCTCGCTTTGCGAAATCATATATACCGTATACGCCAGTGACCGTAACGGATCGCGCAAATGCATACGACCGAAAATGGCAACTCCTCGTGTGAAGGATAACGATAAGAAGAAATGGACCTGTCCTCACCGGATATCCCCTTTGCCATAAGGGAACTACGAGGAAGACCACTGGAGCTTCGAGAGAGCCTTTTGTTCGCATATCATCAGCTTAATCCTTCGAAACGCTACATCATTCATCGTGGAGACGCTGTAGCAGTGTAGGCTTCAGTTTTTCTTGATATAATTTAACAATCTGCAGATTCCCTACAGGGACAACACGCAGATAGATGGAGCATTTAAGGCAGCCAGCACCTCTAGCCTACTCCAAAAGGTAGAACTGGAGCTGGTGTCAAGTTGCCTATAAATTATTACCTACCTGGTTCAAACTTCAGTGGCTGGTACCGCATAGGCCATAGCCATAGGCATAGCATATAGGCATAGCCATTAATTGTGAAATGATAGACGCAGACTCTATACACGTGTATATCGTGTTTAATATTAAAATGTGACCCACGCTTTGGTTCAGCATCATGTTAATTTGGTATATTAAATTATATTTATGCATAGGTAATAGACGCAACTAGTTACAAGTTCGAAAATAACGCGTTTCGTGTTGCCGTTTCTACGTCGACCAGTGTGACGTTACATATCGTTACGACGCGTTCTGTTATGACAATCTCCTTTCCGGTAGATGGCAGTACCATTCGATTCTACTTACGGAGATTCCCGGAAGGTGGCAGCAGCAATGCCTTTACGGAATCGTAGAAGAGTCACAGAAGATTATGAAAACATTGTAGTGTAGAACGTCGAAAAACGAACAATGCCGTTGGAGTTTCAGTGGCCGTTTCCGTCGACGAACAAAGTACCGAAAAAATGGGCAATAATGAGCAAGATCGTCATTGCTAGCGTCGGTGGACTCAGCAAGTTTTGGATAGGTAAACTACGATTTGACGCTGACGAGTGTGACCCTCTCGCCCTGGCCTATCAGTGACAGTGTCATTGCCTATTCTTTATAGGGATGTGGCTATACACCGGTGCATTTACTTTTGGTGATCAAAATACATAAATGTTTGAAAAAAAAACCAATTTTTTTGAATTAGTTTCCCTTAATTATAGATTAGACTAGCTTTTAATGCTTTTTTTTACATATGTGACATATTTAATAACAAGAATAAGATACTAAGAAATGGCATGTAGGTAAAGAAAGAAGCCAGTGGCACTGGCTCATCCTCCCTATAAACAGGGGTGGTAGTAGTACTACAGAACCACTGGCAGATCGACTTGTTGAAAGATTACATGGATTTGTCCATTTATTCCACACCAAATGTGGATGTACGCCAAATCGTTCGTACTTCGTCACACTTACTGTCTTAGTTGATGTATTTCTGGGAACTAGACACGCCTGTGCCCAAACTTCAAAGAGTATTCCCACAAAATGTCCATCATTACCCGTCTGACCAGCGACGATTAGTCCACTAGCAATTAAAGTTAAGTTCCCAAAAATCTGAGCGGGCAATATTATTGGTTAACACAGCAACTGAAAAATCAATGTTTCAACAGGTCGATCTGCATTACCATAGACATTTTTATTCACATGTTTATGCTTTATCATAGATAATTTTTATTCACATGTTTATGCTTGTAGAATGGATGAACAAATTAATGGTTTACGAAAAAACGCATTTCTTCTAACCATTCACATTTAAATGAATACCAAATAGCAATTATCATAAACATTTTTATTCACACGTTTATGCTTGTTGTAGAATGGATGAACAGATTAACAGTTTACAATAAAAGCACCATCCAGAAACTTGTTGACAAGCGACTGCCGGACCAGCCTCTCATTACAGTGAGTAACCATCAATGCTGCATCGACGACCCCCTACTCTGGTGTAAGTACAAACTATCACTACTGTGTAGACGAGTATAGATGACCCCCTACTATGGTGTAAGTACAAACTATCACTACTGTGTAGACGAGTATAGACGACCCCCTACTCTGGTGTAAGTACAAACTATCACTGCTGTGTACACCCGTATAGACGACCCCCTACTCTGCTGTAAGTACAAACTATCACTACTGTGTACACCCATATAGACGACCCCTACTCTGGTGTAAGTGCAAACTATCACTACTGTGTACGCCAGTATAGATGACCCCCTACTCTGGTGTAAGTGCAAACTATCACTACTGTGTACACCAGTATAGATGACCCCCTACTCTGGTGCAAGTACAAACTATCACTGCTATGTACACCAGTATAGACGACCCCCTACTCTGGTGCAAGTACAAACTATCACTGCTATGTACACCAGTATAGACGACCCCCTACTCTGGTGCAAGTACAAACTCACTGCTGTGTACACCAGTATAGACGACCTCCTACTCTGGTGTAAGTACAAACTATCACTGCTGTGTACACCAGTATAGACGACCTCCTACTCTGGTGTAAGTACAAACTATCACTGCTGTGTACACCAGTATAGACGACCTCCTACTCTGGTGTAAGTACAAACTATCACTACTGTGTACACCAGTATAGACGACCTCCTACTCTGGTGCAAGTACAAACTATCACTACTGTGTACACCAGTATAGACGACCCCCTACTCTGGTGCAAGTACAAACTCACTGCTGTGTACACCAGTATAGACGACCTCCTACTCTGGTGTAAGTACAAACTATCACTGCTGTGTACACCAGTATAGACGACCTCCTACTCTGGTGTAAGTACAAACTATCACTGCTGTGTACACCAGTATAGACAACCTCCTACTCTGGTGTAAGTACAAACTATCACTACTGTGTACACCAGTATAGACGACCTCCTACTCTGGCGTAAGTACAACCTATCACTGCTGTGTACACCAGTATAGACGACCCCCTACTCTGGTGTAAGTACAAACTATCACTACAGTGTACTGTGTACACCAGTATACACGACCCCCTACTCTGGTGTGAGTACAAATTATCACTGCTGTGTACACCCATATAGACAATCCCCTACTCTTGTGTAAGTACAAACTATCACTACTGCGTACACCTGTATAGACGACCCCTTGTAACCCCTACTCTGGTGTAGGTACAAAATCACTGCTGTATAGACGACCTCCTACTGTGGTGTAAGTACAAACTATCACTGCTGTATAGACGACCTCCTACTGTGGTGTAAGTACAAATTATCACTGCTGTATAGATGACCTCCTACTGTGGTGTAAGTACAAACTATCACTGTTGTATAGACGACCTCCTACTGTGGTGTAAGTACAAACTATCACTGTTGTATAGACGACCTCCTACTGTGGTGTAAGTACAAACTATCACTGCTGTATAGACGACCCCCTACTGTGGTGTAAGTACTTACCATCACTGCTTCATAGATGGCCCCCTACTCCAGTCTAAGTAAATTCTGTGTAAATTAGACAGTTTACTTTATGTTGTCTCTCGATACTTGATTGTCTAATGTTAAATTTACCAACAAAGAAAAAAGTCAGAAACTTGCTTATGACCTTGGTTTAATATTAAAGCAGAATAACTTATCAATGGTCTTGTATGATAAAGGTCTCCTGCAGTACAGACAGTGTCTTTGTTTGCAGGCACTCTACGTTGGCGCCACCTGGTGACACACAATGAATGCATGCGGTGGGTGTCAGGTGCGACAGATATCTGCTTCACAAAGTCGTTTCATTCAAAGTTCTTTTCATACGGTAAAACAGTGCCGACATGTCGTGGTGAAGGCGTCTATCAGAAGGGGATAGATTTCCTCCTTGAGAAGCTAAACAATGGAGAATGGGTGCACGTGTTTCCAGAAGGTATGTGACAAGAGTTGCAGGCGATTGATTAAAATAAATCTAGCTTGAGAAAAGTATAATTCATCATGTCTTTGTCAAATTGTTTCAAAGACTGGTTTGCCTAATGGGGTTGTTCACCATTGTCGACATTTACCTAAGGGTACTAATTCTCAGATCGCCCTCCGTCAATTAGTACTTTAAAGTGTTGATTATTCTCCAGATTTAAAAAACATTGATGTAACGGTGTTATGACATCTCCGGTAATAAATTGTTTCCACGAAGTTGTAAATTCCCAAGATGTCACACTGTATTATAGCACCATGCAGTGAACGGTTACACAGTTTAAAATGATAGTAGTTCCTGAACTATACACCATGCGGCACAGCACAATGCAACTGTGCCAGGTCATAGTTCACATGTGACCAACATTTATTAAAATTAGTATGTGAGGCTTTACCCCCGTCCCCCATCAGTACGTTTTCTACGAATAGGAAAATGTCGACAGATGTGAACAGCCACTAACTTGAACCCAGACAGAAGACTGAATATTGGATTTCTCCTATTGTACCTGCTGAGAAAGTTCAATTGTTTTATGTACATGAACATTTCCTGTACCGGTAGTTGTTTTTGCCACCAAAAACTACCATTATTTCTCTGTTTTTGTTTGGCCTTTATTTTATTATTTCATCACATAAAATAATGGCAAATTTTATCTCAGATAAATAGGTGTACATGTGCCATGTGGAAAGTGAATAAATAGTTTTCTCATTTTTGTAATTTTCAATATATATATTTCAATATATTATATTGCAATATAACAATGAAGAAGATGGATTTGGATTCTGTTTCAGGCAAAGTGAACATGACTCATGAGTTCATGCGACTCAAATGGGGTAGGATTTTATTTATGACAGGACAGCTCTGTTGACTAATAGTAGTGTAATGTGACGTATAAAATGTAGCATATTAAAGGTACCTAGTGGTATCGTTTTTTATAATAAAATCATATATAACATAAACTACCCGGTACCTGTGTATATCTGTTCTAACAAAATGACCATCCAAGTGCATCTTAACGAACCACAATTTCTTAATATAGTTTGACTTATCTGTTCATGACTATCGCCTTTTATCGACCTTGCTGTTCAAACATGCAATGTAAGCATGTTACTCAAGCCAAAACATTCAAATTAAACATATGTAGTTCAAATTATAGTAAAAGACTGTGGTCCATTAAAATACATTTGGGAAGTCAAGATGTCGAGATATGGTTTATTTTTATCACATGATTTTACCATTTAAAAAATCATACTTTGTACATGGTCTTTATGCACATCGGAACATCATTTGGACATAGTAATTGTTCATGCTAAAGAGAGTGTAACTGCAGACTTTGTAGATGTCTGAAGGAGACCAAGTAATGATGTTTGGTTGAAACTTTCAGCTTTGTTTGTTTCCCACGACTGGTCAGTGTAATTACTAATAAGTATAATTTTACTGATATGCTTCTATTTTAGATGTTTAGGCACTGGTGTTAGCACTGTTGTTTTCATTTAAAATACTTATGATGTTGGAAATGCTTTGTATGTTTCTCCTTAACAGTGACTGCACAGTGATGAGTATTATTCTTTTTGTTGTGCCTACCTACCTACCTACCTACCTAACTACCTACCTACTTACCTACCTACCTACCTACCTTACCTCTTCGCACCTGTGCGTAAGGCCACCTTTTTCTTTTTTTGTAGTGGAGAAACATAATAAATAGATGACTGGTAAAGATTGAGACAACAGGGAATAACTGCACTAAGAACATCTACACAAAGATTATGAATAGTACATATTAAATAGCTACAGCTTACATTGCTAACTGTTGCCAAAGTTCGAAATCAATAAATTTGTTGAGTCTGTTCGATGCCAGTTTTAAATGATACTTGTTGCTCAGCCTTCTACTTTTTCTTCGGCCTTCCAGGAATTGGTCGTCTCATCGCAGAGTGCCAGCATGTTCCTGTGGTGCTGCCAATGTGGCATCTCGGTATGTAAGGTTGCATAATCTCTGATAAGGGCTGTTCTAGAAAAAAAATTACATAGGGGTGGTAGGCATTTGTTTAGGCCCCAGCACCACTAGAACACATTTTTGAAGCCTTCTCCACCACACTTTTTTTATTTACCCCACCAACATTAACAAATGTTGTGCCGATTAATTTTTATTACAGTTATAGCCCATATAGTAATACAATGTAATGTCTAAGTGCTGCTTTATGTTACATTTCAAATTCTTCAGTTATCTCGTTTGATTATTTCTTTCAATAAAAGTTGGGAATATGTTTAAATTTGATGCTATCTATTATATAGATAACAGTGATCACATTTAATTTCTTTAAAGATGAATGTATGTACATAAAGATAAACAAAATCTTTTACAAACTTACAGATGTATGCTTTTAATATTATTAAAAGCATATATCTGTAAGTTTGTAAAAAGTTTATCTTTATGCACATACATTCATCTTTAAAGAAATAAATCTGATCATCATAAAATTATGTTGTGTAGTGTAAACTGTATCTACCGTATTTGACCTATTAAGCATACATGCCCTAATTAGCATATACCCTTTCTTTTAATCAGCAGGATCCATAATTATTGTAATTTCACTAATGTGGGTCAACTGAAAAATTTTGCCATCTGGTGTTAAACAGTTGGCACCACTTTTCAGTTGTTCTACACTAGTCACCAAATGACACCACTTGTGTTAAACAGTTACCTTACCTTAGTTATAGAAAAAAATTTGGTGTATAAGAACAGATTCCTTGATATTTGTCCTTGGTCCAATTTTTTTGTTGAGCTTATAGTGTACATTTATTAGGTTGAATACGGTATTCCAACATCTTGGCCGCCCAAATGTGTTTTATTGAATCACAATTGTTTCAATATGATTTGACCGATATCTATGTTAAGATGAATGTTTCAGGGCAAATATCAAGGGGACCAAGGATATGCTCTTCGTGTTATCCCTTGAACCCTCATAAACTTTGCAACTATCGACAGTTGTTCGTGAATGTACTGACTAGCAAGGTCAACATTCATTAACAGATAATGGTAAAATTATAAATGCATTGGCCGATATCGGGGCTTGGCCCTTGCATGGGAAACCTGTGGAAGAAGCCGTGCTTTCCAAGGGTAGTACATTTGATTTCATGTGTGTTCTATTTGTTGACATTCTCCTCTTATTGTTGTAGGTATGGATAGTGTTCTGCCCAACACAAAACCGTATATCCCTCATATAGGAAAGGTTAGTAGCTTTAGCATATGGGATCTTAGGTTTTCTTAAATGAAAGATCACTTTGGTAAGAACAGAAAATGTTCTGTGATAAATGCTTCCATGTTTGTTGCCTTGATGGCTGGATTTTATGATAAACCTAAGTTTAGAAAAGTGACCTGTGTTGACGTGATGTTGTTTTGTCCAAATAAAGAAGGTTCATTATTATTATTTTATCGGAATTTATATAGCACCCGAATCCAATTAAGATAAAATGCTCTCAGGCACTTACATGAAACTGCATAAATTAAATAAATTATAAAATACATAAAATACATACTTTACATAAAATTGCATAAATTAAATAAAACTATAAAATATAAATTATTTCTAAAGTAGATAGTGTAAAGGAGCTGATTTAAACATAACAAATAAATAAACACAGATATTACACTTGTAGTACACATATGAATAAAACATTACGAATAAGTCATTGGTATATAGCAATGTCATTAAAATGAGAGCGTGACTTGATCACGTCAGTCGTATGCCAGTTTAGAGAGATGTGTTTTTAAGTGTCTCTTGAAAGAGCTGAGAGTGTTCAATTGTTTAATGTTCTCAGGCAAGTCGTTCCACAGTACGGCCGCGTGTCGGCTGAAACAACGTTCACCATAAGTTGCAGACCGTAGCACAGGTACGACGAGAAGTGACTTCTCCATTGATCTTAAACTATGCGTTGGTTGATGTTTCTGCACAATGTCACTCATGTATGCCGGTGCCAATCCATTGAGTACTTTATACGTGAAGGTGTTAACCTTAAAACGGAGCCGGTATTTCACCGGAAGCCAATGTAGTTCACGTAACACAGGCGTTATGTGTTCGTGACCTGGTGATTAGGCGAGCAGCGCAGTTCTGTATACGCTGCAATTTTTCAATTAGCACCTGAGGAAAACCTTGCAGTAGCGCGTTTCCATAGTCCAGGCGAGATGTTACCAGTGCCTGGACTAGAATCTTACAGGTGTCATTTGTGATGTAGTGCCTGACTTTGCTAATATTTCGGATGTGGTAGAAACTGGACTTGGAGATCACATTCACCTGTTTCTCCATTGTCAAGCTGCTGTCCATAATAACTCCAAGATATCTCACAGATTGCACAGCATGTAATAGTCTGCCTCCGATCGTGAGGGACAAGTCGTTCACGCTTTTTTCTTGGTTAAATTTTAGCATGTTTCCATTCATCCACCCGCAAACATCAGCCACACAGGCCTCAGTGGCTGACCTCTCACTGGCCCAGTTCTCATCAGGCTTGATGGACAAGTATATTTGTGTGTCATCTGCATAATAGTGGTAGCGAAGATTATGTTTCTTCACTATATCATCAACTGGTTTAGTGTATATGCAGTACAGTTTCGGTCCCAACACAGATCCTTGTGGCATGCCGCAACATAGATGTGTGTTAAACGAAGTTGCGGGGCCGACAGACACATTGCGGTCTGCCGCTAATGTAGGATCGCATCCAATCCAGGGCTTCTGCAGTCACACCAAATGAGTGTTGAAGACGCGTTAACATAATGCCATGGTCGATAACATCAAATGCACTGGACAGATCAAGCATGACCAAGACAACTACACGTTTTTGATCAAGAGCTTCTGCGATGTCGTTCTGGACTTTCACAAGAGCTGTCTCGGTTGAGTAATTATTTTGGTACGCTGATTGGTGAAAATCGTGTAGATTGTTGATGTCCAGGTGATCTTTCAAACGGTGTTCGACCACTTTCTTGAGAAGTTTTGACACGTATGGTAGGTTTGACACAGGCAGATAATTATTCAGAACTTCCTTAACGAGGCCGGCCTTTTAAGCAATGGTCTCACAACTGCACGTTTGAAACATGCGGGTACCACTGACGTTGCCAACGATTTGTTGATAATGGCTGTAATCAGTGGCACAAAATGATCCAGACACTGCTTCAAAAGCTGCGTACGGTTCGGGTCTAAACCACATGACTTGTTGGGTGAATTTGTGATTATTCGCTTCACCTCGTCATGGGTGGCTGGCAGAAACCTTTGAAGCGGAATTCTGTCAAACATGATATCATTGTCCAATGCTGTTTCGTAGATGTCACTTGGGTTGCCAATGTTGATGTTTCGTCGGATGGTAGTGACTTTGTCTATGTAAAAGTCACCGAAAATAATCGCTAACTGTTCGGCCGATTCATGGATTGGTAAGATTACCTGTCTCGTGTTACCCATCAAATGACTCGTTAATTTGAACAGTTGTTTCTGGTCTTTGCCACAGTCTCTGATTTTTGCAGAAAAGAATGTTTTCTTCGCACTGATCATCAGTTTGTTGACTGCATTGCATTGCTCCCTGAACAGATGTCGATGAACGGTAAGTTTGGTTCGCTGCCATACGTTCTCTGCTTGCCTACGCGCGTTTGGCGTATCTCGGTTCGTCTGAATACCATTGTGCGTTTGGTCTCGGTGTTATCGATTTTCTTTGGACGGGAGTGTGTTGGTCAACAACCACTTCAATTTCCGTATTATAGGCGTGTACAAGTTCATTTAGCGGCCTCAAAGTTGGCGGTTCAAAGTTGGCGTTAAGTCCTTGATAAATTCAGGAATACAAATGTCCCGAAGCTTCCTGAAAGTGACCGGCTGGTGAACGCTGTCTGGCTTCGTTAAGTTAATTCTAAAACACACAGCCAAATGGTCACTGGAAGGGTTACCCTTTGTGTCTCCAAGACATGGCTCAAAAACTGTTGGCATCCCAATCAACAAGGAACTAATGTCCCGTGTGATGACAACGTCCAAAGTATGGCCCTTCTTGTGTGTGGGTCCCACCACGTGTTGTACTAACCCGTGAGCTTCCAACGTGCCATTGAAACGCACCGCATCTGCATCGTTAATGTTGTCGAGGTGGAAGTTGAAGTCACCTGTTATGATTACATCGTTAGTTATAACAGCAAGGCGGTCCAAGTACAAACTCCACTCGTTGAAAAACACTGTTCTTAAAACAGTTTCGCTTACAGGGAGGCGGACGGTACACGATGCACAATCTAACATTCACATCATTGGAAATGACTGTACAGTCCATATGTTCGAAATTTGTGAACATGCCATTCCATGTAGAATCCAAGGTCTTAATGATCAATCCGCATTTATAGAGTACGGCCACAACTCCACTGTGCTTCTCACTGGGTCGAGAGATGTATTGTATTGTGTAACCAGATGGCACAAGTTCGTTTATGACCTGATTGTCAGTGTCGGTTCCTAGCCATATCTCAGATAAGGTTAGCACATCGATGTCCCGGGAAATAACACAATCTGCCACCGACAGAGCTTTGTTTTTGACTGAACGAGTGTTAAGGCAACATATTGTCAGTGGAATGTCACGTTCACGGTGTTTGATGACATGCAGGTTAATCAGCTGGAGTACATTTGCACTGGCAGCTTTTACAGCCCACGGAACAACATCGAAGTGGTGTGTAATGTGTGTTTGAATCACATGTTGTTTGCGAAGGCCCCCTCATTTGCCACGTGAAGTTGGGCGCATTACGGATAGTCCCAAGCATCTGATCAATGCATGTAATGTATCCGGTAATCACGGAGTGACACCTGTAGAGGCTGGGCGCAAAGTCCGAACGATATTCAGTAGATGCATCGCGAAACAAAGAGCCTTGGTATTTGCAATCAACTGAATTAGGTCACTTTCTTGTTAGGCCTACAAAGACTTCTGGTCCACATAATGTGTAGGCATCACGGATGGCTGACGTCTGTCCAAAGGCTATATATAAAACTACTTAAATTATAGATATACACTTTGTAGATATATAAAAACTATGTCGCCGCAATCACTGAAGTTTCATGAGAGTGTAGTGATGGTATGAATCAGCAGCTTGTCGTATAATCCTTTGAAAACATGATTAGACACAGCGAGTTAAATTTTGCCTTGCTGCCTGTTAGGCGTTACCACTTGATCCTATGGCATAAATAGTTTTATGGTTTGACTCAAAGCTAAGCAGGATAGTGAGCCAACATTGGTGGAGAAGGATAGTAACCAAGACACTGCAGCATTATAGAAATAATTGTCCTCGTCCCTTAGGGGCTGTTCACAATTGTTAACATTTACATATTCCTATACAAAGTATACTAATTCTCATCACCCTGACCACAAATTAGTAGTCTAAAATGTCAATAATATTCGAGATTGAAAAACACTGATGTAACAATGTTATGGCAAAGTGCATGTATAGGACATTCAGTAATAACCACCAGAATATGATTATAAACATTTATCTCTGATAATTATGTTACAGCTTTGTATTTGGTGTCATATTAATAATTGTTTTTCACGAACATCCCTCTTTACACAGTCATCCCATTTTAGTGTGACCCACTAAATAGTGTGATAAAGTAACTAAGTTGTTGTATTGTGTTACAGCACAGCGCAGTGAAGTGTTACACAAATTGAAATAAGTTCTGTAGCAGTTCACCGTGCAGCGTGAACAGTTTTCATGTTACATGCAGCCAACATTTAAAAAATGAGTACACAGGCTTTGACCCCCCTCCCCCTTTAGTACACTTTGTACAAATAGGTAACTGTTGACAACTGTGAATGACCCCCTACACAGGGAACTTTGAGAAAGAACATACACGGTTAACTTTATAGACCTCTTTATAGACCTGGTGAAAATCATGAAATTCATGATCCATAGTTAAAACTCTACACTTGGCATTATAAAGGACTATTCATTGGGTTTGCTTCACCCATTGCTATTCCAGGTTTGATGATTTAGCTACAACTTCGACCAAACTAAGCTTGTGTCGTCCACACCATCATGTTATAATTCAATGCATTGTGTTTTCCAGAAAGTCACCGTGTTGATTGGTGAACCAATTGACTTCAACAAGATGGTGGCGAGACTGAAAGATGCGCATTTGTCTCCCGTATGTAACTGTGTCTTTCGAGATTTGTCATCACCAATGGTCCAAGATTTGTCAACAAACATCCTAGAACATCAGTGTCCCAGAATGTGTCACCAACATCACAGAACTGTCACCAGTGTCCCAGAATCTGTTACCAGTATTCTAGAATTTGTCACCAACATCCCACAACTTGTCACCAACATCCCATAACTTATCACAACGTGTTACCAACATTGACACCTGACTAGCCACCTTTAGATTCACCTGTAATCTGTTGAAATGCCACACTTCCACAATGCCTAGAATCTGATGTACACTTGTCTACCTGCTGTAGGTGGACGTGCGCAAACAGATCACAGACCGGATACAGGCAGAGTTTGAACAGCTGAAGAAACAAGCAGAAGAGTTACACTTCGGTGTAGTCCCTGTTCTGAATACAGAGACAAAGAAATACTCAAGTGATGAGGACCACGCGCATCAAGTGACAAAGTCAGAGGAGATTTTACACGGACAACAGAAGAATGATGACACGTCCAATATTAAGGAACGCATTAAAACGTCACAGCCATGATGTGTGACGAGGCCAGAACATTGTGCAAATATTGAAGGTCATCTTACTGTAATTCTGATTGTTTGTTTGTTAGCTGACCGATTCATGTCATACGGCTTGTCTGACGGCCAGTCATGATTGGCGTAGTCCCGGTGATCTCGAGTTGAAAACGGTTGTAGACATTTCTTCAATTTCCACATCACTGCAGTCCAGTTGAATTTAGTTTTTACTTATCAGTATGGACAGTGCTGTCCTTTTGGCTACAGAGGCAAGTCATTCGACACATGGCAGGAAATGTGAACAGTCAACATGACGATTACCAATGTGACTAACATTTATGTCGGATTCAGGGAGAAACTGAAAGCAAAACTAGATTATTTCATGTCATTTATTGTCTGTGATACTTGTGTAGGCCCTCCAAGTTGGCACAACCAAATAGCGGGTATTCCCCCTTATGAGATCTCATGGCGGGAGAGTTTTTCAAAGCCTAAAGATTTTTTCTCATAGGTAGTGACCGTCTTTTACCTCCAAATGCTCGGATCTATTTATATATCCAGCTGGCCCCCCAAAAAAGTTAATAATTGGAGGGTGGGCAGTCAACTTCGTATTCATTGGAAGCCGAACCCTAACTAACATAAACCCTACCCATTTATCCCGCCTTCTGATTGGCTCCAACGAATATGCACTTGACAAGTGTTTGCAAGTGAAGTGATTTTTGGCTTTATTAATTATTAAGTTTATTTACATCCATAGCTCATTAAGTTATGTAGTACAGTCGTATGTATATAAACTTGATCAAGCCAGACAATAAGAATCAATGAAAAAAATTTTTAAATAAAATTACAAAAGCAGGAGATTTGTTGGGAGATCAGGAGAATGTTTGAAAAATTACCAAACAAAGGTTTGCTTATGTTTAACATAAAGATTAGTATACCTGGTAAAAGGCTGGGATATTCACAATAGCTGTCCATAGGAGGGGGCTGTCCACGGGATGGATGAATATGCATGGGAGGGGGACCAGGATATCTACAGGGAATAATGTCCCAGGGAAAATTAACAGAATCCCACAGGAAACTACATTTGGTCCAGTTCTCTTGGTGTAGAAGCTGGATTACAATGTAGTGTTGGACAACATTACCCACGTGTTTTCTTTCCGATTTTAAATTCCAACCCTTGGACCTTGGTGAGTTGTACCTGATCAGGCGTCAGCTTTAGTGGAACCAAAGAAAACCTCAGGGTATAAAATATAATGTGATAAGTTGGCAGCACAAACTTTGTATCACCTGGAGTGTTCACAACTGTTGAATGTCATGTGGATTTGTTTATTGTCTATGTTTTAGATTTGTGTAGCTGATGGGATATGCTGGGAACACTTCGCTTCATGGGACGTGCCGGGAACACTTCACTTCACTCTTTACTTCAAACTCGCTGAATGCTTCAAATTTACAGTCCTTAATTTGGGTTTAATAAAATCCAAACCATATAAATAAATTATAAAATAAAGTTAACTGACAACAACAAAACCTACTAATCTCGCAATAGCCACTCTTCGTTCGTGTACACCATCCACCTACTTATTTACCCCATTTCGGGTCACTGCCCTGGATTCTAACAAAGTTTTCGTTGGAATATGTATTTGTTTTGAAACAAATAAACATGAAACTGATGATGCACTAGAAGTAGCACTACTGACATTATCTCCATGTGTCTGTGATTAAAGTTCACACTTGTGGCCCATGTTGTCTTATCTCCATGTGTCTGTGATTAAAGTTCACACTTGCGGCCCATGTTGTCTTATCTCCATGTGTCTGTGATTAAAGTTCACACTTGCGGCCCATGTTGTCTTATCTCCATGTGTCTGTGATTAAAGTTCACACTTGCGGCCCATGTTGTCTTATCTCCATGTGTCTGTGCTTAAAGTTCACACTTGCGGCCCATGTTGTCTTATCTCCATGTGTCTGTGATTAAAGTTCACACTTGCGGCCCATGTTGTCTTATCTCCATGTGTCTGTGATTAAAGTTCACACTTGCGGCCCATGTTGTCTTATCATTAAAGTTCACACTTGCGGCCCATGTTGTCTTATCTCCATGTGTCTGTGATTAAAGTTCACACTTGCGGCCCATGTTGTCTTATCTCCATGTGTCTGTGATTAAAGTTCACACTTGCGGCCCATGTTGTCTTATCTCCATGTGTCTGTGATTAAAGTTCACACTTGCGGCCCATGTTATCTTATCTCCATGTGTCTGTGATTAAAGTTCACACTTGTGGCCCATGTTATCTTATCTCCATGTATCTGTGATTAAAGTTCACACTTGTGGCCCATGTTGTCTTTGTATGTTGCCATAAGAATAAACTGTTTTGAGCTCAAGTGTTGAGTGATTCATCAGTGGATCAAATACAATAATTATTGTATGAATCAAGCAGGCTTGAAGTCAATTACATTGTATAAATTCCAATTACACATACCAGTTCCACCTCAAAAATACCAATTCCAATTATTAATTCCATATCAAAATAGCAGTTTGTGAACTGAGCAACCACAGGCAGACTCAACTCCAAAAAAACAACATTTAGTGCTCAGTTTTATGCAATCTGCATATTAATATTATGGTACATATTTTCAAACAAATATGGTTTACGTAACATATATTTTATTATTTGTAGCAAATAAGTTGAGTAAAAAAGTTACATGATGCAATTGGATGTAACTGAAAATGCCAGTTACATCTTCATCAATTACCATTACTTTTAAAAACAAAACAGTTCCGGAAGTAAGATGGTATCTTATATCAATGGATTGTCATTTAGATATAGATGGTCTCAAAATATTGATGTACATCACTACGTGAAACCCAGGTGATTTATCCTCAGACCCCCTCCCCCCGCTACATGAAACTTTGAATCACACTGACCAGTGTACAACTTCGACAATTTTGTATTCGCCAGGTCACTGAGGTGGCACTTCAGCCAGGTCACTGAGGTGGCACTTCAGCCAGGTTACTGAGGTAGCACTTCAGCCAGGTCACTGAGGTGGCACTTCAGCCACCATAATGCAAAACAGCCTGCAAGCATTCAAAGTCAGCTACCTTTGAACTGTGGAAAATCAACATTAAAAAAATACATCCATGTACGACCCCAAAACCAAACAGTTGGTACTCCCATAAATCAATTTTCTGCATTGTACATCAAGGTTTTGAGATCACCCTTTGGAAATATTAGAGAATTTACTTGCACCCAAGAGTGTAGATCTAGTTTATGTTACATAATCCCTGTCAAATCAGTATCGTAACATTTTAAAGTATATTTATTTCATGCTGACAGCATAGAAAAATACATACAATTTAAAGAAAAACAATAGATATATATTATGCTTTTTAACCACATAAGACAGACATTGTAACAAGTGGGCATGTAAATTTACCCAATGTTACATACTAGTTAATTAATAATTAATATCAAAACAATCTAAATTACATCCCATATACAAAGAACAGATTCTCTGACCAGCAGCTGACACATACTAATTGTAGTCAAGTGAAACCTGTTGGAATTCATAAAACGTGTTTGAAAAATTACTACAAATTAACACATTATGTCAAGGTAATGCAGCTGCTGTCATGTGTTGTGATTTTACAAACAGCTCAGTAGAAACTCTGGTTTCATCGAAGCTGTCACAGCCACCATGGTTTCGTAAGACTTCCCCACAGTCTCTCTGTTGACAGCTGTGTGCCATGTCTAGTGCTAAAACAAAAGTTACAAAAATATAAATTTTCCTTCACAAATCATTGTTATTTCTGCAGATGTCAAGACATCTACTAATGATGACTACTATATAATATTTAAATAATAATTCAGTGTTCCGTGGTAGCACCAAATTCACTGCGCGAGACTAAGTCAGAAGGATTCCGGTTTCAATAGCTAATGGTTGGTACTTAGTTTTCTTCCCAAAACTGACAGTTTGGTAACAAACATAAATTAGAATTATTCCTGCATGTTTAAATGCTAATTTTTTTTGCTTTGGACATAAAGTAATTTAATTTATGACATGTTGAAATTAATCAAATTCCCATGTTATTGTTGCTTTCCATGAAGGGAACCAGTTTTGCGTTATAATTAAGGCAACTGAACAAAAACAAATTGACTGTTTTCATGGAAATTTCATGGTACATAATTTGTAGTGTTGATGTAAAATACTTTTCATTTGGTGTATTTTGTAACTAGTGTAAGTTTAAGTCAGTTCAAAGGTGTTAGCATTACCCGTCCGTCCTTTGTTGTCTTTACGATGGACATCAGCTCCCAGCGACACCAGCAGGTGTATCATGCCAAGATGACCCTCCTAAAATGACAAACTTTGCAGAGTTACAAAAATGGTCAATGCTCGTGCATTCATCCATTGTGACCTCATTCTATCTGTCCACCCCAACTATCAACATTAATCAGGCTGAATCAACACATTTTATGGTAGAAAAGTGCAGTTCTTTGAAACATTACATCTGTAAATTTAATATGGACATATGAAGAATTTATCTACAAAACATGCTATATCCCATTTGTGCATTTTGAGACAAATCATATTTTGTCTTGCACATATGTAAGCGACAGATAGTAAAACCATTATTTCATCAATCAGTAGCATGGCGTATAATGCGTGTTGCCGCAAAATGCTGTTACATCCACTACTGTCAACTAAATGGTAGTACAAAACACTGTTCCTTCCACTACTGTCAACTAAATGGCAGTACAAAACGCTGTTACTTCCACTACTGTCAACTAAATGGCAGTACAAAAAAAAACAAGTCTTAATTCAATCTACGTGATTTTGGTGTATAACGTATTTTGCAGATAAACACTTCATATGTTATACTTCATTGTATACACGTGGGTGCATGTATGTGTCTGTGTGCGTGTATGTGATTGTGTCTTTGTGTGTGCAAGTGTGTGTGTATTTGTGCATGTGAGTGTGCTAATGTGCACATGAGAGTTTGCGTGTGCGCATATGAGTGCGTATGTGAGTGTGTGCGCAGCGAGTGTATGTGGGTGGGTGTGTGCACACTCACAGTTCTGATATAGGTCAACGAAAAGGATCACCTTGGCTGCTAGATGGAGCGGGGTCACGCCAGAGGTCAAAGTTTGAACACTGACATCAAAACCACGACGTCGACTCAAATACACCACAGACACTGAACATCCAGCCTCTGCCGCCACGTGGAGACACTGTCGACCAAGTCGATCTTCTTTTGTGATGTCTGCCTAGAGCAGTTCGATACAAACGCTACTGGTATGTCATATGTGAAAGTTATAATTGTGGATTTTATTCCACAATGTTATTCCGCATCATTGTTTGTGCATTCAGCAAAACAAAATTTGTGAACAGAAACTAATGTAATCACTGAATGCCTTACAATAACTTTACAACAACTTGCTACACTTTAGAGATTTCTTCATTTGGTTTACATGCTGAATACTAGATGGTTTCACAAGTTGCCATGAAAACCAATCTGCTAGCTGATAAATAAACCAGGGCAGTACATTTTCTGGCAAATAAGAGTATGTGGGATGGTGTGACTTACGTGGAAATATTGGGAAATACCACAAAATAATCAGACCAACTTGATCAACTTAATGATTTTACTAAAACCAGACAGAAATAGGTTAAGATAACCAGTTCAACGAGAAGCTTCCAACCAGGTGTATGTCTAGTTTAGTAACTAATATATTAGTTAACTGAGGAAATGTTGCTTCAATAATATTCAGTAAAAAAGATTAATCCATTCCAGTCACTTTTAAGGCATGGCTGATGATAACAAAACATTATCATAATTTTTTTTTAAATAATGCATTTCCATATATTTACGACTTTAGTAGGCTTTGGACAGTGGGGTATTTACAGGTAAGCTCAAGCTGAAAGATACCACTACAAACAACAAATATACGTATAAAAACCATAACCGTAAATACGCATTACCTTTTGTTGCCATAGCAATAGGTCTGCTACATCCGTGTGGCCACTGCGGAATGCATCCATCAGTGGAGTAGTACCGCAGCAATCTGTCTCATCCACCTTATATCTACCCCACTGCAGCAGAACCTTACAGGCATCCAGTCGCCCATGCAAGGCTACACAACATAACATAGGTCAATATTTTGTCAGAAAAGCAACTCCCACATCTTGTATCAGTAACCTGACATAACAGACAAAATTAACTTACATAATTAACAATGTCTTAGAGACAGGATATAAATTATTGGAAACATAGACCTGCAACTGTAGCAAACCACTGCAGAATAATATTTTATTAGAGATTAATTAATGTCTGATCATTTTTATTGTAAAAAACATGTTATATAATAAAAAATTATATATATATATATATATATATTCTAACATCTCAACCACCCAAATATGTTTTAATGAACCACATTTAAAAATATACTTTGATCTGTTTAATTTAATGTTTCGGGATTAAATTATAAAAAAAAATTATATTCATGAAAATGTCCATCAAGTTGATAGAGAATAATGAAGTAATAATTGTCTTCCAACCAGACAGTTTACCCGTAAACAAGACGGAGCAAACAAAGGTGATATACAGAGAAAATAACAGAAATGCGAGATGGATTAAAGAAGCCATTTTGATCAGAATGACTACTCCAATTATGAATCGAGACGAGCCGACTGAGCCACGTACGCTTGCAATGCCAACTATGGTGCAGAAGAACTAGTCGTCCCATAATTTAGTTCCTGCTGAAAGCTACTAAAGGGAGCCGAAACGATGAGAAAGAAAATTTCAATAGTTGTGATTGCAAGAACATTGTTTCGTCATAAAAACTGCAGTTCCTTAAAACAAATTTGAGCAATAAAGATGTTAAAATAGTTTATACTATATAACATAATTTATTTTATTTTTAATAAAATTTATCAGACTTTGTGCTGTCGAGTGGACATCAAGAGTGGTCAGTCGCACTGATAACTGACCAGCAGTATGTAATGGTGTTCGGCCGTTATTGCTTCGTGTGTTCCACAGTTCAGGGTCTTTTTCCAGCAGGAATTCAATCACTTCCTTGTTCCCTTCCCTGTAGAAAAAGCGACAGTAATTGTCATGACAAGAAATCATTATTATTAAAAGCATGTGCGCGTTACAGACGTGCAGTGAAATGTGTGTTTTTCGCTTATGCCATTCCGGTGTGAATCACATAATGTACAATAAGCTCAGTTAAGGTTAAATATGTTAATAGATAAATATGTAAATAATAAAATATCCATGTCATTAAAAAGGCTTACTGTATTCAGCACACTGGTGCTGAATACAGTAGGTGCACTGGCAGTTCAGGCAAGCAAGTGTGAGGTGATCGATTAGTTTGGAAAATATATAATTTTATACTACCACTATTAGATACGAAAATTGTTACCTGCTAGATGAATCATGCATAAACATGAAAACTGTACCTATAAAATTCTTGAGGTGTTCACAGTGATTGTTGTGCATTTAGGCACTTTGTAAAACTCACACACACACATATATATATATATACATATATATATCTGAGCATTACAAAGTTCCTAGATATATATATTTAGATCAATAATTAAACTGCCCTTATAATACAGTATGAAACATAAGTCACCAATGTGTCCCACTACTGTGTTTGTGTTGTGCTTCATACTGTATTATAAGGACAATATTTATGTATTATATATGTCTATATATGTCTATATATGTCTATATATATATATATATATATATATATATATATATATATATATATATATATATATATATATATATATATATATATATATATATATATATATATATTTATTATGAGCGTTCAAAGGTTTTGAATGCTCATATATATACAAAGTTCCTAGACGCACAATAATCATGGCGAATGCCTCAAGAATTTTATTCGTACAGTTTTCGTGTTTATGCATGATTCATCTATCAGGTAACAATTTTCATTTTATCTAAAAGTGGTAGTAGAGTATATCTATTTTCAAAACTAATCGATCAATTCACACTTGCTTGCCCGAACTACCGCGCACCTACTGTATTGAGTGCGCCAACGTGCTGCGCACCAGCACGCTAAATATACTAAGCCCATTAAAAATGTGCATTAATGCAATTATTAAAAAGTCACTATAAAAAGTTACTAAAAATACATTATCATGTTTAAATATCATGCAAAACTAATATCAGAATAACTGATGTTTCAATGCAACATATTTTACGTAGTACAGTCCTAGTAAATCATCAATATTTTATGGTAAGAAAACAAAACCCCATTTTTTATCATCAATATAACATGTTATAGGTCTTAGGGGAAACAGCTGTTGGTGGCCATTATAGTGTTTCATGGACGCAGTGGAAAATTTATAAACGATTTTCTTTAAACTTTCACCTTTCACAGCACATTAAACACCATTAACTGACCTCTGTGCGATGTTAAATTTTTAAATGTTGGTGCATGGAAGTGCAGAAAAATTGTAAAAAATGGTATTCATAAATCACATGGAATTCTCACTTTCTTAGATTCTTAGGGACTCTGTATCAACTTTATGTGGGTAATGGCAAAGGTACATTCTTATATAGCACGGTATCCAGTCCTTGAAACAGCTCACTGCTCAAAGTGCTTTACACTTCACCCCCCCTCCCCGCAAGAATTGTTCATTATAATGCTGCTAATCTCTGGGAAGCATTCAGCCACATTGCAATTGCTGCACGAAGACTATTCGTTCACATATCTGCCTGTCTGTAGTCAGGTACTTATTTATGTAACTTGAGCTGAACGAAATTGCCAAACTTTTGAAACAGTAGCATGAAGATTCGAACCCAGGTTCTCTTGACTGAAAGTCCAGCGTGATCCACTTTGCAGACGGATCGACTGTGGTCAGTGGCTATCGCACCTGCAGGCAATGTGAAGAGAGTGCCAGCCATCTTTGTTTCTTAGTTCAGGTCGGCTCCCAGCATGCACCAATTCCTTGATGATGGCCAGATTGGTCTTGGTACAGGCCAACATCAGCGGAGTCCTGCACAAGTAATTATGGTAAAGACAATACTGTAACTGTACATCAACATATAATTATAGTTAAAGGTGATATAGTTAAAAGCCTGCAATTAAAATTATTTCGCTAATCTCATTTCACTCATTTTGTAAATAAAATTATGGCCTTGGCTTTGGATTAAACTTTTAAGTGAATTTGTACGTTTTCTTAAACATTTATAACGAAGCGTTGTTTTGATATAGTTTAACTTTTAGTCTGACTAAGTCTAAACTTAAGTTAAGGCTAAAGCTAAGAAGGCTAAGCCTAAGCCCTAGGTTAATTAAGCCTAACAGCCCTGGCTAAGCCTAAGGCTAAGCCTAAGGCTAAGCCTAAGCCAAGCCAGTGCCAGTGGAACTGTCGAACGTTTACGCATACCAGTCTGCTCTTTTTAAACTGTCAACATCCACACCACGTGAAAGCAGAAAGACCAAGCAGGCGAGATGTCCGTTTTGTGCAGCTTCGTGCAGGGGGCGTTTTCCGTCCAAGTTTGCCTGCTCTAGAGCCAGAGGGGGTAGTGCGGGTACGCCATTGATTACGCGGGTTACACACTGCGTGTAAACAAACTTCAGCACATCCAACTGACCACAGCGCGCGGCTAAAATAGCAATAGTGTCTCCTGACTTTTTACTGCAAACAGTTATGAAATCAACATCTTCATTCTCAGTGGATATAATTCGCTTTAAGCCGGCGACGTCACCGTTTTGTACACATTTTATTGCGTTTCTGTTCATTTCTCGTATCTTCTCATGCCATGGTCGTCGACATTTTGTTAGCCCCTTATGTCAATGAATAAAAATAAGAGCGGTTAATTTATTTTGTAGGTGAATGTACTTTTATTTCTTGTGGACAGGTTAGTGCAATGTTGTGGATAAATAAACAAATTATACAACGCGTCATTGTTGTCCATTTGTAGATTTTAAACGTATAGATGTAAAACATAACCATTTGCAATAACAATTAAGAATATCACGCCAGTGGTTTACTAAAAATGCATTTATTCAATTGAACACATAGCAATTTAATTTTATGCGCCGCGCTATACTGTTAGATAACCCTACCATATTAGCTCACCAATCATGAACGTCAGGGACAAATTTGAATCGTTGTATGAATCTCTGAATCACTTATTACCAATGAAACACGAATGCTACGATATCAATGCAAAATCGCCAATGGCAATGTGTAAACCCTCAATTATCCAACGTTAGTGGAGTCTCCATTCATCTCCACTCGCAGTGGCTTATTGAGACTTGCCCCTCTTATTGGCCTTAATCCCTTTGCGCCGTTACTAATGGGTGACTATAACGCTCCCCTTGGCCTCATACACCCATTGCGAGACCCTAGATATGCAGATGTCCAATCGACACGAAACTACACCCAACTGTGCATAGACCTACACATTCTATATTGCGTAGTTACCATACGTAGTTATCACACGTAGTTATCACACGTATTTATCACACGTAGTTAACACACGTAGTTATCACACGTAGTTATCACACGTAGTTATCATACGTAGTTATCATACGCGTATGTACTCTTTGTGTTTATTTTATTTTCTAGCGATAGCTGACATAATATACATTGACACGTGGAAACATATTTTACTATAATACTACTTACCGCATAAAGAAGTTATTCTAAAGCCCGCCATACACTTACCGACTTGTAGTCGCCAACAGTTCGTCGGCCGACAAAGTTGATAATTACCCATCGGCCGACATATTTTTCAGATGCCAGATGTCCACAAAACGTGTATTTTTCAGTTGCCAACTGTTGGTGAGTTGGCAACTGAAGAATCGGTAATTGTGTGGCGGACTATAGTGATCATCAAACTGCACGAACGTAAGCTCTGTCATTCAAACATCATGATCAAATTACAAACCACTCCCAGTTGGCCTGTGTCACAAACGGTGTTCTGGGAAGACAATTTAATTAATTACTCGCACGTGCACGAACACGCACGTGCATAAACATTCCCGCGCGCGTTGTAATAATGTACCAGTACTATATTAACTGGCACCTTTGCGATGTGAATCGCCCGTTGTAGTAAAAAATGTACGTTTGGCGCCGCAAAAGTGGTGTGGGGTTCAGCCTACTGTTACGTTTCCCATTGGCGATCATTTTAACGTTTTGTATGATTATAAGAAAACGGGACCATAAAAAATTCTGAAATTTCTTATCTGCCGTTGTCATCATCTCACTGACATGCTGATTGAGTTTAGACAAAGCCTCAAACGTCTAACTCATTTAAAATAAATGAACGTGCTATACCCATCAATTTTTTTTACCAATTTCTGCATGAATTACGTTGAAGCGAAAAAATTGCCAAAAATCCTTCCGCCTATTGGAATCATCTAAAAATCCACAGTTAAACTGCCAACATGTTCTACCAGCAAATTTGTCAATGTGTCTGCTCAAATGCAGTTATGTAAGATGATATGATTTATTCCTACCAGCCTTTCTAGCTCAGTTGGCGTCCTCTGTCCTTCCGCTGCTCCAGAAGTTGCTACAACCCTGATGGAGCAGGTAAAGAAGATGGCCTTCGTGGACCCGCAGTTGTTAGAGAGCGTTCTACCATCGTCGCAACCACCGACAAACACCGTCGTGTATATCATGCGTCGACTGGACGAGGATATGAAAGCCATCCTCGATCGGAAGGTCTTACAAGAAAGGGAGAAGCTGTACAACCAGGTATTGCAGCGGTACAATGACAAAGACGAGAAACGGGTGCAGCAGCCGGTACGAGTGGGCGTAGTGAACAGTAACCACGACAACGCTCCGGGCGAGACGGTAGGTACGACGGTGACAGCGGAAGCGATAGGTGGTGTAGAGGCCGACATCGCGGACAGCTTTCTGAAAAGCATAACAAAGAAGGCTAAAATCCCACCCAGCAGTCGCGTGGAACGATCGAGAAGAGTTCTTACGCGACGGCTTCGCAGTGATCGGGACTAACATGGTGGATATGGTGAACTACGTTCTGAGAAAAAAGAAAACGGACTATGCGGTGAGGTAGGAGCCGTTTGCGCGTCATCTGAAGCGACTCAACGTACCGATGGAGCTGGTCGGTAACGCTGACCGTCAGCTGTACATGCAGTGAGTGGCCGCCGGGAACACATCACGACGTTCCACCAACCGATCGAGTCGCGCTCCTCGGTCGCAGTCGCTAGAGGCGCCGCACCGTTGGGCGAAGTATTAAAGAGGCGTGCACGCTGCGACGTAGCAACAGTTGACAACGACTCCGACAGGATGTCGATCGATGGTCGTAGTGGTGGTGGTGTGTGTTGCGCTGTATAGTATCGTACTCGTCGCGAGACAGTACGCGAGACAGTACACAAGGCAGTACACGAGACAGTACACGAGATAGTACACGAGACAGTATACGAGACAGTACACGAGAGAGTACACAAGGTCGGGCGTGTCCTGGTGCGAGGGTGGTTTTGCCGAGTGTGAAAATACGCTGCGATGGTATGTTGTCGTGTCAAAGAACGGGAGTTACTAAGACGCATCTACCTCGATCCGAAAAGAGTCGGGAGTTGCGGCGGAGCCGACGCAATTTGAGCAGGACGCTTGCACCCTTCATACATCGGAGAGACACAGCTTCAAGCGTCGACGCGTCATCATGGGTGGTTGAAACCAGTGGGCTGTCGACACGGTGTTTTCAAAGTGGGCCTGGTTCGGTCCGCTCAAGAACAAATATGGTTCGACCCTGGTGAAGGCATTTAAAGTTGGTGGAAAAGAGGCTTGTGTCTTTGCAGACCAATAAGGGTCTGGAGTTCCTCAACCGCCCTTTACAAAGCGTGTAGAAGGAACTCGACATCCACCACTTCTCGACTCACGAGGAAACCAAGCTGAGTATCGTGGAACGTTTTAAACGCACATCGAAGACGGGTATGTGGCCCTACTTTACGAAGCACCAGACTTCCGGCTACTTGGACTTGGTGCAGCGACTTGAATTTGGTGTAGATCATTTACAGAAATACGTGGAATATCAAATAGAATAAGTATTACTATTGCATATATATTATACACAAACGTATTGTAGACATATATTAGGAAACAGGTTTTGTTAATTATTAGTCAGAGGGAGTATTTTAGAGTAAGTTAGTTTCGGATTCTGTCAGGGAATTCAGCGAGCGTTAATAGGGGTGTTTACAATTCGAAAATTTAGATAACATAGTGAATAGTCAGTAACAGTGAATATTGGTTAGAATAAGTATTAGTATTATATATATATTGTTCACCAACTTCTTGTAGACATATATTAAGAAACCGTTGTTGTTAACAGAGGTAGTATTTTTTTTCCCGGATTCAAACTCAACGAGTGATAAAAGGGAGTTTGTTTACAGGTCATTCAACCCGTGCATCGAGCTATCGTTTACATTAGCTAATATATATATATATATATATATATATATATATATATATATATATATATATATATATATATATATATATATATATATATATATATATATATATATATATATATATATATATATATATATATATAAGATAAAGTGATTTATTTACTTAAATTACATACATAAGGTAATATCTGACATAGCGGTAGTCAACGTTTTCGGTAAAAAGGAATTAACAGCAGGATTTTAGCGTAAATTAGTACACACTCACTTCGTTGTTTTGTTACACAGTGTTCTCCGTATTCGCTAGGTGGCAGGATTTTTAGCCTAAAGTGTTCTTTTGATCACAAAAACAGCCTTATTCAAGGCTAACGTAGCAAACTAATTAAAACTAAATTGTATGATGGCCCCGTGCAAACGGCAGTTAAAGGCCACAAGGCACTTAATTTGTGGCAGTTGTAGTAACTGGGTAGATTTCGTCAAGTCTGGGTGCGAGAAGTCCTGGGCTGAGGTCCAGGCAGATAGTTTTAGTTTTGAGTGTAGGGGATGCGCAAGGATGAAGGAAATAGAGGTGGAGTTGGAAGAGCTGAGGCTGCTCGTTGTGGCAATGGTGGGAAGGGAACAGGGGAGTTGTGCCAGTAGTTCCGGTGAGGGAACAGTAGACGATAAAGTGGGGAAAGACACAAGAGATGCTAGGGAGAGCTCACCTCAGCCTGGGAGGAAGCTGAGAGGAGGGAAAGTGACAGGTCATAGGGAGACAGGACGTAAGGAGACTGGAAGGAAAGGAACGGGAGGGAAGACAACCGGGGTGAAGGACAGGGGAGTAGGGGAGACAGGAGGGAATGAGAAGGGAGTGGGGGAGACGGGAGGGAAGACAACCGGGGTGAAGGAGAGGGGAGTAGCGGAGACAGGAGGGAAGGAGAAGGGAGTGGGGGAGACGGGAGGGAAGACAACCGGAGTGAAGGAGAGGGGAGTAGCGGAGACAGGAGGGAAGGAGAAGGGAGTGGGGGAGACGGGAGGGAAAACAACCGGAGTGAAGGAGAGGGGAGTAGGGGAGACAGGAGGGAAGGAGAAGGGAGTGGGGGAGACGGAAGGGAAGGGGTCAGGACAGAATGTGATGGAGGGGATCGAAAGGAAGAGTTATTCTGCAGCAGTGATAGAGGGGGTGAGGAAGAGAGCGAGGGTGTTTATGGGGGATTCGATAGTTAGGAAGACCGACAGAGTCTTAAACAAGGGAGATGATGTGGTGGTCTGCTTGCCTGGAGCCAAAATAGAGGCGATAACTGAGAGGGTAAAAAACATCGTAGGCTCGGGTAAGGGTGGATCTGTTTTAGTACATGTAGGGACAAATAACGTAGAGAGGGAGGGTACAACTGCCATAGTTAGGAAATATAGGCAGTTGGTCAGAACATTAAAACAGACGCGGGTTGAGCAGGTAATACTGTCAGGGATTTTACCTGTAATGGGCAGGAGGGGTCACAAATATCGAAATTGTCGGGGGATGGCAATTAACATGTTAGTCCAGAGGCTGTGTAGGGAAGAGGAAGTAGGATTTGTGGATTTATGGGGAAGTTTTGTTGGGAGGGCTGATATGTACATGAAGGATGGGCTTCATTTAAGTGGAAAGGGGGCGACAGTATTCGCGGACAAACTTTCACCAGCAGTAGATAGCGACTTGGGTACAATGACAAATATTTTTGGAAGTAAACATTCTTTAAACTAGAAGTGCAGGGGGGTTACCTAGAGGTGCCTCAAGCAGAACAAGAGGCCACTAGCACAGATAAACCAATATCAAATCATCCGAAAAACATCTCTGAAAAAGGTTATAGATGCGTATGTTTAAATGCAAGGAGCATAGTAAATAAGAAAAACGAATTAAACATTATGGTAGAAGATATTGACCCTCACATAACTGGTATAACTGAATCATGGGCCAACATAGATATAACAGATGCTGAATTAGGACTGACAGGATACGTAATGTTTAGGAAAGATCGAATAGGAAGAAGGGGCGGGGGAGTTATTTTATATGTTAAAGAATCTATTCAGGCTTATGAAATAAAACTAGAAAGGGAAGCAGATTGCGATGAAGCTGTTTGGTGCAAAATTGTTTCAGGAAATTCAAAATTAACTATTGGATTAGTTTACCGAAGTCCAAACATAAACGAAGAGGACAACACAAAAATAAAAAACGCTATAAAGGAAGTTAGTAAAGGGGAATGTATCATAATGGGAGATTTTAACCATGGACACATACAATGGAATTCTCTAGAGAGCACAGGGATTGAGGATCAACAATTTCTATGTTTAATCCAGGATAGCTTTCTTACTCAGCACGTACTAGAACCAACCAGGGGAGAAAATGTATTAGATATAGTTTTGTCATCACAAAAAGAATTAGTGGACAATGTAAAAATATTTGAACCATTGGGTAATAGTGACCATAATCAAATACATTTTGACATCAATGTAAAATCAGAAAGTAAAAATAAGAAAACGTACAAGAGAAACTTCCACAAAGGTAACTACAAAGATATGAGAAAATACTTAGCACAGCTAGATTGGAATAAGCTGCTGATGCTGATGAATAAGACTGCAATTGAATGTTGGAATATTCTAAAATTTGAAATTGAGAGTATCATTGATAAATTTGTTCCCTTCCGAAAACAAGGAAAACGGTGTAGAAAGAAACACTTGTCAAAAGAGGCAATTAGAAAAATAATGCTAAAACAAACTATGTGGAGGGTTTATAGGCGTACCAGAAAGGAAGAAGACTATGCAAAATACAAAGAGGCACTTAATGCAGCTACAACTGAAATCAGACAATCTAAAAGAAGCTATGAGCAAAAACTAGCATGTAACATAAAAACTGACAGCAAGAGTTTTTATGCATATGTCAGGAGTAAACAAAACGTACAAGACAAGGTTGGACCTCTAGAAGACAGTGCTGGAAATATAATATCACAGGGGTTTTTAATGGCGGAAGACCTAAATGGTTACTTCAGTTCAGTGTTTACAAAAGAAGATATTAGTTCATTACCAGTTGCTGATGCTAAATTTCAGGGGGCTAAATCTGACTATTTAGGACCGGTAGTTGTAACTCCAGAATTGGTAGCTAGGAAAATAAAGGCAATGAAGGATAACAAATCACCGGGAGTGGATGGGATTCCTCCAAAATTACTAATGGAAACAGTAGATCAAATCAGTATACCACTTGCAAGAGTATTCAACTTGTCATTAAAAGAGGGAGTTGTTCCGTTTGAATGGAAAGAAGCAAACATCATACCATTATTTAAAAAGGGATCGAGAAATAAGTCAGAGCATTACAGACCAGTGATTTGTAAATTATTAGAAAGGTTAATTAAAGACCATATGGTGGACTTCCTCGTTAAGCATAAATTATTAAATTCATCTCAACATGGATTCCTTAAAGCGAGGTCATGCTTAACAAATATGTTATGTTTTTTGGAAGAAATCACTAAGTGGATAGACGAGGGATCGCCAGTAGATATTATCTACTTAGATTTTCAGAAAGCTTTTGACAAAGTGCCACATCAAAGATTGCTACTTAAATTAAAAGCCCATGGTATCGGGGATAGCATAACTGACTGGATAGAACAATGGCTGACTGACAGAAGACAACGAGTTGTAGTAGATGGCGAAGTTTCAAATTGGAAATCGGTTTTGAGTGGGGTACCTCAAGGATCAGTATTAGGACCTATATTATTCTTAATTTATATCAATGACTTGGACGAGAGTATAACAAGTAACGTACTGAAATTTGCGGACGACACAAAACTGTTTAGAAAGGTTAATACTGATGGTGATAAACAACATTTACAAAACGATCTAGACAGATTAGTGAAATGGTCTGAGAAATGGCAGATGCTGTTCAATTTTGGGAAATGTAAATGCCTACATACAAGACATGGGAACTTGAATGTAAACTATAAAGTGGGAGCTACTGTTCTTGGTACTACTGTAAAAGAAAAGGATTTAGGAGTTACAATAAGCGCTGATATGAAAGTTTCAGAGCAGTGTGGTATTGCAGCTTCAAAGGGTAATCAAATTCTTGGATTGATTAGAAGAAACATAACATACAAGGGAAAAAAGTTAATTATACCTCTTTATAAAGCAATAGTTAGACCTCATTTAGAATACTGTATACAAGCATGGAGACCATATCGTAAGAAGGATATAGATACGCTTGAACGCATACAAAGGAGAGCAACTAAAATGATTCCAGAACTTAGAGACCTTAGTTATGAAGAACGCCTGAAAGAATGTGGTTTAACAACTCTAGAGACAAGGAGGTTAAGAGGAGATCAGATTGAAGTTTTTAAGATATTGAATGGGTATGAAAATATTGATAGAAATATGTTTTTCTCACTCAAGAAGGATAGCAGAACTAGAGGACATGAGGTAAAATTAGTAAAGGATCAATGTAGATTGGACATCAGGAAGCACTCGTTCTCACAGAGGACAATAAATTAATGGAACAAGCTGTCTACAGATTGTGTAACTGCTAGCAGCGTGAATATTTTTAAAAACAAGGTTGACACATATATCAGGAGGGCGGGTTATAAGTAGGTGAACATTGTTGGACTCTCGATAAGCCAATGGCTTCCTTGTCCACTTGCCATCTGGGCCTTTGGCTTGGATGGCAAATCTTGTTAAATCTTGTTAAAGATGATATACCTCGATAGTAGTTATAGTGCGGTTCTGACCAAGCAAAAGAGGGGACCAGTTTGGGAGGGACATCCGGTTTCCGGTTGCGCGCGCAGCCGCACATACTTCTGAGTAACCTGAACTCCCCCTGGCGGTGACCCCTAACCATATCCGTAACAATAACCCGCCCCTAGCGAATGGAGCTAACCCTAACCATAACCCCAACATGTGGACGACTGTGTAACCCTAATCTTCTGTCGTCTGCGGTGAACCCTGACCCTGACCCTAACGGAGTGACTTCCACCCGACCCCAAGTTGCTAGCTAACCCCAACCTGTAATCAACTGCGGAATCCTAACCGTCTATCCAGTTGTAAGCCATACTGCGAGATCAAAGGATGCTAATCAGAATTTTTTTTTACAACTATGCAATCGTTATCAGTGAAAAAAGTTGTAAGCTCAGGCGGAATTAGTGACAATGTTGCAAGTGTGGTATTGACGTGGGACTGAGGCGATATAATGAGTTTATAGGCGTTGGACATAAGACGTCATAAAAGGAAAAGTTTTCAATATAATGTGATAATGTGATATGTACTGTATAGCCTATATGTATGCCTACATTTCTTTACCTGCATGTATAAACATTCACCCGCTTGGTTGTTATGTGTTGGCAGGGTCAAATGTGGTCATATTTATTTTGTTAGCGTCGTTATAATAATAATAATTGACTTCTATGGCTGGTTACAAATCGACGCAACACCTCATTGAATAAAACCACAAGCACATTTTATTATTATTAAAATAACGACATATTATATCATAGCAAACCATAGTAATATAACGAAATAGTGGTATTCTATTTTAAAATATTTACATATAACTATTGTTCGTCATTGTTCGAGTGATCATGTTAATTGAACTGCAGCAGCAGGCACCGTCGGCAGCAAGGCGCGTCCAACCGTCGAAGTCGGCGTCACATATCTATATCTACTGCTAAAAAAATATCAACGGCACTAATTAGCAGCCGTCTTGACTATTGCAATTCACTACTAAACAACATTGCTAAAAGAGACTTGGCTAAACTCCAACGAGTACAAAATTGTCTGGCACGTGTGGTTCTCAGGGCGCCTTGGTTTTCACCGTCACTACCACTACTTAAACCATTACACTGGCTTCCAGTTTCTTATCGAATTAATTTTAAGCTGTCCACTCTTGCATATCTTGCTCTATCTACACAACAACCATCCTACTTGGCTAGTCTCCTGCATCTGTCAAATATCCCTAGGCAGCTAAGATTATCAGTTTCACAACAACTTATTGTACCTAAAACAAAACGTAACTTGGGTAAACATGCTTTCTGTGTCGCTGTGCCTAGGGTCTGGAATGAACTCCCTATCGCATTGAAAACATCTGAAACTATTGCTATTTTCCGAAAAGAACTCAAGACATATCTATTCCAAATTGCATTCCCACCATAAATGTTCGGTTGTCCCTTGTTCTGATACTGACTTTTGCGCGTCCCTGTTTACGATTACGCTTACAGATTCTGTTTTGTTGCGCCTCTGAGCTCAGGTTCCTGAGGATATAGGCGCCATAAAAGTCAATTATTATTATTATTATCATTATACAGACCAGCAATGAAGTCGGCTGACTGGTGGTTTTTATCGCTAGGCTGCTAGCAGTCGCCTAGTCGGCGTGCAGAAGTAGACCGCGCGCAGTCCTTATTAGTGACCCGACGACTTCAGGCCGGCAAGCAAGCGACGGCGCATTTTTTTGAAACTAGAACTATGTATAGCCAAACGTTACACTGTCGTATAACGATATGTCTTTAAAGTTAAACTATGTGCTATATACATGCATTGTAAAAGTGCTAAATTTAAACTATGTTCTATATAGATGAATTGCAAAAGTCTTTGCTGTATAGGAGTATGTATTAGTTAGCATTCGTGCAAAAAACGACAGGCACTGTATATATATATATATATATATATATATATATATATATATATATATATATATATATATATATATATATATATATATATATATATATATATATATATATATATATATATATATATATATATATATATACTATAACGATAACACTGTCTATATATATATATATATATATATATATATATATATATATATATATATATATATATATATATATATATATATATATATATATATATATATATATATATATATATATATATATATATATATATATATATATATATATATATATATATATATATATATATATAATATATATATACATATATATATATATATATATATATATATATATATATATATATATATATATATATATATATATATATATATATATATATATATATATATATATATATATATATATATATATACTTACGAACGATGCAACACTATGGTCAGTGCAGTCCCCATCTCGTGATATGCAGCTAGTAAGTCAGTGAATAGCGCAACGGCAGACGACATTACCATCGTGACGGTATCAGCAACAGCAACAGCAGGACGACGTATGCAGCAATGACGGTAAGTGTAAAGAAATGACTAGTCTCAGCAGTCTGATATAGCAAGCGTTAAACAATGCAGACAGCTGACATAAGCTACATAGAACAACAGAAATGCTATAAACGTGTCAGGACATGTAGCTGACGTAAGCCTCGTACAGAATAATACAAAATTCCTCATAATCGAAATAAATGCTAAAAGAAATCCCACACACTCGACGTACAGCTGACGTCCACTAGAACAATAACAAACTTATCATAATCAAAACAGAAACCTGTCAGAGAACTGTCAGCTAACCGGCGCTGAAACCAAAACCCAGTTATCATGAATAAAAAACCAAGTCACTACGTCCTAGACGAACGTTGCATAACATTCGTATTTAAATACAGTGCATGTGATTTTGAAAAACATAAAGTCAGAATGAATCGTCCTATATATTTCAGAGGAGGAAACAGTTTCTTGTCTAACTTCTACGTGTGTAGGATACATGCATGGGGTCATACTTTTAACACCGTAGAAGCCGTGTACATCTACAGGAAAACAGTATTTTACGACGATATGGAGACAGCAGACAAAATGCTAGCCTGGACTACAGGCGAAATACCTTAGCAAGACCATCCGAGAGAAGCCCCAGTTACGAGCACTATGGAATGAAGAAAGACGACTGGTCATGGAATATTTAATCGCCATTAAATTTCGTGACACAAGTCTACGCAAGCGTCTACTAGACATGGAGCAATCACCATTAAAGGAATGCGTGAGAAGTAGGGAAGGTTTCTGGACAGCCAGGACAGAACGTACTTGGACAGATACTCATGGAACGACGTGAGTTCATTCGAAAAAAACAGACTGTCCACGAAACGTGCCCAGACATGCATAGCAAGACCAGACGGTAGGAATATGCGCTATCGGCACAACAGGCGCGCCGACGGTCGCAGCTGGAGAGGTAAGGAAAAGCGCGCCAGCGCGAGCGACCCGCTATATAAGGCGAGCCACCACTCCAACGGTCATAACCACTCTCTCTCTCTCGATCAAGCAACTGCCTGGAAGACTTCACGTTCAATAGCGCCATGGCCACGCAGCACTTCGTTGACTCGCAGACAACGCAGACGATGAACCAGATGCGTCTGCAAACCGAGGTGAGTAACGGAACCTACACATTTACAAGGCCGTTAACAATAGTCAATAGCGCCAAGCAAAATAAATACAAAGTGTATGCATCGTATCCGCACTGTCTCAAAGGCGTGCTGGTACAAAACAATGGCTACTATTGTCCGGTTCACCATTGGCAAAGTGTTCCCGTGTACAGGTTCGCCATGCGTATCCTCCTAGTGGAATGGATAGGGACAGAATTGTGATCAACCGTCTTCGATGAAACAGCAGCAAAAGCGCTGGGATTCAGTGCTAACAGCTACGTCGCTATGACGTTAAACGAAGAGCGGTATGCCTCACTGTCGCTGCTGCGGGGGTCCATGTCATAGTGACAATTACAAAACGCATAAACGGCACGTATATCAACTACACCGTGTCAGAACTCTTTGTAGGAAAACAAAGAGAATGTCGGCGTCACCAGCACTGGTAGTGTAGTCCTTGATGAAGCTATGATGAATGCCAGCAGTGAAAAGGTGCAGGAGTGACTAAATGCATAAGAGGACCATATTCTATTTGCATCCTCGTCATCGACTTCCTCTACAGCACCGACCCTTCTTATAGCAGACGATGATGACCATGCTGTAAGTAACAATGCAGCTAATGTTATAGCCATAAGAAGTTGTAACAGCAGCAGCAGCGGCAACAGCGATGATATGCAGGTAACGACTAACAACATAGGTAGAATTTGGAATCGTACGGAAGCCATGATGAATCAACAAACCGTCGACGCAGCGGTAGACGCAGCGTGCGTTCGTTATGCGTGTGACGAGGTGGTTCGTATATTAAATCTGTCGGAAAATGAGTATTACGTACCGTCTTCCGGTCTGATCCTACACATCTTACCTTGGCTTGTCATAGCGTTGGAGGGGAGGTTGGGGTATATACACATACTCTCACATACACACAAACTGGGAAAGAATGCATAGTTCCCACGTAAGCTATACGTAACGTCCAAAGACCGGTCTATCACATTCCGCCCGTGCCCAGACACGCTGCGGTGAGATAACGAATTGGCGCGATCAGAACTGGATGACATTTATAAAGCCGCCAGTCAGCGCAACGGCATAACCGCTCTGAATCGATCAACTACTCTACATACAGTTTGTGACATCTGCACTAACAAGCCTTTATTACCCACCTACCTGCCGACTGCGTCATATCCGGTCTGATTCGACATAGACAACTCTTCTCTCTACATAGGATTAACATAACTATCATTGACGCTAAATGTAAAAGGTAAGTGAATAATTTATTATTTACGTTACTGTAACGTTTAGTGTATTATGTTGTTATTATTACTATTACTCATTAGTACTCATACCCCCGTTTTTTCTACGTGATCGATACATGGCATTCCTTTCAGCTCTCTGACACGTTTATCGCATTTCGTTTATTTTTGAAAAATTTGCTATTGTTCTATATTACTTAATGTGGCTAACGTCAACTGTCTGCATTGTTTCTACACTGCTATATAAGATAGTGCTGACTCGTCATTTCTTTACACCTACCGCGCCATTGCACAGACTAGTTATCGCGATGCATGTGTCTACCGTCGGGCTGTTTTCCCATTTGTTGGCGGTCTACCACCTGATAGGTATGTTTGTTTGTTTGTTTGTATGTATGTATGTATGTATGTATGTATATATGCATGCATGTATGTATGTATGTATGTATGTATGTATGTATGTATGAATGTGTGTATGTATGCATGTATGTAAGTATGTATATATGTATACAGTATATTTGTATGCTGTAATGTATGTATATGTGTATGTATGTATGTATGTATGTATTTATATATTGTCGACGACGCCTGCTGCCGCAATTTAACGCTGTCGAGAGAACAATGGCATTTCTTTCATATTATATTAATTATATTCCAATATTTTAAAATTACATTTGTATTACCAATATTTTACAATGATATCATATTTCAATATTTAAATATATATAATATTAATGACCCTATTAATGAATTATGCTAATAGGCCCTTTGATCTCTGTCAATGAATGCCACGCCGGATCTATGTTAATGAATAATGTCCTCCCCCGCCGCCGCAACCGCCACCGCCACTGCTCCCTTATGTCCGATGACCTCTGACCCTATTATAGGACTCCTTGACCACTCCTTCACCTGAGGACTTTTGATCCATATTACTGACCCTGTTAATGAAAGATGCTAACATACTCTGATCCCTGTTCACGAATGTTAGTTTAATTAATACCGTCGCCTGATGGACAATGAATACTGAGTCTAACACACATGCGTTTAGGGTCAGACCACCGTCCATAGGGTGTTCGGGTCAGGGTCGGGGTAGGGGTCACTCCGTTCGGGTCCGGTTAGGGTCAGGGTTAGGATGAGGGTTCACCGCAGGCGACAGAAGGTTAGGGTTACACAGCCGACAACAGGTTGAGGTTATGGTTATTGTTAGCTCCATTCGCCAGGGGTTAGGGTTACACAGCCGACAACGGAAATTATATGTTTATTACAATTGTATTGTATGTGTATGTGAGAATGTGTGTATATATGTATGCATTCAATAAAATACGCGTGCATTCGTACCATTCCGTGTTGTGTTGGTTTCTCGTTTCCTCGTTAGCTCCTTTGATCATTAATAATGACCCTGTTAATGACCGCTGAGTAGGGGTCACTCCGTCGGGGTCAGGGTCAGGGTCAGGGTTCACCGCAGACGACGAAAGGTTAGGGTTACACAGTCGTCCACAGGTTGGGGTTACGGTTAGGGTTAGGTCCAGTAGTTAGGGGGCGGGTTAGGGTTACGGATAGGGTTAGGGGTCACCGCCAGGGCGCTCAGGTTACCCAGAAGGCTGTGCGGCTGCGCGCGCAACCGAAAACGGAAGTCAATCGTGGACGTGCCTCAATTTTTGCTTGGGAAAAAGAGCAATATAACTACTCTCGATGCGCTACCAGCGTTTGTACGATCGTACAACAATGCCTATCACCGGAGCATAGGCGAAAAGGCGAAAGTCGAAGCGGCGAACCAGGAGGTAGAATGGCTTCTTGATCACTAAACACGAGGAGACGTCCTGATGTTCGCAGACTTCGTCAACTAACAGGTGCGGTACCAAATACTTTTTAAGACGTTCAGGTCGTACTTACATCGACGACTACTGGAGAACCCGAGAAGTTTAATGGACTAGACGGGATAACGAAATTCCAGCATGCATACACTTTGTGTGTGTGTACTTACAGAAATACATAAGAAATTCCGATAGCGTGAGTACTTTTCCGCTTCAGAGGCAAAGCCTACCTTGTTGGATTTTATTTTATGTTGCTAAACCTGGTTCCTGCTTATTTACTGATTCCAATATTACTTTATCTTTAATTTTATCTTTATATTTACTATATCGGGTTTTGTAAAGTATCGCTTATCCTTACATTCCATCTATTTCAGAAGAACGCAGCCGGTTCCCAACCAACACGATGAGAACTGGTGTAACGAAATGAATGAATCAACGGTAAGTAATAATTTTAACGTATCTAAATCTTTGCGCCTGGCTTTGGAAATAAATACATGACATTCCCACGGATGTTTCTGTATTACGATGTTTGAACTATGGACTACCTATATAACCTGTTCATGTGCCACGCCTAACGCTAAACTTTCAAAGTGGGCTCCCACAGTACAGTAATATATAGGCGCATTTCGACGCCATTTGAGGTGGAGTTTGGATCACATAAAGGGTCGTATATTGTGTTAAAATATAGAAGGAATGGTCTCATTCATTAAAATGTTGATACGATCCCTTAGCGTTCGTATCCCAGCTTATTAAACCTGTGGGCATAAGGGGTCGTCTAAAAACAATAAGGGGTTCATTAAAAAAAATAAAGGGTCATCTCCAAAAGTTAACTCAAATAAGATCAGAAAGTAAGGAACAAACACATGTGGATGATGCACATTTGTATTGATGATTTTGATCTGTTGAAGCCAGCCAAACTCGCGACAGTCGTTAGGTATCAAGAGTTCTCGTCGGATAGCCGTTACAACGAAGCAGTATATAAGTTACACAATATTGTCCACAAACATTCGACAGAGGGCTATGATGTTTCTTGGAAAGTCCATTCGTAGCCGTGTTTGTTCATGAAGGAGCGGCATGTCGTGTGCAGTGGCGGCAGACCGTACCAACAGAAGTATTCGCCGCGTGTGTTAGCGTCCATGTACAGCGCTATCCAATGTTCGCCCGGTTCGTCGCCGTCGTCGATGTTGCACACGAAAGCGACCGTAAAAAAACATCTATCGTCGTTCGCAGTCCATCTTTGGGTACGACACCGCGAAAGATCGATATGGTGCGTGGATCTCGCGTTAGGAGCGCAGTGATCTAATTAGTGTCCATCTAGAAGTCGTCGACGACGTTCCGACTCTTGTCGATTTCCAGCACGGATTAGAACTCGGCGTAAGCGAGGACGTTGATGGTCTCTGCGAGCGCTGCAGCGAAATGAATCTCGATGCGCAGGTTGCCCTTTTGTACCAGATGGAAGCAGGCACCGTCGCACGCGTCGGGGGTGAGATCGACAACCGAAGAACGTGTAGCCGTACCGGAAGTCGACGCGAGTCAGGTCGTTTAATTCGTCCTGCCACACCTTACCGATCGAAGTGAACAGGGTGAGGTAGCTCCTCACGTAGCAGTTGTTGGCGAAATTCGGCTGGAGTGGTTTGGCGGGTGCCTGTCGTCCGTCCACGTACACGGCAAGGAAGTTGATGTCGTTGTGCTTGGCGTTAAACGGGTTCTTGGCGTACGAACCGTTGTACGCGTCGTTGTCGATGCAGCACAACACCAGTAATTTCGGCAAGGTACCGAGGAACCGGTTCTCGTGCGTGTGCGTCCGATCCCCAAGCGGGATTGAATAGACTTTGCAGTCGACGGAATGTAGGCTATACAATAAATATCACATGATCACATTATATTTAAAAGTTTTCATTTTATGACGTCTTATATCGAACGCCTATACAATGGTTATATATTGCGTCAGCAGTCCCACATCAATACCGCTCTTGCAACATTGTTACTAATTCCCTCTGCGCTTACAACTTTTTTCACTGATACAGTCTCGGTTGCAACATTGTTCTGATTAGCATCCTTTGTTCTCACAGTACGGTTTACAGCTGGATAAACTGTTGGGCTTAGAGTTAACTTCCTTAGGGAGTCCAATTAGTGTTAGGGTCAGCTCGCCACTTGGACTCGGGGTAGTGGCCACTCCGTCGGGGTCAAGTCACGGTCAAGGTCAGGTCAGGATCAGGGTTCACCGCAGACGACAGAACGTTGGGGATACGCAGCCGTGAACAGGTAGGGGTTACAGCTAGGGTTATCTCCATTCGCCTGGGGGCGCTCCACAGCCGCCAGGGGCGCTCACGTTACCTACAAGGCTGTGCGCATGCGCAATAAACCGGAAACGGAAGTGATTTGTGCATATGGCAACCGGCGGTGCTTGGTCAGGACCCTTACGTTACTGTCGTCACGATATGTTTCACGTAGTCTGCCCTAGTCTGTTTTTTAATCGCCGTCTTTACAGACACACCAAGGACATGTTTTGTCATCGCTTCGAGACGTTCGTCGTTCGTCGTCAGTGGTGCATACGTGTCAGCGTCGAAAGGTAGCACTTTTCGAATGCAGTCGTCAAAAGCAGCTGTTGACAAATTATCTCCTCTCCAATCTATCAGTAACAGTCATGTCGCAAGCGTCGGAATTATGTGCCAGCTGTACATCTCGCACATATAACCGATACCGTCGGGATGTTACGTTACTTTACACTGACACATGTAACAGCATGCACTGCTTTCGATAGTCAGGGGTCGAGCTATATTATATCTTCCATCGCTTACCTCTTCCAGTCTTGCCAGTCCCTTTTGTTGTTAAGCAGCAGCCATCTCTTGCGCAACTTCACTCTCCAAATCCAACATATGTTGCACCATCTCTTTGAAGTTTTGAACTTGTTACCACAGCGAACACAGGTGAATTGTCGACCAAGTCCGGGCGCTGATATTTATACATCGCAGACGCCTGTCACCCTTCGTTCTTTCTACCAATCACAGTAAAAGTCGTGTCGCAACATCACATGATGTTCAAACTACAATGTCTCGTGTTACATCGACCTTATCAGTCACGCAGTAGCTCGATATCTGGCACGCGCTCTCTGTACTAACCACGACCCATCGTTAACCTGCACAGCTATTGTTCGTCCGAGGCTAGGCCACATTACCTTTTGTTTGTCGTCTCAGATAACTTCGAATTTCCATCAGGATGAGTCCGAGCGTGTTCTGACCAATTCCACCTGATTTGTTTAAACCCCAGTAACCTTCCCATGATTTCACTCATTCAACCAGTGGCACTTCTCCCGTGGATAAAACATACTGCTTCAGGTGAAGGTCGTTAAATTTCCTTCGTACTGTCGACCACATAATATTTCTCCTCTGTGCTTTCCATTCTGACAGTGGTCGTGTCGTTTGATGGTTTTACTAATCCGTTTGGCTTGCCGTCCAGCTCGTGACGCTTTCATTTTCATTGCTGCTTTTCTATTTCCTTCAAAGATGGCACGTTTATACTGATAAGCGGGTTCAACTGTTTCAAATACACAGCCCCAAGCATTTATCCTGCTGGGATAACAGTTAGAGAGAGGATGATTTTCTCCGGTGCGGTGGTTGAGGGGTAGAGCGTCGGACTTTCGGTCGAGGGGACCGGGGTTTAAAACCACCTGTGGCAGAGCGTCGGACTTTTTGGTCGAAGGGACCGGGATTCAAAGCCACCTGCTGCCGTTTCAAAACCTGGGCAATTTCGTTCACTCCACGTTGTCTGTGTCTTTCGGAAGATACACTAAAAGCCGTTGGTCCCTTCTACCTGGTGTCTATGCCAGGGGAAGTAAAAGATCCCACACAGGGGGTAAATGTGTAAACTGTCTTGGCCTCAAAGAGTAGTGGTCTCTCTCTCTCTCTCTCTCTCTCTCTCTCTCTCTCTCTCTCTCTCTCTCTCTCTAACCCACCAATTCCCGGCCCGTGAGAGGCGCCGTGCAGCACTTACAACGCTCTTAAGGAGCCCAGACCTTGACAGGAACAAGAAGAACTTCGCTGCACAAGTCATGTTGCGTTTATGTTTAATACATTCTCATACACTGCTAATTGTATGTACCCAGTGCACTAGCTTTTTTCCTTTACTTCGAACTCCCTTCAGCCATGATGGATCGCTTATTCTCTTCTTGACCTACTTATCTTGTTTACTGCATTCCGTAAGACATTCCGTATTGATTACCCGTTCTTTATAAAGGCCTCCACGTGTCTGACACCGCCACTTCCGGCCAACGATATGCTCACAGCCTGCGTTGAAATATGTTTCATACTGTTTGTTCTCTTCGGACAACTGTAAGTAAAGTTTAACTTCGATTTCGTTATATATGTTAACATTGTTAAAGCAGTATACTTGTTACACAACATCTGAACCCTTGTTGGTTTCACTGCT
>BSQZ01000012.1:222500-227500 GCA_033239005.1 Lamellibrachia satsuma | reverse complement strand
CATTCTCTCGCCGGTGATTTATTTAGCAAATCGTGATTTTTATCATTGTAATGCACATTAACCATTAACTGTATGTACTAATAATAGTTGTATAATGTATATGTTGCAGATAATAATGCCATCACATTTTATTGATATAGGGTGATTAGTTCAAGGGATTTTAATTTCATATGTTCACCTCGTGGAAATAATGTAACCGAGTCGCAGTAGGCTTATATAATATAATTATCGTTAATCTCTAGGCGAGACGTGCCAATTATATATTTTAAATTTTCATATTCGCACTATCTCGCTGTCAGTACGCCGGCAGCATGAAATAGCTGCGAGGCCGCGGCTTGCCCGCGAACTCGGTTTGTCGACCGCGGGATTATTCACTCGCTTATCGATCATTCGTTGTTCGCTTTACCAAAATCGATTTTTCGACATCACGTAGTCTTACGCAGCAACAGTGTCGTTTACGGTGCATCTGTCACATTTCAAGTTGTTGACTTCCCTGATGGCGTGGTTGTCACCAGGGCGTCTTCTTATGGCTTGGTTGTCACCAGGGCTTCTTCTTCGAACTTTACTGCTAACGTCCGTCTATCTCGGGGCAAACGACGCAGCAGGTGAGACATTTATTTTACAAGTAATGCGAAAGGTTGACATATCAGCATGACAGGTCACCTGTGTGACTTGGCATATTCACGCATAGCATTGGTGATAAGATGTAGAACAGAAGGAACGTATTTCATTTGAATTACCGTAAATAAAAGAGGGGCATCTGACAGGAAGTGGGAAGTGGGGGTTTGGACCCCAAAACAGATATGAGATGGGAGGTTAGGACCTCTGTCAACCCCGTAAAAGACGATTTATATAGACCATCTCAGTGAACATAATCACCCGTTACTGAACTTGATAAAGCAAAAAATTATCAGTGGGTTGTCGTGGATGTCACTAGGATGGCCGGATAGCACCAAGGAGTGGACAAGTGGGTGTCACCGGGATGGTGGGATGACACGAAGGAATGGACAAATGGGAGTGCCGTGGGTGTCACCGGGATGGTGGGATGACACCATGGAACGGACAAGTGGGAATGTCGTGCGTGTCACTAGAATGGTGGGATAACACCAAGGAGTGGACAAGTGGGGGTGTCGTGGATGTCACCAAGATGGAGGGATGACGCCAAGGACTGGACAATTGGGAGTGTCGTGGGTGTCACCAGGATGGTGGGATGACTCAAAGAAATGGACAAGTGGAAGTGTCGTGGGAGTCACCGGGATGGTGGGATGACACCATGGAATGGACAAGTGGGAGTGTCGTTGGTGTCACCGGGATGGTGGAATGACGCCGATGAATGGACAAGTGGGGGTGTCGTGGATGTCACCAGGATGGTGGGACGACACCTTGGAATGGACAAGTTGGAGTGTCGTGGAAGTCACCAGGATGGTGGGGCGACATTAAGGAGTGGACAAGTGGGAGTGCTGTTGCTGTCACAAGGATGACATGAAGGACTGGGCAAGTGGGAGTGTCGATGGTGTCACCGGGATGGCGGGATAACACAAAGGAGTGGACATGTGGGGTAGCAACTAAGTTTTATACATAGAAGTAGTCTCATCGATAGAAGGAACTGAGCTTGATAAGTAGAAGTAGTTTCTTTGGTGGAAGCAACTATTTAAGTAGAGGTGGTCTCATCGGTAAAAGCAAATAACTAATGATAGGTTCATCGGTACAAGCAACTAAGCTTCATAAGTAGTAATTTCATGGATAGATGCAACTATTTTTTAAAGTTGAAACAATCATCGGTGGAAGCAGCAGAAGTTTTATCAGTAGAGATAGCTTCATTTGTAGAAGCAAGTAAGCTTTACAAGTAGAGGTAGTCTCGTTGGTGGAAGCAACTAAGTTTTATAGAGTTTGTATCATCGGTGGAACCACATGACGCTTGGTGGTATTGTATCTCTGTATACACAGCTTCACCTACACATTGAATAATTGATCGACGTTATTGCTTCATACAGTGCACTCATGCAGTAAGCTTTGCAGTATAGACCTTTACATTAGTAGACGCTGCATTATTAATAAGTTGAAGATTTGACTTTCAAAACCACCTATATCCATTTTATAAGTTGACTTTCAAAACACATGTACACCCACACACACAAACACACACACACGCACAAGCACACGCACACGCACACGCACACGCACACGCACACGCACACGCACACGCACACGCACTCACACACACACACACACACACACACACACACACACACACACACACACACACACACACACACACACACACACACACACACACACACACACACACACACACACACACACACACACACACACACACACACACACACACACACACACACACACACACACACACACACACACACACACACACACACACACACACACACACACACACACACACACACACACACACACACACACACACACACACACACACACACACACACACACACACACACACACACACGCACGCACACACACACACACACACACACACACACTCATATGAAGAGTTGACTTTCAAAACCACCTATATCCATTTTATAAAATAAATAGTTATCCATATTTACCCATCCTACCTTTATCAAGTCATTTCCCCTTACCGAAAGCATAGTGAACATTGGCATTTCATTCAAAACCAGTTATATGCGATGGTGCATCTCAATCAAACCAAAACGATTCCAAATAACCAACCAGAATGGTAGCATGGGTCATGTGACCACCTGTCATATGTCACTATTGTATGGGTGGGTGATCGTTGGGGATGTAGTAATTGCTGGACAAGGACGAAAATTAGATAGTTTAGACGGAGTTTTAGTGCGTGAAGTCAACAAAGTAATGCGCCAAAAACGGGGAGAAATATTAAGGTGTCGCTGAAGCGAAGAAGAAAAGGTAAATTTTGCCATACTGAATATTGATTATTTTGTTTCGATCATGTGCATACCTTATATTTATAATAGCAGTGATTGTGAAGCTAGTGCAGTCTGGGGCAGTGTCGTGCAACTAAATGCTAACAATTATAATACATGACAGTCATATGCAATAGTGTATCTGCATGCTTGTAGTGTTTGATGATCCCGTTTAGAAGGTTGGTCACAGCCGCCCCCTGCTGCCTTGATGTCTGTAACCTGATACAAATCATTATTTGTTTTTTCCACAGGCGACCATGTTAACATTTCTGCGGGGAACAAAAATCCCCAAAGGGAAGTAAAATAATGATCTGACCCCTATTACCGACTGAGTGCACCACCAGCGCGGTTCTCCTATACGGCGGTTCACTTTGATAAAGGTTTCACGAGGTCAAGCTATCAGACAATTAGTAAAAACAGTGGGGGACTGGCAAGGGGGTTGTCATAAATTCTGCAAGTGGTGGAGGGGAGGGGTTGTCGGCATGTGTACTATCTTAGATGTAGACCCAATTAATAGATAGTCTAATAATATTTTTTATCTGCCAATCATATGTTTGTGTGTGTCATACGCATTCTTTCAGGTATTCCGATCCTCATGTGAACGAAGAAATTCCACGGGAGAAGCCATGCAAACATGGCGACAACACAACATTCTGTTGCGATAAATTAGTGACAAGTGACATTAATTCATTCCGGTTAAATTCTTTGAAAAGATCGATAAGCAAGTGCAAGACAACTTCTTGTTAATCCACATTACCAGCCAGCCTCTCAAACGTAGCAACCAGACCGTCGGAGGCAACAAACACATTCCAAGATATTCAAGGTGCGCTGTGCTGACGGCCAAATCTTGAGAGTGCGCCGTGAAACCTTTATCAAAGTAAACTACCCTATAGGGAAGAACCGCGTTGATAGCGTACTCTGTATCAGGCTACAGGCGTCAGTGCAAAAGTGGGACGCGGAGGTGACCAACGTTCTAAAAGCAGTGAAGCCAAGAAAGTTAAAGTGCGGCATTTCATTGGTAGTCTACGTGAAAGTGAAAGCCATTATGTTCGAAACGAAAGTGTTAGAATCTACCTGCCATCTGAATTTAGAAGTGTCTGAAATTTGCACAAGATTTACAAAGCTTCTCTTGAAGAAAACAACAAAGTTACGTACATAATATTTTAGCAGATCGTCGTACTTGAATTTAGCATTGGATTCTCATCAGCAAAGGTAGACAAACGTGTGATCGAATCACTAGCGAACTGAAACATTGTGAGCGGCAAAGAAAGGTGGACAAAAGGTGTCAGCTCCGTGTACACATGTTGAGGGCAAAAGCATTCTATTCCCGAAAGCTCGCAATATGTAACTTTGGTACTTGCAATCTAAACACGGGAAAGCACTACAATTAAACCTGGATTGAGCATCAGTCAGGAAGTGGTCCAAACTAACTCGCGAGTTGTGTTCATGACTATCTTACTCATGTAATGCCCCTTGATGCAAACTATGAACACGTCGATAAAGTTCGTCTTTTCAGTGACGGATGTGGTGGCCAAAATAAAAACAACATTGTCCTGACTATGGCAATGATCTGGTTGAGCCGCTCATCCGAACATATTAAATCACTGTAAATGATATTTCCAGTGCGGGGACATTCGTTTTTACCATGTGACCGTCTCTTTGGGTGCATTGAGTAGGTTATCAAAGTAAACGAATCAATAACCTCACTAAATGCGACCGTGGAAATAATTACATTGGTATGCTAAAATGATATTAGTTTCTATCTACAAGATTACAGTCTATACCTTCCTAACGTAATTGATCAAGATTTGCAATTGAACCAATAAATGTCAAACATATGTTTTCATCCAAATCAAAAGTCCAAAATTCAAACCTCTCTAGAATTCAGACAAGGTGACTGCGATTTTTAAATACCAGCATACATACGTCTTTAGATGTATTAAACATACTGTTGCATTATTTTTTGTAGGAAAAAAAATAAGTACAAAAACATTTCTCTCTTCATGTGTGTGTGTGTGTGTGTGTGTGTGTGTGTGTGTGTGTGTGTGTGTGTGTGTGTGTGTGTGTGTG
>BSQZ01000012.1:0-215000 GCA_033239005.1 Lamellibrachia satsuma | reverse complement strand
ACGCAGTACACGTAAGTCTTTTATAGGACATACAGTAATACCCATCAACATGTGTCTCAAAATATCTTCTTCTGATAATTGTTTGATGCACCCGCCTATGTCTTCTGCTCAAAATTACTGGAGACAATCCTCAACAGTCATGGCGATTGGTGAACGCTGGCAACTTCGGACTTGCCTTGGAATTCAGAGAGATGACTCAAGGCTTGACTTGGTGATTCACTTGAAACTTGACTTGACTTGCAGGTCCATGACTTGACTTGACTTGCCAGTTTGTGACTGCAATAGGCGATGTGACCGCTGTAAACGAAACATTCTATGGTAGTTCTTCGTTACAATGCTGACAAACAATACCATTATCAACATAAATATCATCACATATATCATCACCATCGACATCGTCGGCATCATCATCATTATTTACGTTTCCAAAACGATGCTAGAATTGGTTAAAGACATACACTACGACATGTTATCCATTTTCAAATGTGCGGGAAATTTTACTTCCTACTTCCCTTGGCATAGACACAAGATAGCAACTGTCTTTAATGTCACTTTCGAAAAACACAGGCAACGTGGGGTGAACGAAATTGACCAAGTTTCGAAACGGCGGCAGGTGGACTCGAACCACGGTCCTCTCGACCGACAGCCCGGTGCTCTAACTGCCGGACCACAGCGAACCACTTTTTGTCAAACATCATATCTAAACTAAACAGTGCGTCTAGGATGAACAGTTAAAGAAAAGTAGTTACAGGGTTTTTGCAAAAGTATGTTGCATATACTGGTATGTTATTTATACATCTATGCACATAAAGTGAAGTCTACATGTCTCTAGTATCTAATGTATAAAACAAAAGTGTATTTCTGTCTGTCTGTCTGTGTGATTGACAATTTTTTTCAGGAATTAACTGTGGCCAGCCACAGAACCTGACCAATGCTGCAGTACAGTTCAACGGGACGACGTTTGAAGACACCGCCCATTACACGTGTGATATCGGATTCCAGTATCTGAGTGAAGCTAGTTTCGTGGAAACGAAGTGCAACGGCACGGGGAATTGGACATCTGCCAACGAAACATGCCAAGGTTAGTACGTTTGTCTATATATTGCAAGCCACACATCCTTTAATAACAAGGGTGTTGTTTATACTTTTATAATCTTCTAGGGAATTACTTGATATAGTAAAATATTTGTAAATCAGATAACTTTCATTTTACATACCCAATGTGTGTTCAAGCAAGCAATACAACCTCTAATAACAAGTGTGTTCTTTATAGTTTCTAAGCTGACACATGTCATCTGGGGAATTGTTTGATTAAGTAAAATATTTATTAATATAATTAATTGCACTTTCATTGACACCTTACGCACATACATCTGTATCTATCAACGCTGGATATGTAATAATATATGTGTAGTTATGTGTAGTCATATATAGTTATGTGTAGTCATATGTAGTTATGTGTAGTCATATGTAGTTATGTGTAGTCATATGTAGTTATGTGTAGTCATATGTAGTTATGACTACACACCCACACGATGTGTAGTCATATGTAGTTATTCTAACATTCATTCTTCCAATTGCATTGTCTTTCGACGCTTTACTGTTATCGCATTGTTGTCTGCGGTCACTTCTCCTTTTTCCTGCAGCGATAAACTGCGAACCTTTGACAAACATCACTTTTGGGCGCTACAACAGCACACGTTGTGCGACACAGAAGAGTCTCTACAACGACACCTGTGAACTAAGTTGTGAATTTGGCTATGTGTTACAAGGGCCGCAAGTACAGAGGTGCACCTTGGCGTGGGAATAGACCCCAAATATCACGGGGCACTGTGAAAGTAAGCCCTTCTAATCGTGTGTTGTGTTTAATCATAGAATTATGACGTAAGCTTGATAAAGATCAACATCACTTTCGATGAAAACATGTCCTGATATATTACTGTTTGAGATGTCAGGAATGAAGCGTACTGTCCTTGCGTTTTATAGACAAACTGTTATAATCAATAATTGACTAGTCAAAGCGCTTTCAAATTTGTGTGTGTGCGTGCGCGCGTGCGCGCGTGCGTATGTTTGCATACGTGTGTATATTATATCTAGCACATTAGCTGTTATGTCTAACTTTATTTGAAGTAATATGTGATTGACCATTTTGTTCAGAAATGAACTGCGGCCCGCCACAGAACCTGACCAATGCTGCAGTACAGTTCCGCGGGACGACGTTTGAAGACACCGCCCATTACACATGTGATATCGGATTCCAGTATCTGAGTGAAGTTAGTTTTGTGGAAACGTGGTGCAACGGCTCGGGGAATTGGACATCTGCCAACGAAACATGCCAAGGTTAGCACATTTGTCTATGTATTGCAAGCAATACAGCTTTGAATAACAATGGTGTTTGTTTAGACGTTTTACTGTTATCGCTTTGTTGCCTGCGTTCACGCTCGTACGCACACCACGCACACACGCACAAACAGACACACACACTCTCTCTCTCTCACACACACACACACACACAAACACACACACACACACACAATGTGTAGTCATGTGTAGTTATTATAGTGTCTTCATTCTTCCACTTGCAATGTCCTTCCACACTTAACTATTACTGCTTTGTCGCTTACTATCACTGCTCCTTTTTCCTGCAGCGATCACCTGCGAACCTTTGACAAACATCACTTTTGGACGCTACAACAGCACACGTTGTGCGACACAGAAGAGTCTCTACAACGACACATGTGAACTAAGTTGTGAATTCGGCTATGTGCTACAAGGGCCGCAAGTACAGAGGTGCACCTTGGAGTGGGAATGGACCCCACATATCACGGGGCGCTGTGAAAGTAAGCCAATCAACTATTGCGTTGCGTAGAATTACGATGTAAACGTCATTATGACTTTAACATGTCTTTTGCGTTATATAGATACATCGCTACAATCAGTAGTTGGCTAGAGAGCTGTGAACCTGGTTTTGTTCAAACGGCGTTCTCGTCGACACTAAGAAGCGCTGCCAAATTGGTGTGTGTGTGTGTGTGTGTGTGTGTGTGTGTGTGTGTGTGTTTGTGTGTGTTTTTATTTTATATAATTAAATATAAGGATTATTTATTTGTAACCTTTACATGTACGGTAGGTAATTGACCCAGCAAAAAGTGACGATTTCCTGTTCATTACGTAAGTGGTAAATGGATGTTCCAGGGATCCACTGCCCAAACCTGACTCACCCACGAAATGCCGAAATCATCTCGGACCCAGGCTCCACCATCGCCGGGTCCGTGGTAAGGTATAGATGCGCAGAGGGCTTTAGGCAGATCAACGGAAGTCTGGAGCTGTTGTGTAATTTGGATGGATACTGGAGTGCCGACCTCCCGCAATGCACGGGTAGGTGAACGGGTGAAAAGGAATTTTCGAAAACAACTAGCGATATTATGTTTAAAGATTTGTGAAGAGAGTAGAAATAAATAAAGCAAGAAATGCACCGTCTAAAATAAAATATTATTGAGAAACTTTAAACCCATGGCGTCGACACGTTTTTATGCTGATATCATAATTTTAGCCGCAAATATCCCATAAATCACAGTGGATGATCCATATTCCTTACACTTAATGATATTCTTTTTACATTTCTTCAGCGATCCGATGTTCCGCGCCTGAGTATCCGTCCTTCACTGAAGTAGACGTCAACGCCACCTCGTATGCCTACGCGACGACTGTCACGTACTTCTGCATGACGGGCTTTGACCTGATCGCGGGTGACACCGCGAGAACGTGCCTGGCTAATCGCGAATGGTCCGGCATCAAGCCACTTTGTCGAAGTGAGTGGAACTACGTAGATCATCAAATCAGAATGAGACGTTTCATAGCGGTGATCATATTTAGATAAACATACACATACTTGGACCATAACAAACATAATGTGAAGTGAACATATATATGTCATTAAGAAAAACCACTTTGTTGAAGTAAGTGGACCCACCTTTTGTCAAAACAGGAACAAACTGCACATGTAGGTGTTACTATAATTTTTTTTTATTTAGTATATACATGTTGCAACAGGCACAATTTAAATGTAATACTGTAACTACTTGCATGGCATTTAACGTGTTAAATGTTATGTTTTGTTTGTGGTTTAAACCAAACGACATTACCGATGGTGTAGTGCGATTCCCAAGCAACCGTCTACCGTTTGTGTTGTTCCGTTGTCAGTCGTGTCGTGCGGGAGTCTGGCTCCGGTGGCCCACGCCCTCTACGTCGTCCCGGAAGAGACGACCTACATGACAACGATCACGTACGACTGTCAGGAGGGATACAAGCGCGGAGTGGCAAACTGGATCCGAACCTGTCTGAACAAGCAGTGGACTGGAACACCTCCCATGTGTGAAGGTCAGTGTGACACTGGAACAAGGACGTCAGGTGTGTATATGTGTGCGTGCGTGCGTGCGTGTGTGTGAGTTTGTGTATGTATACACATACGTAAGCATGATATCATCATTACGTGATCAGTGAGTGAATGAAAGACAGTAATGGTAATGAGTAGGCACGTGAGCGAGTGAGAGATCAGTCCTGAGTGAATGCACGAGTAAAAATGTTGTTTAATACATGCTTGCATGCAACAATACTTGTGCGAATACTGGGAAACAGAATATCAAAATCGGTATGTCTATATAGCAAAGCAATAATCAACCTACCCATTCCTTGTTGTAGAAATAAAATGTTCGAATCCACCGAAAGTCAACTATACGCTACTCGATGTTGCTGGAATCCGGATGAACGAATATGCCTACTACGCATGCGTCGACGGCTTTAGACTGGAACGAGGCAACCTGTCGAAGCGATGTAACAAGGCAGCGGAATGGCAGGGCGAAGATCCCCTATGCGTTGGTGAGTGGAAGTAGGAGAGTATATGCTCCATATATTAAGGAACAATCCTAGAGGGGCGACCCGGATGATATTGTAGAGGTACCGGAAATTGCACCACCACAACCACCCACCACCACCTCCACCTCTACATCCACCACCACCACCACCACCCACCACCACCTCCACTTCCACCACCACCACCACCACCACTACCATCACCACAGCAACACCAACAACAACAATCACCATCACCACAGCAACAACAAAAACAACAACAACCACTATCACCACCACCACCTCCCCTTCCACCACCATCGCCACCACCAACACTACCATCACCACAGCAACGACACCAACAACAACCACCATCACCACCACCACCACTACCATCACCACAGCTACAACACCAACAACAACCACCACCGCCAGCATCAACACCATTGATAAACACAATTTATTTGGCATTTGCTATATTTTGAACATATATACTGTTTCGTATACATGGCCCATTATATGAATGTATTAAAATAAAAATGCTTGCCTTAATGTACTGACAGAAATCACGTGTGGCGAGCCTCGACAAATCGAGCACTCGAAAATAAGAGTAACTGGCAGGAAGCTCAACGCGAAGGTTCGTAAACTGCACTTCAGTTTGTTATTTCTTACGTTCTGTAATAACTTTAATATTTAAGTATGTTGCTGGTAAGGAAGAGCGCCCATTTCGTGAAGGTATCATTTTGTTTCATGTAGCAGATGTACGGCATTTTTGCAGAAACATCAGTGAGAAGAATTTACATAAACTCTGGTTTTATTCGTGTCCAAGCACAGCTGAACTTACTGCAGGAAACTATGACAATTAAAAATTGTGTGGAAGATTAATGAATGGTGGATAGCGACAATTAGTACGTATCTGTCAACATTGACAATATCAATACTTGGAGACTCTTGTTGCAACATGTTATGTTTTACATGTGTAGTAATGTTTTGATGGTGTGTGAAGGCGATCTACACATGTGAGACGGGCTACGAGCACTAATCTGGCAACAGCATCGCGCTGTTTCGAGAGAGCGGCCATCGGAGTGACGTCACAATCGTTTGTCCAGGTTCGCTAACAGAATCCAATTATTTAATGTTAAAAACGTCAAACACTGTCAAAACGTGCCGAATTTGTTAAATGTATGACTTTGTTGTTTCCTTTTAAGTCAATGTAGTTTTATTGTATCAAGTAATGTTGTATGAGTTGTGCAGTTAGCGTGCATTGTGTGTAGGTTTAGGTTTTATGCGTTTTATGTTGTACTGGATACATTTCACTTTCAGTTGTATAATGGTTTGATATACCTCGAAAGTGGTCAGTTGAGCACAACACATGATTGGTCAGAAATCATTTTCATTTGTCATTTGTCATTCAAGTTCTCAATATAAGTTCTCCTATAAGTCTCCTATCGACATACATTTTAGTTAGTCGTTTATATTTCCACGTGTGCGAATGTCGTAAACTGAAAGAACACATCAGTTTAGTGTATCCGTCTTCCGATAAATACAGTACAACAAATCGGAACTTTATTAAGATGTTTTGTGTTTTGAAATTGAATTGTTTTGTAATATTAAAACATCCTTTAATATATATATATATATATATATATATATATATATATATATATATATATATATATATATATATATATATATATATATATATATATATATATATATATAAATGTTTATTATACTGGATACATTTCCATATTGAGGGTTTGTTTCTTATATCATCGGTCATAACATAACCTTTTTATTTGTCATTTGTCATCCAAGTTCTCAACCGAAATTCCTCGCGTCTCCGAACGACAAATATAAAACTAAATGCGATTCCCAATTGGTCGCTTATATGTCCACGTGTGCGAATGTCACAAACCGAGAGAACGCATACGCTTAATGTGTTAACAAATGGGACATGTTTGACATTTTGAACGTAAAAACGCTTTCCAATATTAAAACATCTTTTAATATACATTTCCTTAACGTTTTCTCTTGATCAATTCAAGCACAAGAAGTTCAGACAGTTTTATATTTACATAAGATAAATAACACTAACATGTAAGATGGCGTTGCAGATGTGACATGTGGCGCCCCGCCGCAGCCGCTGCACACACTAGTGGTGGAGTCGGGAAAGGGGACGAATGGCCGGGCGGACTACGTCTGTGAGAAAGGCTACCGACTCACGTCTGGCACTACTCGGTCCTCGTGCACAACACAGGGTCAGTGGACAGGCGTCACCATCAAATGTCAACGTGAGTGAATCCCCACTTTACCTGTGTCCTTCGAATGAGTCGCCAAATGCCATTGGTCCCTTCTGCCTGGTGTATCTGCCCGGGGAAATAAAATATCCAACACAGACGTAAATTTATAACCTGTCGTGGACTCGCAGAGTGATGGACTCTATTTCTAATCCAGGGGTTCTAGCACTCCAGACCGGGGCTGCCTCCAGTGTGTAGCTGATCCATGCAGGGGTGTAAAACAGTATGTGGATGGAGCAGGTTTGAAAATCAGATTGCCATATAAGTTCTAATTATGGTAATAACGAACAAAAGAACATTTGGTGGTCAGTTAGCCGTACGTACTGTCAAATGAAGATATTCTAATTAAGACCAAAGTATAGAAGGTAAGCACAGAAGAAGATGACACTGGATCGAGCAGTCCTGAGAAGTTTTACATGGACGCCTGAAGGCAAACGAAAAGTTGGTCACCAAAGACAACATAACGTAACAACTGTGGAAAAAGAAAAACAAGACCTGGTTTGGAAGTCTTGGATTGAAGTCAAACAGGTGTTGGACACACGCACGCACGCACGCACGCACGCACGCACGCACGCACGCACGCACGCACGCACGCATGTATGCATGAACGCACATTATCCAACAAATTTATACATATGTTTACTGCAGGCATCACATGTCCGGTCATTCCCACTGCCCACGTGGTCATCGTCAACCAGACCGGTGACCAGTTGGACGACAGCATGACCTTGGAGTGCGTGTCTGGCTACCGTTACGTGTCCGGCAGCACCATAAGGACTTGTCTGTGGACTAGAAACTGGTCAGGCGTGCCGACGGCGTGTAAAGGTCAGTGAGTGAGTGAGTGAGTGAGTCAGTCCGTCAGTGAACGAGTGTGTCGTGAATCATTGACTTAACATAGGAATACTTAATTGTTTGGTTGAACTTTTTATCAAAAAAATAATCGATTCATTATATCCACACACACACACACACACACACACACACACACACACACACACACACACACACACACACACACACACACACACACACACACACACACACACACACACACACACACACACACACACACACACACACACACACACACACACACACACACACACACACACACACACACACACACACACACACACACACACACACACACACACACACACACACACACACACACACACACACACACACACACACACACACACACACACACACACACACACACACACACACACACACACACACACACACACACACACACACACACACACACACACACACACACACACACACACACACACACACACACACACACACACACACACACACACACACACACACACACACACACACACACACACACACACACACACACACACACACACACACACACACACACACACACACACACACACACAGACACACACACACACACACACACACACACACACACACACACACACACACACACACACACACACACACACACACACACACACACACAGACAGACAGACAGACAGACAGACAGACAGATAGATAGAGGGATTGATAGATAGATATCCATATATGTTCAATCAGCATTGCAGCAGGACAATATTCTAATCGCATGTTGTATCTGATAAAACAGAGTCATGAGCTGTATTGTTGGTAGTCTCGCTTATCTGACTATCGCTTGCTTTCGACGAAAATTCGCCGAGAAGAGAGTCTGGCCTCAGAGGCGTGGTCTCGCTGTTACCCACTGTCACCACTCCATGATGTGTAGGCGTTGCGTGAAGCGCCAGCAGCCAATCAGCGTCATTGTCGAGATTCTACACTAAACTTAATTTTTTGCTTGATTTAACTTTTCAGTCTGACAGTTGTGCAAATATAATCAGTTTAAAGTTAATTCGAATTGCATCGTATACACTAATAAAGTTCACTCTTATTTTTCTAATTAGCCCGGATGACATCTTAATTAGTTACTTATGCAAATCTGCGTTACCGGCAGTCGTAAGTACACATTTGTGTATATGTTCCAGAAATGATGTGCAACAAACCAATGCCAGTGTTGGGGGCCACTGTTTCACACCTATCACTGTCAGTGCACGCCAGCGCCACCTACCGGTGTTCCCCGGGCTACCGGGCAGCAGGCGGGGATTTCTCCCGCATATGTCAAGTCGATGGGACGTGGAGTGGTCAGCGTCCCGTCTGTGAAGGTCGGTCAAGCCAATGTCACGACATTGGCTAAACTGAGTTCTTCTTATATTTATTTTGCTCCTTTTAAACAAATATCATGATATGGCATTTTACAATACATAACTCCACAGCCAGTTCATTTGTCCCTCATGAGTTACCCACTTTTTGCCTTGTTACTTTATACAATTAGCATGGGTCATGTTTGTCAATGTTGTTTTGGTGTATTTCGTTTTTATGGACAATTGTACTTTTTTTACTATTTAAAGTATTCTTGTGTGACACCGACCACAGTTCCTTTGCGCCTATTCTGACAATAAAAAGAGCTTTATTTTCAAAATGTCATGACTGGTAAGGTACCCTTTGTTAAATTTGTTTCTCTTGTTGCAATGGAAGGTGATCTTTCAGGACTCCACACCTGGACTATAGTCAAAGAACATTCACTATACACCTATATTTATTACTCACCAGGGGTCACCACGCTGATAAGGCAGGACGGTATGACAAGAACTACTGGGAACAAATGGAAGCGACATCAAAGCCACATAGATAATATGATAAAAACTGTGCAGTTTTGGTACATGATGATTCCTAACTGACTCACGTGATTATTTAAAAGGAGAACGTATGTCAAGGTTTTGTGTTTAGATTTAAACTATTTACATCATACAGTTGATGTATATAAGTTAAATATTCGTAAAGGCTGTAACGACAATATATCTTCCAGAGATCCAGTGTCCGACGGTACTTGTTCCGGAGAACTCGAAACTGCTCGTCATATCCGGCGGTCTGACCCCGGGGTCACTGACCACATTCAGATGCGTCCATGGATACACCATAGTAACGGGCGACAACGAGACCCGATGTACACCAGAGGGACGGTGGGACAGTCCCCTGCCTCAGTGCAGAAGTATGTCGCGGACACACACACACAAACGGATACACGCACGCACGCACACACTAACACATATAATATTCTAAAGATGTAGTTAATTTGTTGTTTATAATGTTTAACCTCAACGTGGCAGTAAAATTGCAGCATGCTAAACGGATATAATGGCGACTTTTAGAAGAAGCCTATTAACAGTGACCTCCCTCAAGTAAATGACATACTGATACTGTAATCGAGAGTTCAGCATAAGTTAAATAGTTCATATATATATATATATATATATATATATATATATATATATATATATATATATATATATATATATATATATATATATATATATATATGTGTGTGTGTGTGTGTGTCAGCAACTTAGTTGCCCCTCCGTCAGACTCATAGGCGCCACCTACAATGTCAGTAGCAATTAGAAAACACGATCTTGGCGAAAACAATGACAAAATCAAGACCCTCAGACATCTTACGTAACAATTTGAACTGAAATTCTTAGCGAATGAGTAGTTTTACAGAAAAACGCGGTCTTCGACGCTGACAATATGGCGTCGGCTTTTAGGCGCATGCTCATTTGCTTAATGACCGAAGAGCTCTATTGGATTAAATTAACGTGAAAAAACGTTGTACAATGACGGCAAATTAGCCAATAAAGGAAGATTTTGCAATACGATTTACAAATTGATTATTACCGGTGTATACGAAATGGAAGAAAGACCTGTTAGGAATGAGATGAGTTTACAAACAAAAATAGATTTGATCAGAGATAGCAGTGGCAGAAGCCATCGGCAGTTGGCTGAACGATTCGATATCGGCCGATCCACAATTTTGAAAACCGAGGAAGTTTCTCGATTTGTTCGATAACAACGATCGAACCGGCAAGTATGAACCGACAAACCATCAACTCGGCATACAACACACAGGCCATGCAGAAGGCTGAAGATTTGAAACCGTTCGCCAGTGACAGGGGAGTGGATGCAGTGTACCAACATGCTGTCCAGACTGAGGCTGAACTTACAGTTAAATATCTCCCATGGGAGAAGCTCTCCCATGGGAGATATTTGCAAACCACCATGAATGACTACCGTACAGTAGAATACAGCTAACGTGCAGTAGAGCTTACGTAGCTTGCAGGAGAGAATTTTCATTTGTATATACAGCTGTATCTACAGTTTCGTGCATAAACACATTATATGGTTTTACTAAATCATATTACATCTTGTGCTCTCTATAACTTACTTAACATTTTAAGAAAAGCAAGTACACCCTGTAACTGTATCCATAAATAATTCAGACACTATACTGCACATGACATTAACAATGTATTTGCTTAATATGCATCGCTATTAAAATAACACGCATCTGAGCCATTTATCCACTTCCCATGACGCTTCAGTGCCCATATTCAGTGTTAAGGTCACCTCGCTACTAGGATCATTTTTGCCCTAATAGTGAGGTTCCGCTGTATGTATGTATGTATGTATGTATGTATGTATATATATATATATATATATATATATATATATATATATATATATATATATATATATATATATATATATATATATATATATATATATATATATATATATATATATATATATATATATATATAAACAAAACGTTAATATATATATATATATATATATATATATATATATATATATATATAATGCATATAATGTATGTATGTATGTATATATATATATATATATATGAACAAAACGTTAATATATATATATATATATATATATATATATATATATATATATATATATATATATATATATGTGTGTGTGTGAGTGTGTGTGTATATATATATGTATATATATATATATATATATATATATATATATATATATATATATATATATATATATATATATATATGCTTCGTGTAAAAAGAAACTGACCTTTAAATTGCAAAGCTAGCATTTATCTAAACATACGTATCTCGGTATTAAAACTCGTTTAGAGAAATTGTTTATAAACACTTTTGACAGAGATTGACTGCGGCACTCCTCCGGCCGTGTCTAACGCCCACACCGAGAATCTGACGGCAACAACGTCTATGGCCACGGCGCAATACGCCTGTGACGAAGGCTACAAGGCGGACGTCATCGGAGCTCCTCTCGTCTGTGGCAAGTCGGCGAGTTGGTTGGGAGATCCACTGGTTTGCAGTGGTAGGTGCTTGTTTTCTAAAACCTATTTTATACCATTAACATTGCTACATAATGAGGAAGCTTAACTGTGTTAATGGCCGATGATACTAACACAAAGTAAGACTATTACTTTCTGACTAGCAACTGCTGATTTGCTAGATGTATTGGAACACCGCAAATCATCACCTTTAGGAGTAGCTTAATAAAAAGTGGGCTGTTCATCCACCTCTTTGGTAAATTGCATTAATATAATTATTTAGTTTTTTACAAATTATTTTTTAATAATTTAAGCTAAGTCATGTTGTGTATATTTAATCGTGTATGTTTAAAGTGTAGTGCCCACTACTCAACATTATGTCTATCTTTAGAAATACGGTGCGCGATGCCAGCACTACCGGTAAACACCTATGTCGAGGCACAGTCGCTCAACTACAAATCAACGATCGTCTACAAATGTCACAAGGGATTCGCTATGACATCTGGCGATAAACGCCGCACCTGCCAATTAGACAGCTCCTGGAATGGAACTGAACCAACTTGCGTCAGTAAGTGAGAGTAAATGCCATTTATTTATGTAAATTCTTCTTTCCGGAGAGATAGGTAGGGGAGACCGAGGCAAGTTATATACAGAGGCACATTGGTACAGAGCCGTTTTACGAAAACAAAGCACACATATAGTATCGTCATCTGTAGTAGTTGGTTGGAAGTCCTCAAGCGGTTAAGAAGTTAAGAAGATGCAACTTACGAGATGTGGACAAAAACGACTTTTTAAAAAAAACCTAAAACTTTTTTGGTATGTCCACATAATATTATTTCACGCACTCACTTTTTAAGTTTAGTGAATGAAACTTTACACATATATTCTGTGTAATGTAAGGTTATGCCGTGTAAAAGTGAAAATGAAATTCACGATTTGTTATTGACGAAGTGCGTTAAACTGCAAAAAAATTGTGTTTGTGGCAAGTTGTTACAGTAGTATGGTGCAAATGTTTACAACTTTAACAACTTTAACAACTTTAACAACTTTAACAACGCTCGGGCGGCTCGCAATAATGGCTGAGCCAGCTAGTTGTGTACCGACAATGAATGAAAGGAGTAAATTTATTTTAACCTTTGTTTCACATTTGAAGCAGTTAGCAGCGTGAAGTTGTTTAAAAACTAAATTGACAAATATCTCAGATGGGCGCGTTACACATAGATGAATATTTGTTGGACTCTCGATAAGCCAATGGTTTCCTTGTCCACTTGCCATCTATGTGTTTTTGCCTCGAATGGTAATCTTGATAAATCTTAGTAAATCTTTATGGCACAGCCCTATTTGAGTAATTAATAAATACTGCACGATGCCGTGAAATGTAGGTGTGAGTGCGTGTATGCGTACGTGCGTGTATCATTCTACCAAGCATAAGTCGCATTACAAATATATTGCAATTAACTATGTTATGCTCCATTCAATAATTTATATTCCATTTACGATTGTTTGTTATGTAAGAATCCGAGGAATGTGTGAATTTTGGTAACTAAACATGAACAACTTAATATACGAAGCTGTGAACACCTGCATTGTTGTGCACAATGTGTATGAGATGTATAATTGCGTATAATGAAATTAATATAATAACAGTAACATGTACGATGACTTTCGCTTTGTGATCCACCTGTTCTTTGCTGTAACAACATGCCATGTATGATGTAACAACTTGCCCTGTATGATATAACAACTTGCCCCGTTTAAAGGGCTAGTTATTACATTCGACCGCGCATGGAAAACTTCACATATCTACCTAACAACAATATGGAATATCATTGGTATGGTGCATTTTGTTAAAAAGAATAATACATATAATGTCTACGTTGACAGAAATAATGCATATAACATACCTTTCACAAAAACGTTACTTTAACTGAAAATTGTAACAACTAGACCCGGTCTCCCTTAAGGCGTTATCTTGGTGATGATGTTAATGTTGTAATGCATTTACTTTACATTAACATTTCTGCCATTCTAAATTAATAGTGCATGCTTGCCGATAATTATAATTATCAGTGCACATCCCACTCTGGAGTTAGACCACCACAGGTTACCCGTAATTTTATTCCCTGTGTGGGATGATTTATTTTACCTGGCATAGACACCAGGTACAAGGGACTAATATACTTTAATGTCTCATCCAAACAACATGATAATCATTGCATTAATAACAACATGATAGTCATTGCATTCATAACAACATGTTAACCGTTGCATTAATAATGACATGCTAATGATGAACTCTTGCAGTTATGCGGTGCAGCGATCCTCCTGCAGTGGCCAATACAACCTGGTGCGTCGATAAGAAATCGTTCGAACAACGAGTCATCTACAAATGTTTGCCCCGTTTCGAGCTCGTGTCTGGAGAGTTGGCGAAGGTCTGTTCATCAGAACTCCAGTGGACGGGCGAGGACCCCGTCTGTGTCGGTGAGTATCCCGGGTGAGACAAATCTTGTTAAGTGGAGCAAAATTGGGTTTCAAACAGTTTAATAGGTATTGTCCAAAACGCACGAGAAAATTATATCACAAAAGCACAATATGACACTAAAAATACATTTCATATGTGAAGTAATGTTTATTTCTATAATTACGCGCACACGAACAGTAGATCTGGTGTGGCGTGCGGAGCAGGTTGCCCAACTCTCGGAATATTTTGAAATACTGGCCGTGTCGTCAACCTCGATTATCTTCATCTCGGCAATGCCAGCGCTCTTCTTTTCCTCCTCTTTCCTTCTACTTCGTTCTGATTGCCCTTCCTGTAGTTCGGCTTTATACAGAGAAGACGCGAGACAGCTGTTTTCCCCAAGCTGCTTCGTTCATGTATAGGCTTTGGGGAGCAGTTTGGCAGACGAGGAAGTGCTTATGGCGACTGACTTCGTCGATACTCCAGAAACACCGCTAGGGGTGCATAGATTAGGCATGCGATCCCGGAAAGAGCATCAAGTTCGTTCAGAATTAGGGGGTCACGGTGACAGCGCAGGACTGCGCTGTTAGGCTGTGGAAGATGCATTCACATACTTTTGCGACGATATCGGTTGGTGTCGGTTGCCAAGGGATGAAATGGGATATTACCCCGTTTTTCCCCATGAACCATGACCCGGTGTCGGGTGACAATACCGTCTAGATTTAGTCGCTAGTATATCCTACACTTATGAAACACACACCACATTTATTGTAACGCCATTTATTTTTACATAATATTACCGAACATACAGTACAAGCCCACGTATATAAGCGCCATACTTTTGTTGCCGTTGTCGATTTTTGGTAGACATTTCTCTGACTTTTTCTACTTCTAGTGACGTCGTCTCCTTGACGTGACGTCGTCTCTCGTGACGTGTCTCTTTGACGTAGTTGACCATTGATTACCGTTTTACTTGACAGAAATCTTAATTTATCACACCACTACACCCATACATGTCATATCCAAACAGCTGCTCATTTAATTCAAATTGCTACTACTTTAAGTAGAAGGGATGTATTACTAATTTCCTTATGAAGGAAGACTAATATTTTTCATTTTCTGACCAAACCTGAACACTACAGACGAAGTTATCAAAACAGAACGTGCGTCCCTTTCAGAGAGCCCCATAGACTGGGACTATGTGATGAAGGAGGACGAACCGAAGACGCCGAAGGAGAAGATGATGGCGAAGATCGGCTACAAGGCTTCTGACGATAAAGTGGATCACATGGCGACTGGAATCGTCGCGTCCGTGCTGCTGGTCCTTTCCATCGCCGTGGTGGTCGCCCTCGATGGTCCACTGCTGATCGCCCACCTCAAGATGATGAGGAGGAACGTCTCCTACGGCATGAGGAGGTTCCAGTACCGGACTACCGTCTTTCCCGAGAGCCATCACTCAGCCGTTGACCGCGATAAATAGGAAGGCGGCCTACGTCACATCACCAGTGGGAAGCGGTGGTCTAATGGTCAAAGCAACGGGCTGTCAATCGAGAGTTTTAAGTGTTTTATATGCAATTAAACTAAATTATCGACCCCAGGAATAAGTGTTTTTGTGTGTACTTGTTGCACGGAAGAAGACATGATTGTACACTACTGAAAACAAAAAAGTTGCGTTATGTGTGTGTATTAACGTGTATTAAGACAAGATAAAAACAATCTTGTTTACAATGTGCATCAGTCGCCTAATTGTTCGCCCTCGATGTTCTCCATATCGACCTCAAGGAGATGGTGAAGAGGAAGGAGGAGAGAGGAAGCTCCGGAGTCGAGGTACTGCCTCACAGCAGTCATCCGGGGTCGGTCACCTCAATGGCTGTGGTCGTTACCCCGTATTTAACCTGGACAGCAGTCATCCGCGGGTCGGTCACCTCAATGGCGGTGGTCGTTATCCCGTATTTACCCTGGACGGTAGTCATCCGGGGTCGGTCACCTTAATGGCGGTGGTCGTTACCCCGTATTTAACCTGGACAGCAGTCATCCGGGGTCGGTCACCTCAATGGCGATGGTCGTTACCTCGTATTTACCCTGGACGGTAGTCATTCGGTGGTCGTTACCCCGTATTTACCCTGGACGATATTTAGTTTTGCTTGTGTCGAAAAGTGTTTAGTGCCCAGAACAGTCCGTTATCTGAAGGTTAGCTAAGCTGGTCGTTTCTGTTAAGTCAAATACGATTGTTTTTGTTGTATATTTTTATTTTAAGTTATTATTTACATGTCAACGTTTACTCATTTCAATAGCATTGTGTTTGAGTTCAATGTATGAATGATATACACGCTATTGAAACTTGTTTTTAAGTTGAGCAGTCCCGATGTTTGTTGAACATTTCAGAAACACAACTGAAGGCACTTTCAATGGGTGCCTGCGTGCAAATATATGCACGCACGCATGCACGCTCGCACACACGCATATATGCGTATACGCTTTGTTTGAAAATACATGTAAATGGTTTTGGGTCATTAAAACACCTGACAGCAACTCTCTCTCTTTTGTGTTTTGATTTTAAGGCCAAAATACGACGGTGTAAGATGTGTTCAGGGACTTCTGTATTGTCACAGATAGTTGACTCAAAATAACTTTCTCAATAATTGTTTTACACCAGTCGATAACATCGCGATAATTGTTTCATATTTCCATATAAAATGCAACTATTGATGGTAGCTGTACAAATTTAGTTGAACTGGTATGTTTGTATTATTGTTTAATGTGGTTCACCTACAAAGATTGATAACACGATCTAATGAGGATCGATGAATCAATCAAGACAGTTTATTAAACCAAATCAGTTTGTAATACAGTTATAAAGAGACTTAGCTTATAGGTGATAAGTTAAACTATTCAAAGTGACTTTCTAAAAAAGAATGTTGCACCAAGTTGAAAAAATAGCATTAATTCTTCAATGTGTCCACATTGGATATAAACATATGTTTTGATATCAGTTCAATTCAAATTTATTGTGTCTCTTTATACGTACAGAACAAATCAGAGTGAAATCCTATCTAATAACATAAAGAGAACAATAGGGGAAGAACATTATGCAATGTTATGATCCCTAGTATATATTTCAATATATATTCACATATCTTAGTAATAAACTAACACAGCGTGCAGGTGTAGAAAACTAATTGTGATTGTGTTACATGTTAACATCATTATGTAATATAATTGTATAATATACATTTGTAGTGCATTATTTGTAGCGCATTATTGACTATCTAATCAACTCTAGTGTTATGTTAAAATAATTCCAAATTGTAGCACCTTTGACTCTTATAGAACGCAGGCGTATTTCTAAAGTTTCCATAAATTTGTATTTGTGTAGATTGTCTTGTATTGTAACTGTGAACATATTTATTATATTGAAACATACTGTAAAAATGGAAGGTAGAAGACCACTGTCGTATTTATACATAAACATTTGTATTCAGTAGATAAAGTTGTCTAAGCGTTAAGATATTTAGCAATTTAAAAATAAGCTTTGTATGGGCTGATATATTAGCTGAGATAAGCATTCTTTCTTAACCATTACAATGCTAGAACAATTTGAATCAAATGCCCTTCCTCACATTTCCGTACAATACGTCAGGTATGGGAATAGAAACGAGTAATACAACGTGACCAAGCATGATCTCATGATTGAACTTGGCTAATACGTTCAGCTTAATTAAGTTTGTTATCAATGGTGACACCGAAAAATATTGTAGAAGATACTTGCATAACAGTATTATCATTAATCTCAAGCAGTATATTTTCTGTTGGATGTTCTAAATATAATGCAGTACATCTAATGAATGTTCAAAGATAACTTTCCTTAGCGTACATTTCGTTACGCTGGTACAATGGGTCAATCATTAAGGGTTTGGTTTCCTGTGGTCTTGTTAAAGAGGATCTCCGATTCGCATTCGAATAGACACTGCAAGACGGACATCTGCAGACATCTTACTTCCGTCACCTGCCTCAGTCAGAATGGGGTGGAAGTGGGGTGGAAGTGTGGTGGAAGTTTCACACACAAAAAAATACACTATTATTATCAGGGTCATCTGCTATACTACCAATGTACAGCACTAACACATCATAAACACAATTCAAGTGGCAATATTCAATCAGTAGAATTTATGTTGTCCGTTTCAGCGTCTCGGCTTACACGACCAACTCATGGCTATGGAATTTGCATTAGCACTTTCTCGGTTTTTCGGTGGCGAAGCTGCCATGATGTAAATAAGTGTAGAATAAACAGCTTTTTTATTTTTTTTGTCGGCCGGTATTATTTCGATTCCTAACAAATGTCGCCATTTATCAGATGATATGTTATTTGGAAATTTGTCTGCTTGCTTCCAATGCTAGCAGCAAAATTATATGTGTTGCGACCGCTGTACTTTTTCTTTTGATTTCATACTTGTGTGATAAACACAAGATAATATGTACTTTATCATCATTTTTCTTTAAATGTGACACAAATCCGTACAAAACGAGATACAGACTTACAGTTCCTAATTCACAAAGATCCATATTCCATACGGGATGTCTATTCGATGTGGCAGGTCTTTCTGACATGCAATACGATTTACAAATTGATTATTACCGGTGTATACGAAATGGAAGAAAGACCTGTTAGGAATGAGATGAGTTTACAAACAAAAATAGATTTGATCAGGAGATAGCAGTGGCAGAAGCCATCGGCAGTTGGCTGAACGATTCGATATCGGCCGATCCACAATTTTGAAAACCGAGGAAGTTTCTCGATTTGTTCGATAACAACGATCGAACCGGCAAGTATGAACCGACAAACCATCAACTCGGCATACAACACACAGGCCATGCAGAAGGCTGAAGATTTGAAACCGTTCGCCAGTGACAGGGGAGTGGATGCAGTGTACCAACATGCTGTCCAGACTGAGGCTGAACTTACAGTTAAATATCTCCCATGGGAGAAGCTCTCCCATGGGAGATATTTGCAAACCACCATGAATGACTACCGTACAGTAGAATACAGCTAACGTGCAGTAGAGCTTACGTAGCTTGCAGGAGAGAATTTTCATTTGTATATACAGCTGTATCTACAGTTTCGTGCATAAACACATTATATGGTTTTACTAAATCATATTACATCTTGTGCTCTCTATAACTTACTTAACATTTTAAGAAAAGCAAGTACACCCTGTAACTGTATCCATAAATAATTCAGACACTATACTGCACATGACATTAACAATGTATTTGCTTAATATGCATCGCTATTAAAATAACACGCATCTGAGCCATTTATCCACTTCCCATGACGCTTCAGTGCCCATATTCAGTGTTAAGGTCACCTCGCTACTAGGATCATTTTTGCCCTAATAGTGAGGTTCCGCTGTATGTATGTATGTATGTATGTATGTATGTATATATATATATATATATATATATATATATATATATATATATATATATATATATATATATATATATATATATATATATATATATATATATATATATATATATATATATATATATAAAAACGTTAATATATATATATATATATATATATATATATATATATATATATATATATATGCATATAATGTATGTATGTATGTATATATATATATATATATATGAACAAAACGTTAATATATATATATATATATATATATATATATATATATATATATATATATATATATATATATATATGTGTGTGTGAGTGTGTGTGTATATATATATATGTATATATATATATATATATATATATATATATATATATATATATATATATATATATATATATATATATAATGCATATTGCTTCGTGTAAGAAAAAACTGACCTTTAAATTGCAAAGCAAGCATTTATCTAAACATACGTATCTCGGGATTAAAACTCGTTTACAGAAAATGTTTATAAACATTTCTGACAGAGATCGACTGCGGCACTCCTCCGGCCGTGTCTAACGCACACATCGATAATCTGACGGCAACAACGTTTATGGCCACGGCGCAATACGCCTGTGACGAAGGCTACAAGGTGGACGTCATCGGAGCTCCTCTCGTCTGTGGCAAGTCGGCGAGTTGGTTGGGAGATCCACTGGTTTGCAGTGGTAGGTGCATATTTTCTAAAACCTATTTTATACCATTAACATTGCTACACAATGGCCGCATCAATGTCTGTGGAAGGAAGCTTAATTGTGTGAATGGCCGATGATTCTAACACAAAGTAAGACTATTACTTTCTAACTAACAACTGCTGATTTGCTAGATGTATTGGAACACCACATAACATCACCTTTAGGAGTAGCTTCATAAAAAGTGGGCTGTTCATCCACCTCTAAATTGCATTAATATAATTAACAAATTGATGCAATTTTTTACAAATTAATTATTAATAACTGAAGCTAGGTCATGTTGTGTATATTTAATCGTGTATGATTACAGTATAGCGCACACTGCTCAACATAATGTCTATCTTTAGAAAAACAGTGCGCGATGGCAGCACTACCGGTAAACACCTATGTCGAGGCAAAGTCGCTTAACTACAAATCAACGATCGTCTACAAATGTCACAAGGGATTCGCTATGACATCCGGCGATAAACGCCGCACCTGCCAATTAGACAGCTCCTGGAATGGAACTGAACCAACTTGCGTCAGTAAGTGAGAGTAAATGCCATTTGTTTATGTAAATTCTTCTTTCCGGAGAGATAGGTAGGGGAGACCGAGGCAAGTTATATACAGAGGCACATTGGTACAGAGCCGTTTTACGAAAACAAAGCACACATATAGTATCGTCATCTGTAGTAGTTGGTTGGAAGTCCTCAAGCGGTTAAGAAGTTAAGAAGATGCAACTTACGAGATGTGGACAAAAACGACTTTTTAAAAAAAACCTAAAACTTTTGCCCACATAATATTATTTAACGCAGTAACTTTTTAAGTTTCGTGAATGAAACTTGACATATATATTCTGTGTAATGTAAGGTTATGCCGTGTAAAAGTGAAAATGAAATTCACGATTTGTTATTGACGAAGTGCGTTAAACTGCAAAAAAATTGTGTTTGTGGCAAGTTGTTACAGTAGTATGGTGCAAATGTTTACAACTTTAACAACTTTAACAACTTTAACAACTTTAACAACGCTCGGGCGGCTCGCAATAATGGCTGAGCCAGCTAGTTGTGTACCGACAATGAATGAAAGGAGTAAATTTATTTAATATTTGTTTCACATGTGAAGCAGTTAGCAGCGTGAAGTTGTTTAAAAACTAAATTGACAAATATCTCAGATGGGCGGGTTACACATAGATGAATATTTTTTGGACTCTCAATAAGCGAATGGATTCCTTGTCCACTTGCCATCTATGTGTTTTTGCCTCGAATAAATCTTGTTCATTCTTTATGGCACAACCCTATTTGAGTATTTAATAAATATTGCACGATGCCGTGAAATGTAGGTGTGAGTGCGTGTATGTGTGCGTGCGTGTGTCATTCTACCAAGCATGAGTCGCATTACAGGTATATTACAATTAACTATGTTTTGCTCCATTCATTAATTTATATTCCATTTACAATTGTTTGTTATGTAAGAATCCGAGGAATGTGTGAACTTTGGTAACTAAACATGAACAACTTAATATACGAAGCTGTGAACACCTGCATTGTTGTGCACAGTGTGTATGAGATGTATAATTGTGTATAATCAAACTAATATAATAACAGTAACATGTACGATGACATTTGCTTTGTGATCCACATGTTATTTGCTGTAACAACATGCCCTGTGTGATATAACAACGTTTTCCGTTTAAGGGGCTAGTTATTACATATCTACCTAACAACAACAATATGGAATAACTTTGGTGTGGTGCTTTTTATTAATATGAATAATACATATAATGTCTACGTTAACATAAATAATGCATATAACATAGCTTTCACAAAAACATTACTTTAACTGAAAATTGTAACAACTAGCCCCGGTCTCCCCTACGGCTTTATCTTGGTGATGACGTTAAAATGATAATGCGTTTACTTTACATTAACATTTCTGCTATTCTAAATTAATAGTGCATGCTGGCCGGTAACTATAAATTATCAGTGCACATACCACTCTGGAGTTAGTCCACCACAGGTTACCCATAATTTTATTCCCTGTGTGGGATGGTTTACTTTACCTGGCATAGACACCAGGTAGAAGGGACTTAGAGACTTTAATGTCTCATGCAAACAACATGATAATCATTGCATTAATAACAACATGATAACCATTGCATTAATAACAACATGATAATCATTGAATTAATAACGACATTATAATCATTGCATTAATAACAACATGATAACCATTGCATTAATAACGACATTCTAATAATGAACTCTTTCAGTTATGCGGTGCAACGATCCTCCTGCTGTGGCCAATACAACCTGGTGCGTCGATAAGAAATCGTTCGAACAACGAGTCATATACAAATGTCTGCCCCGTTTCGAGCTCGTGTCTGGAGAATTGCCGAAGGTCTGTTCATCAGACCTCCAGTGGACGGGCGAGGACCCCGTCTGTGTCGGTGAGTATCCCGGGTGAGACAAATCTTGTTAAGTGGAGCAAAATTGGGTTTCAAACAGTTTAATAGGTATTGTCCAAAACGCACGAGAAAATTATATCACAAAAGCACAATATGACACTAAAAATACATTTCATATGTGAAGTAATGTTTATTTCTATAATTACGCGCACACGAACAGTAGATCTGGTGTGGCGTGCGGAGCAGGTTGCCCAACTCTCGGAATATTTTGAAATACTGGCCGTGTCGTCAACCTCGATTATCTTCATCTCGGCAATGCCAGCGCTCTTCTTTTCCTCCTCTTTCCTTCTACTTCGTTCTGATTGCCCTTCCTGTAGTTCGGCTTTATACAGAGAAGACGCGAGACAGCTGTTTTCCCCAAGCTGCTTCGTTCATGTATAGGCTTTGGGGAGCAGTTTGGCAGACGAGGAAGTGCTTATGGCGACTGACTTCGTCGATACTCCAGAAACACCGCTAGGGGGTGCATAGATTAGGCATACGATCCCGGAAAGAGCACTAAGTTCGTTTAGAATTAGGGGGTCACGGTGACAGCGCCGGACTGCGCTGTTCGGCTGTGGAAGAAGCGTTCACAGACTTTTGCGACGATATCAGTTGGTGTCGGCAAAGGGATGAAATGGGATATTACCCCGTTTGTCCCCATGAACCATGACCCGGTGTCGGGTGACACTACCGTCTAGATTTAGTCGTTAGTATATCCTACACTTATGAAACACACACCACATTTAATGTAACGTCATTTATTTTCACATAATATTAGCGAACATACAGTTTAAGCCCACGTATATAAACGTCATACTTTTATTGCGGTTGTCGATTTATGGTAGACATTTCTCTGACTGGTACTTTTCTATTTCTCGTGACGTCGTCTCCTTGACGTAGTTTCCCATTGATTGCCGTTTTTCTTGACAGAAATGTTAAATTATCACACCGTTACACCCATACATGTCATATCCAAACAGTTGCTCATTTAATTCAAATTGCTACTACTTTAAATAGAAGGGATGTATTACTAATTTCCTTATGAAGAAAGACTGATATTTTTCATTTTCTGACCAAACCTGAACACTACCGACGAAGTTATTAAAAGAGAGCGTGCGTCCCTTTCAGAGAGCACCGGAGACTGGGACTATGTTATCAAAGAGGACGAACCGAAGACGCCGAAGGAGAAGATGACGGCGAAGATCGGCTACAAGGCGTCGGACGATCAAGTGGATCACGTGGCGACTGGAATCGTCGCGTCTGTGCTGCTGGTCATCTCCATCGCCGTGGTGGTCGCCCTCGATGGTCCACTGCTGATCGCCCACCTCAAGATGATGAGGAGGAACGTCTCCTATGGCATGAGGAGGTTCCAGTACCGGACTACCGTCTTTCCAGAGAGCCACCACGCTGCCGTTGACTGCGATAAATAGAAGGGCGGCCTACGTAACGTCACCTGTGGGAAGCGGTGGTCTAATGGTCAGAGCAAAGGGCTGTCAGTCGAGACGTTTAAGTGTTTTATATGCAATTAAACTAAATTATCGACCCCAGGAGTAAGTGTTTTTGTGTGTACTTGTTGCACGGAAGAAGTCATGATTGTACACTACTGAAAACAAAAAGTTGCTATATATGTGTGTGAAGACAATATAAAAACAATCTTGTTTACAATGTGATGCATGCATCCGTCGCCTAATTGTTCACCCTCGATGTTCTCCATGTCGACCTCAAGGAGATGGTGAAGAGGAACTGAGCGAGGAAGCTCCGGAGTCGAGCTACTGCCTCACAGAAATCATCCGGGGGTCGGTCACCTCAATGGCGGTGGTCGTTACCCCGTATTTAACCTGGACGGCAGTCAACCGGAGGTCGGTCACCTCAATGGCGGTGGTCGTTACCCCGTATTTAACCTGGACGGCAGTCAACCGGAGGTCGGTCACCTCAATGGCGGTGGTCGTTACCCCGTATTTAACCTGGACGGCAGTCAACCGGAGGTCGGTCACCTCAATGGCGGTGGTCGTTACCCGGTATTTAACTGGACGATTGTTAGTTTTGCTTGTGTCGAAAAATTTTCAATACCCAGAACAGTCCGTTATCTGAATGTTGGCTAAGCTGGTTGTTTCTTTTAAGTCAAATAGGATTGTTTTTGTTGTATATTTTTATTTTAAGTTATTATTTACATGTCAAAGTTTACTCATTTCCATAGTATTGTGTTTGAGTTCAATGTATAAATGATATACACGCTATTGAAACTTGTTTTTTAAGTTGAGCAGTCCCGATGTTTGTTGAACATTTCAGAAACATAACTGAAGGCACTTTCAATGGGTGCCTGCGTGCAAATATATGCACGCACGCACGCACGCACGCACGCACACACGCACGCATACATGCTTATACGCTTCGTTTGAAAATACATGTAAATGGTTTTGGGTCATTAAAACACTTGAATGCAACTCTCTCTTTTTGTGTGTTGATTTTCAGGCCATAAATACGACGGTGTAAGATGTGTTCAGGGACCTTTGTATTGTCACAGATAGTTGACTCAACATAACTTTCTCAACAATTGTTTTACACCAGTCGATAACATCGCGATAATTGTTTCATATTTCAATATAAAATGCAATTATTGTTGGTAGCTGTACACATTTAGTTGAACAAGTGTGCTTTTATTATTGTCTAATGTGGTTCACCTAGAAAGATTGATAACACGATATAATGAGGATCGATGAATCAATCAAGATAGTTTATTAAACCACATCAGTTTGTAATACAGTTATAAAGAGACTCAGCTTATTGGTGATAAGTTAAACTATTCAAAGTGACTTTCTAAAAAAGAATGTTGCACCAAGTCAAGAAAATAGCATTAACTTTTCAATGTGTCCACATTGAATACAAACTTAAGTTTTGATATCAGTTCAATTCAAATTTATTGTAACTCTTTATACGTACAGAACAAATCAGAGTGAAATCCTATCTACTAACATAAAGAGAACAATAGGGGAAGAACATTGTACAATGTTATGATCCTTAGTATATATTTCAATATATATTCACATATCTTAGTAATAAACTGAAACAGCGTGCAGGTGTAGAAAACTAATCGTGATTGTGTTACAGGTTAACAACATTATGTAATATAATTGTTTTAATATACATTTGTAGTGCATTATTGAATATCTAATCAATTCTAGTGTTGTGTTAAAATAATTCCAAATTGTAGCACCTTTGACTCTTAAAGAACGCAGGCGTATTTCTAAAGTTGCCATAAATTTGTATTTGTGTAGATTGTCTTGTATTGTAACTGTGAACATATTTGTTATATTGAAACATACTGTAAAAATGGAAGGTAGAAGACCACTGTCGTATTTATACATAAACATTTGTATTCAGTAGACAAATATGTCTAAGCGTTAAGCTATTTAGCAATTTAAAAATAAGCTTTGTATGGGCTGAAATATTAGCTGAGACAAGCATTCTTTCTTAACCATTACAATGCTAGAACAATTTGAATCAAATGCACTTCCTCACCACATTTCCGTACAATACGTCAGGTATGGGAATAGAAACGAGTAATGTAAAGTGACCAAGCAAGATATCACGATTTAACTTGGTTAATACGTTCAGCCCAATTAAGTTTGCTATCAATTGTGACACCGAAAAATATTGTAGAAGATACTTGCATAACAGTATTATCATTAATCTCAAGCAATATATTTTCTGTTGGATGTTCTAAATATAATGCAGTACGTCTTATGAATGTTCAAAGATAACTTTCCTTAGCGTACATTTCGTTAAGCTGGTACAATGGGTCAATCATTAAGGGTTTGGTTTCCTGTGGTCTTGTTAAAGAGGATCTCCGATTCGCATTCGAATAGACAATCCAAGACGGACATCTGCAGACGTCTCACTTCCGTCACTTGCCTCAGCCAGAATGGGGTGGAAGTGGGGTGGAAGTGTGGTGGAAGTTTCACACACCAAAAATAGACTATTATTATCAGGGTCATCTGCTATGCTAATGCACAGCAATAACACATCATAAACACAATTCAAGTGGCAATATTCAATCAGTAGAATTTATGTTGTCCGTTTCAGCGTCTCGGCTTACACGACCAACCCATGGCTGTGGAATTTGCCGGAGCACTTGTCTCGGTTTTTCGGTGGCGAAGCTGCCATGATGTAAATAGGTGTAGAATAAACAGCTTTTTTATTTTTTTTGTCGGCCGGTATTATTTCGATTCCTAACCAATGTCGCCATTTATCAGATGATAGGTTATTTGGAAATTTGCCTAACTGTCTGCTTGCTTCCAATAGAAGCAGCAAAATTATACGTGTTGCGACCGCTGTACTTTTTCTTTTGATTTCATACTTGTGTGATAAACACAAGATAATATGTACTTTATCATCATTTTTCTTTAAATGTGACACAAATCCGTACAAAACGAGATACAGACTTACAGTTCCTAATTCACAAAGATCCATATTCCATACGGGATGTCTATTCGATGTGGCAGGTCTTTCTGGCATTGTTTCAAGACACTCTTTCCCTCAAAATAAAAGTTAGCTTGGGCCTACCTTACCATAAATCATGAAAATCCACTGTGACTTATGACATTTAACCCCAGACAGCCCTGTCTAGCGCTAACATAGGAGTGGTTGTCCATTTTCAGAGTTTTCCTTCTTTGGAGTTAGTGAGTCCACGACAGGTTTTCTTTTCATTTCCCTGCGTTTGATATCTTATTTACTATGGCATAGACACGCAGTAGAAGGGACGTGACGTGACGTAGCCCGCCCTCCTATCTATCGCGGTCAACGGCGGCGTGGTGGCTCTCGGGAAAAACGGTAGCTCGGTACTGGAACCTCCTCATGCCGTAGGAGACGTTCCTCCTCATCATCTTGAGGTGGGCGTACAACAGCGGACTATCGAGGGCGACTACCAAGGCGATGGAGATGACCAGCAGCACAGACGCGACGATTCCTGTGGCCATGTGAGCCACTTTATCGTCCGACGCCTTGTAGCCGATCTTCGCCATCATCTTCTCCTTCGGCGTCTTCGGTTCGTCCTCTTTGATCACAAAATCCCAGTCTCCGGTGCTCTCTGAAAAGCAGAACATTTGTAGTAATGGCAATGATGATGATAGAACTTCTACAGCGCCTTGATCCTCGGGGACCAGAGCTCAAAGCAGCAGACCAGGATCGTTACGCATGATATCGTGAACAGAACACGCAGAACGTGCATATGATATCAGTTAATTCGGAACAACACAATCTCTCAAGTTAAAGAAGAAAAAACAGACGAATCATGAGCAGAGGTGTAGCATACAAAACTATATTTGATATTTAATCGCTGCTTGACATACGATTCTAACAAGAACGCTACATTTATCCTTGATAATACTGGACAGATAATACCGTATACTTGTCTCAATAGCAGCAATAGTTCCCTGAGTAAATAAAACTTCAAGTGGTAAAGTACTATATAGATGCTGCTAAACCCACCGACACAGAAGGGGTCATCGCCTGTCCATTGAAGATCTGATGAACAGACCTTCGCCAACTCTCCAGACACGAGCTCGAAACGGGGCAGACATTTGTAGATGACTCGTTGTTCGAACGATTTCTTATCGACGCACCAGGTTGAATTGGCCACTGCAGGAGGATCGTTGCACCGCATAACTGCAAGAGAAGTTGTTATCACTAACTGTGTGTGGTCGTGTGTCTGTGTGCGTGCGTGCGTGCGTGCGTGCGCGAGTATATGTGAGTGTGTGCGTGTGTGTTTTGGTGTGTACGATTGTGTGCGGGTGTGTGCAAGTGTTTGCGACTGTATGCGAGTGTGTGCGAGTGTGTGCGGGTGTGTGCGGGTGTGTGCGACTGTGTGCGAGTGTGTGCGAGTGTGTGTGGGTATGTGCGAGTGTGTGCGGGTGTGTGCATGTGTGTGTATGTGCTGGTGTGTGCGTGTGTGTGTTGGTGTATGCGAGTGTGTGCGAGTTTGTGCGAGTGTGTGCGAGTGTGCGCGAGTGTGCACGAGTGTGTGCGAGTGTGTGTGGGTGTGTGCGAATGTGTGCGAGTGTGTGTGACTGTGTGCGAGTGTACTCGAGTCCGCCATGTAGTTCTTGGTGGTTCTCAACAAACATTCACAATTATTTAGAATGACGGAAATGTTGTTGTGCAGTAAAACATTATTATATTAATGGCTTCACCAAGAGAACGACAGAAAGTCGTACCTATCTCTCTGGAAAGGTGTACTGACATCAATAACAATGGTGTGTATTCTCACTTACTGGCGCAAGTTGGTTCTGTTCCATTCCAGGAGCCGTCTAATTGGCAGGTGCGATGTTTGTCTCCAGGTTTCATTGCGAATCTCTTGTGACATTTATATGAGACTTTCGATCTGTAGTTGAGTGACTTCGCTTCGACGTAACAGTTTGCGGGCGGTGCTGGGATCTCGCATTGTATTTCTAGTAAAATAATTATAGTTTATCACGAGTGTGCGCGTGCGTGCGTGCGTCCGTGCATGTGTGTTTGCTATGTACAAATTAAGCATTTTAATGCATTTTTAATATAGACAGAACTTATATAATAAAATAATATTACAAGGTGTAAGTATGACTAGAAAGAAAATACAGTGGATGGATATGACATTTGTTCAGTGTCTTTGTTCTATGGCGAAGACCACCAAACGCACGCTCGTATCAGAGACAAGGAATGTTATTTTATCCTATAATAAATATTCGACAAAGAACTAGAGGACATGGCTGGTTGTTGTTTTTCACAAATGTACTCTACAACACTGTTGCTAACACAAACACCTACCGCTGCAAACAACTGGTTCTCCCATCCAAGTCGCCGACTTGCAACAGACGAGAGGAGCTCCGATGACGTCCGCCTTGTAGCCTTCGTCACAGGCGTATTGCGCCGTGGCCATAAACGTTGTTGACGTCAGATTCTCGGTGTGGGCGTTAGACAGAGTGCCGCAGTCAGTTTCTCTCACAAGTGTTTATAAACATTTTCTGTAAACGAGTTTTAATACCGAGATACGTATGTTTAGATAAATGCTTGCTTTGCAATTTAAATGTCAGTTTGTTCTTACACGAAGCAAAGCCACCTGTCAGTTTGTTCTTACGATAAACAAAGCCAGTCAGCCAGTATGTTCATACAATAAGCAAAGCCAGCTAGCCAGTTTGTTCTTGCGATAAACAAAGCCAGCCAGCCAGTTTGTTCTTACGATAAGCAAAGCCAGCCAGCCAATTTGTTCTTACGATAAACAAAGCCAGCCAGCCAGTTTGTTCTTACAATATATAAGTCCAACCTCACAGTGTGTTGCAAGAAACATGGGCAAAATGTTTTCGTTGTGCTGCTGCACATAAACCAATAAAAAAATTTGAAACATTCTTAGTAAGCCAAAATATTTAAACGTTTTCCTAAACTAAATATGCACACTGCCTGGTGATGTCGTTATTGACACAATAATCAAATACAGAACTATGGTTGTATTATACGTAACCAATAATAAGACTTGTTGTACACTGTTTAGTCCAAAATACAACATGCTAAACATATACTATCTATGAAATCACTGAAGCATATTTTGCTTGTTTTGTGGAATGACATATTATAATTATATAAGCGTGACTATTCAGTAAACTAATAATGTCAATAGCTTGTCAAACATGTTCAAATTTAGCAAAAACAGGAAAGACGAAATGGTAACGAAAATGAAACGGTTACGTTGCGCAAACGTTGTAAGAATTTGGTTTAACGTGTCGCAAAGACACCGCACAGTTGAACGCAAATTGCGACGTACTTGTGCAATTAGGCAGAGGACTGTCCCACTGTCCCTTTGGTGTACATCGGGTCTCGTTGCTGCCCGTCGCTATGATGTATCCAGGGACACATTTGTACGTTGTCAGTGACCCCGGGGTCAGTCCGGCGGATAAGAAGAGCAGTTTGGAGTTATCCGGAACACGTATCTTCTCACACAGGATCTCTGTGAAAATGAGAGCATGAGTTAGACATATACCATGTGACACGATAGACAAAGGGCATACAGACATATTTATTTTGAAAAATTTTAATATTTAACACAAATCACCAGTTAAGGAGACTCTCGTTGATAAAAACAAATGTCGCTAACGTGGGAGCCATATTTTGTCAACAAAACTATTAATTATGTAACGTCAAAAACAAAAATGAAAACACGTACACATATGTCTCTCTAATACCCTTATATCTCGCCGCTCATCGGTCGGAAGAGTATTATTTCTACAGCGCACAACACGTACCAAGATACTAAGGCAAATGTCATGATAACTTGACTGACCTTCACAGATGGGACGTTGACCACTCCACGTTCCATCGCCCTGACACACGTGGGAGAAGTCCCCGCCTGCTAACCCGGGGAACACCGGTAGGTCGCGTTGGCGTGCACTGACAGGGACGGGTGTGAAACAGTGGCCCCCAACACTGGCATTGGTTTGTTGCACAGCATTTCTGGAACATAATGAATATATGTAATCATAACTGCCTTTATTTGTCCGTTCTCAGATAGCGATGGTCACGTTACGACTTCTGGACTCTTGGTGCAGCAAATCTTATCCTCTGGGGAAGCCTTAACCCCTAATTCGATTCGGGAATTTAAGATAATATATGGACACTTCTCACGAATCGTCGACAAACTACTTTGGTGACAATAAATACTTCTAGATAATGCTACGGAGACTGGAATTATGTTCTGCAAGTCCGCCTAGGTGAGAGCTTTCGGGAGTATACATTTTCGCCCACGTACATTGAAAGCATCAGTAATAATGCAGAGATTCTTGACCGTCGAATTTGAATGACGAATCCAAAACACTGCATCCAAATGCTCACTCGCTCAACCATCGTCTACCTCATTCACTAACGCACACCGACCGACCGACCGACCGACCGACCGACCGACCGACCGACCGACCGACCGACCGACCGACCGACCGACCGACCGACCGACCGACCGACCGACCGACCGACCGACCGACCGACCGACCGACCGACCGACCGACCGACCGACCGACCGACCGACCGACCGACCGACCGACCGACCGACCGACCGACCGACCGACCGACCGACCGACCGACCGACCGACCGACCGACCGACCGACCGACCGACCGACCGACCGACCGACCGACCGACCGACCGACCGACCGACCGACCGACCGACCGACCGACCGACCGACCGACCGACTCAAAGACCCAAAGACCCAAAGACCGACCGACCGACTCAAAGACCCAAAGACCCAAAGACCGACCGACCGACCGACCCAAAGACAGACCGACCCAAAGACAGACCGACCCACACTCCGCCCACCGCCTTCCCTCACTCCCTGTCTCCCTCCCTTTTTCCCTCCCTCCCTCCCTCCATCCCTCCCCATCCCTCCATCCCTCCCTCCCTCCCTCCCTCCCTCCCTCCCTCCCTCACTCACTCACTCACTCACTCACTCACTCGCTCACTCACCATTACACGTCGTCGGCACGCCTGACCAGTCTCTAGTCCACAGACAAGTCCTTATGATGCTGCCGGACACGTAACGGTAGCCAGACTCACACTCCAAAGTCATACTGTCGTCCAACTGGTCACCGGTCTGGTTGACGATGACCACGTGGGCAATGGGAATGACCGGACATGTGATGGCTGCAGTAAAAATGTAATACAGCATTTAAAATCGTTGACTAATGTACGCGCGTGAGTGCGTACGTGCGGGCGTGCGTGCGTGCACCATAATCGGTTGCTCTAACCCCATACCGCTTCAGCAAGAAACAGTCGTGATTCACTCACGTTGACATTTGATGGTGACGCCTGTCCACTGACCCTGTGTTGTGCACGAGGACCGAGTAGTGCCAGACGTGAGTCGGTAGCCTTTGTCACAGACGTAGTGCGTCCGGCCATTCGTCCCCTTTCCCGACTCCACCACTAGTGTGTGCAGCGGCTGCGGCGGGGCGCCACATGTCACCTCTGCAACGCCATCTTACATGTTAGTGTTATTTATCTTATGTAAATGTAAAACTGTCTCAACTTCTTTGCTTGAATTGATCAAGAGAAAAAGTTAAGGAAATGTATATTAAAAGATGTTTTAATATTGGAAAGCGTTTTACGTTCAAAATGTCAAACATGTCCCATTTGTTAACACATTAAGCGTACGCGTTCTCTCGGTTTGTGACATTCGCACACGTGGACATATAAGCGATCAATTGGGAATCGCATTTGGTTATATATTTGTCGTTCGGAGACGCGAGGAACTTCGGTTGAGAACTTGGATGACAAATGACAAATGAAAAGGTTATGTTATGACCAATGATATAAGAAACAAACCCTCAATATGGAAATGTATCCAATATAATAAACGTAAAAACAATGCATGCTAATTACACAAAACATTTAATTATTACAATATTATTTAATATAGCAAAACTACATGAATTATATTTACGTAAAAGGAAACAACAACATTATACATTTGACACTTTTGGCAAATTTGTTTAACATTTTAATATTAAACAATTGGAATGTGTTAGCGAACCTCGACAGACGATGGTGACGTCACTCCAATGGCCGCTCTCCCGACACAGCGCGGTGTTGTTGCCAGATTCCTGCTCGTAGCCCGTCTCACATGTGTAGATCGCCTTCACACACGAAATCAACACACAACATTACACATGTCAACTCTTTAAGTGACCACGACACCACATTTTTGAAACAAATACATTTAACTGAGTGTAGAAATTCCCCGAATAGACACGTTGCAAAAAAACTAGAGTACCCAAGTATTGCTATCGCCAAAGCTAACAGGTACCTGCGAAATGAATCATTATCATTAATAATCGTTATACAGTTAATAATAGAAAACGAACTAAACCAGACTTTATGTAAATCCTTGTTACGAAGTGTCTGAAAAATGCCATATAATCGCTACATGAAACAAAATGAAACCGTCAACAAATTTGGACTCTTTCCAGAGAGCACACACATCAAAAGTAAACGTTACTACAGACACAACGCTTCAATTAGAAAAACGTGATAAATATCCAAATGAAGTGCATTTTACGAACCTTCGCATTGAGCTTCCTGCCAGTTACTCTCATTTTCGAGTGCTCGATTTGTCGCGGCTCGTCACACGTGATTTCTCTCAGTACATCAACGGAAGGAGTTTGATTTTTATACATTTGTACAATGGGCCATGTTTATCAAGCCAACGATATATGCCCAATATAGTGAAAAGACCAAATAAATGATGTTTATTAATGGTGTAAGTGAAATTACTTAAGAAAGTGATAGTAGTGGTGGTGGTGGTGGTAGCGGTGGTGGTAGAGGTGGCGGTGGCTGTGGCGGTGGCTGTGGCGGTGGCGTTGGCGGTAGCGGCAGTGGCGGTGGCGGTGGCGGTGGTGGCTGTGGCGGAGGCGTAAGCGGTAGTATGGTTGTGGTTTTAGTGGTAATATTAGTTCATGGGTGGTGGTGGTATTAGTGATGTGTTGTGGTGGTTTTCTAATATCTATACAATCTTACCCTTCTTTAACAGTTCCTTAATAGAGTAAGCGTATCCTCCCTACTAAACTTTCACCCACCAACACAAAGGGGATCGTCGCCCTCCCATTGCGCTTCCTTGTTACATCGCTTCGTCAGGTTGCCTTGTTCCAGTCTGAATCCGTTGACGCATGCGTAATGGGCATATTCATTCATCCGGGTTCCGCTGACATCCAGTAGGGTATTGTTGACTTCCGGTGGCTTCGGACACTTTATTTCTACAAAAAGGAATGAGTTGATTGATTCCTGCGTAGCTATATGGAAATAGTGATTGTGACATTCCGTTTCCTAGTATTCGCACACGTATGATTGCATGCATGCATTAACACATATTTCTACTCGTCTCTCACGTATTGACTGATCTCTCACTCGCTCACATTCCTACCTATTGCCTTACTATATTTCATTCACTCACTGATCCAATTGCTCCAACATTTATGCAACATATACATACATACATATGCATGATGCGTGCGTGCGTACGTACGTACATGCGTATGTAAGTGGGTGCGTGGGTGCGTGCGTGCGTGCGTGCGTGCATACATGCATTCATACATGCATAAACACACACTCGCACACACTCGGGAACAGTCGCGCACACTCGCACACACGCGCACACACGAACGCACGAACACACACACACACAAAACACACACACACACACACACACACACACACACACACACACACACACACACACACACACACACACACACACACGCACACACACATCAGCACATACATCCTTGCATACCCCCTACTCACATACCTACGTAAACACACAGACCTTCACACATGGGTGGTATTCCAGTCCACTGCTTGTTCTCCAGACAGGTTCGGGTCCAGTTTCCCACACCGCGCTTGTATCCCTCCTGACAGCCGTACGTGATCGATGTCATGTAGGTCGTCTCTTCAGGGACGTCGTAGAGGGCGTGGGCCACCGGGGCCACACTCCCGCAAGATACGACTGACAACGGAACAACACAAACGGTAGACGATTGCCTGAAATTCACACTACACCTGCAGAAATATCATTTTGTTGAACTCTTAGGCAGAACACAACATTTAAACAAATTGAATTAGCCGGCTAGTCTTGCAACTCTTGTGCTAATTCCACCAGCTAAGGATTTGTGTAATACATAATACGGTATTATTACATTTAAATTGTGCCTGATAAATTGAACTAATACAACATAAGATTCTAACAAGTAAATTCTGTGTTTAGCTACACTTCACTGATTTGCCTGTTATGATTGTTATGACAGGCAAACATGTTGGTCCACTTACTTCAACAAAGTGGTTTGATTGCTTAATGACATATATTTGTTCACTGCAAATTATGTCTGTTATGGTCCAAGTAGGTGTATGTTTATCAAAGTATGATCACTGCTATAAAACGTCTCATTCTGATTTGATGATATACGTAGTTCCACTCACTTCGACAAAGTGGCTTAATGCCGGACCATCTGCGATTAGCCAAGCACTTTCTCTCGGTGTCACCCGCGATCAGGTCAAAGCCCGTCATGCAGGAATACGTGACAGTCGTCTCGTAGGCATACGATGTGGCGTTGACGTCTACTTTAGTGAAGGACGGATACTCAGGCGCGGGACATCGGATCGCTGAAGAAATGTAAAAAGAATATCATTAAGTGCAAGGACGTAACTGTAATTTCTAGGGCAGCTGAGTACTTTTAAAACGTGTGTGTAATTGCTAACACTAGTCGGAACGTCTTTATGAAATGTTTTGTTTGACATATTTTTACAGTGTTACATCGTTGTGTTCTCTGTGAATGGTTATATTATTGTTTCTCTCCTTTCTCTTATTATTTCTGAACTGGTCCTTTTTCCCAACTGGTTCTGACAACCTACCCATGCATTGCGGGGGGTCGGCACTCCAGTACCCATTCAAGTTACACACCAGCTCCAGACTTCCGTTGATCTGCCTAAAGCCATCTGCGCATCTATACCTTACCACGGACCCGGCGATGGTGGAGCCTGGGTCAGAGACGACCTCGGCATGTCGTGGGTGAGTCAGGTTTGGACAGCGGATCCCTGGAACAGCACAGTCATGTTTTGACGCACACATTACATTTTCTTGATTAACCGTATACTTCCTCCCTTTACGTTATCACGAAACTTAAAATACTAATGTGTTACATGGTTATCCAGTTTTATGATATGTAATACAGGTTACATGTAGATCATCCTTAGCTTTAATTCTTTATAATATACACACGTATACAAACATACACGCACGCACGCAAACACACACACACACACACGCACATACACACCAATTTGACAGCGCTTTGACTAGCTAGTTATAGTTGACTTGTTAGTTATAGCAGTTTATTTATAAAACGCTAGGACAGTACGCTTCATTTTTGATATTTGAAACAATATTATTTCAGAGATGTCAGTCTTTATTAAGTTTACGCCATAATTCTTTGTCTACACACAATTAGAAAGGCTTACTTTCACAGTGCCCCGTGATATCTGGGGTCCATTCCCACTCCAAAGTGCACCTCTGTACTTGCGGCCCTTGTAGCACATAGCCGAATTCACAACTTAGCTCACAGGTGTCGTTGTAGAGACTCTTCTGTGTCGCACAACGTGTGCTATTGTAGCGCCCAAAAGTGATGTTTGTCAAAGGTTCGCAGGTGATCGCTGCAGGAAAAAGGAGCAGTGACAGTAAGCGACAATGCAGTAATGGTGAAGTGTGGAGGGACGTTGCAAGTGTGTGTGTGTGTGTGTGTGTGTGTGTGTGTGTGTGTTTGTGTGTGTGTGCGTGCGTGCGTGCGTGCGGTACGTGCGTGCGTACGTGCGTGCGTGCATGTGTGCGTGTGTGTGAATGTGCGTATCTTCTCTCACCTACTTTCGCTCACTTAACCAAAATTTTATAATTATATTTATTATTGTTATTACAAATCCAATGTTGCTAGATATAAACTATAATTATGATATAATAAAAATGTGTGCGCATCAGGTGTCATTGAGAGGAGGACAGAGCAAATGCAAATATTTTACTTCATCAACTCATTCCCCAGAAGATTAGAAAAGTATAAAGAACACCCTTGTTATTCAAAGCTGTGTTGCTTGCAATACATAGACAAATGTGCTAACCTTGACACGTTTCGTTGGCAGATGTCCAATTCCCCGTGCCGTTGCACCACGTTGCCACGAAATTAGCTTCACTGAGATACTGGAAACCGATATCACATGTGTAATGGGCGGTGTCTTCAAATGTCGTCCCGTGGAACTGTGCTGCAGCATTGGTCAGGTACTGTGGTGGGCCGCAGTTAATTTCTGAACATAATGGTAAATCACATATCATTGCATTTAAACGCACGCACGCAGGCACGCACGCACGCACGCACGCACACACACACCACACACACACACACACACACACACACACACACACACACACACACACACACACACACACACACACACACACTCACACAGACACAATTTTACAGCGCTTTGACTAGCCAATTATTAATTATAACAATTTATCTATAAAACGCTAGGACAGAACGCTTCATTCCCGACATATCAAACAGTACTATATCAGAACATGTTTTATCGGAACAGATATTAGTCTTAATTAAGTTTACATCATAATTTTATCATTAAACACAACACACGATTAGAAAGGTTTACTTTCACAGCGCCCCGTGATATTTGGGGTCCATTCCCACTCCAAGGTGCATCTCTGTACTTGCGGTCCTTGTAGCACATAGCCAAATTCACAACTTAGTTCACAGGTGTCGTTGTAGAGACTCTTCTGTGTCGCACAACGTGTGCTGTTGTAGCGTCCAAAAGTGATGTTTGTCAAAGGTTCGCAGGTGATCGCTGCAGGAAAAAGGAGCAGTGACAGTAAGCGACAAAGCAGTAATAGTGAAGTGTGGAAGGACATTGCAAGTGGAAGAATGAAGACACTAGAATAACTACACATGACTACACACTGTGTGTGTGTGTGTGTGTTTGTGTATGCGTGTGTGTGTGTGTGTGTGCGTGCGTGCGTGTGCGTGTGCGCGTATGTGTGGCTTTGGGTGCGTGTGCGTGTGCGTTTACATGTACGTGTTCGTGTGCGTTTGCGTGTGGATGTTGATGCGGGTGCTTGTGCGAGTGGCTTTGGGTGCGTGTGCGTGTGGGTGCGTGTGCGTGTGCGTGTGGATGTGGGTGTGCGTGTGCGTGTGGGTGTGGGTGTGGGTGCGGGTGCGGGTGCGGTTGGTTGTGGGTGCTTGTGTGTGTGCGTGTGTGTTATTTTTTTATTATACAAGGATTAGATACGTATAAAAGCATCCTTGTTATTCAAAGATGTGTTGTTTTAATAAATACTTTACTTAATCAAACAATTCCCCAGAGGATATGTGTCAGATTAGAAAAGTATAAAGAACACACTTGTTATTCAAAGCTGTGTTACTTGCAATACATAGACAGAAGTTCTAACCTTGACACGTTTCGTTGGCAGATGTCCAATTCCCCGTGCCGTTGCACCACGTTTCCACGAAACTAGCTTCACTCAGATACTGGAATCCGATATCACATGTGTAACGGGTGGTGTCTTCAAACGTCGTCCCGTTGAACTGTATTGCAGCATTGGTCAGGTTCTGTGGCGGGCCGCAGTTAATTTCTGGAAAAAACTCTCTTCCTCGTGATGTGCATAACTAAACATTGTTTGACGTTAAAACACATCTGCCAGGTTTTCAACCAATCAACCGAGGTCGGATTGGAGGGATTCTGCATATTATATTCATTGACATACAACAGGAATAGGAGTGTGCCGAGTTCGGAGCGTTCGTAACGTATGAAGGTTCTGGTGTGGACGTTTGAAGATAATCACGTAACTAAGAACAGTCGTTGTTAATAATAAATAGTGCGTAACTACGAAATCCTATAGTACGTAACTACGAACTGCTGCTGTTCTGAGTTATGTAATCTACGTCAAATGTCTGTACATGTTCCTTCAAAATATCTCCACCCCCCGGGGAATTTAGGTATGTTTTAATGTACAAATCATACCCATGGGCCCTCAGTCAAGCCTACAAAATGTCAGCCCCAGACACGCGTCGGAGATATGAGGGAATATAAAGACATAGTCACAAACTACTTTATAGCATATATAAGAGCTTATAACTCCTTGCACCACCCAGTCACTTATGATTCCTTGCACTACCCAGTCACTTATGACTCCTTGCACTACCCAGTCACTTATGACTCCTTGCACTACCCAGTCACTTATGACTCCTTGCACTACCCAGTCACTTATGACTACTTGCACTACCCAGTCATTTTTAACCCCTGCACTACCCAGTCACTTATGACTCCTTGCACTACCTAGTCACTTATGACTCCTTGCACTACCCAGGCACATATGACTCCTTGCAATACCCAGTCACGTATGACTACTTGCACTACCCATTCATTTTAACCCCTGCACTACCCAGTCACTTATGACTCCTTGCACTACCCAGTCACTTATGACTCCTTGCACTACCCAGTCACTTATGACTCCTTGCAATACCCAGTCACTTATGACGCCTTGCACTACCCATTCACTTATGACTCCTAGCACTACCCAGTCACTTATGACTCCTTGCACTACCCAGTCACGTATGACGCCTTGCACTACCCCGTCACTTATGAGTCCTTGCACTACCCAGTCACTTATGACTCCTTGCACTACCCATTCACTTATGACTCCTTGCACTACCCAGTCACTTATGACTCCTTGCACTACCCATTCACTTATGACTCCTTGCACTACCCAGTCACTTATGACTCCTTGCACTACCCAGTCACTTATGACTCTTGCACTACCCAGTCACTTATGACGCCTTGCACTACCCAGTCACTTATGACTCCTAGCACTACCCAGTCACTTATGACTCCTTGCACTACCCAGTCACTTATGACGCCTTGCACTACCCCGTCACTTATGAGTCCTTGCACTACCCAGTCACTTATGACTCCTTGCACTACCCAGTCACTTATGACTCCTTGCACTACCCAGTCACTTATGACTCCTTGCACTACCCAGTCACTTATGACTACTTGCACTACCCAGTCATTTTTAACCCCTGCACTACCCAGTCACTTATGACTCCTTGCACTACCTAGTCACTTATGACTCCTTGCACTACCCAGGCACATATGACTCCTTGCAATACCCAGTCACGTATGACTACTTGCACTACCCATTCATTTTAACCCCTGCACTACCCAGTCACTTATGACTCCTTGCACTACCCAGTCACTTATGACTCCTTGCACTACCCAGTCACTTATGACTCCTTGCAATACCCAGTCACTTATGACGCCTTGCACTACCCATTCACTTATGACTCCTAGCACTACCCAGTCACTTATGACTCCTTGCACTACCCAGTCACGTATGACGCCTTGCACTACCCCGTCACTTATGAGTCCTTGCACTACCCAGTCACTTATGACTCCTTGCACTACCCAGTCACTTATGACGCCTTGCACTACCCATTCACTTATGACTCCTAGCACTACCCAGTCACTTATGACTCCTTGCACTACCCAGTCACTTATGACTCCTTGCACTACCCATTCACTTATGACTCCTTGCACTACCCAGTCACTTATGACTCCTTGCACTACCCAGTCACTTATGACTCTTGCACTACCCAGTCACTTATGACGCCTTGCACTACCCAGTCACTTATGACTCCTTGCACTACCCAGTCACTTATGACTCCTTGCACTACCCAGTCACTTATGACGCCTTGCACTACCCCGTCACTTATGAGTCCTTGCACTACCCAGTCACTTATGACTCCTTGCACTACCCAGTCACTTATGACTCCTTGCACTACCCAGTCACTTATGACTCCTTGCACTACCCAGTCACTTATGACTCCTTGCACAACCCAGTCACTTATGACTCTTTGCACTACCCAGTAACTTATGACTCCTTGCACAACCCAGTCACTTATGACTCCTTGCACAACCCAGTCACTTATGACTCCTTGCACTACCCAGTCACTTATGACTCCTTGCACAAACCAGTCACTTATGACTCCTTGCACTACCAAGTCACTTATGACTCCTTGTACAACCCAGTCACTTATGACTCCTTGTACAACCCAGTCACTTATGACTCCTTGCACTACCCAGTCACTTATGACTCCTTGCACTACCCATTCATGTTTTGGCAGGGCAATGCCAATGGTAATGACAAATTCATGAACAACTGCTGTTTCACGAAGCGTTCTTACGTTACTTATAACTAGGAACTGGTGATGAAGTTTGAAGTTGATCTCACAACTCTGAATAATCGTAGAAAACACGATGCTAACAATTGCACGTAACAACGAAATCCTATAGTTTTGACTTACGTAATCTACGTAATGTACGTTAAACGTCCACAAATGATCATTCGCAATATCCCCAATAATCTTTACTATTTTCAGTGCCTACAAAGTGTCAGCCCCGTAGATGCGAAACTGACGGATATATGAGGGACACACAAACATACAGACATAGTCACAAACTACTTAGTAACATAGACAAGATGTTTGATGAAAAATGGGTCGCGGTGGTCAAGCAATTAGAGCACCGGACTGTGACTCGAGAGGGCCGGGTTTAGAGTCCACCTGGTGCTGTTTCGAAATTTCGTTCACCATACATGTCTTTCGGCAGAGACACTAAAAGCCGTTGGTCCCTGCTACCTGGTGTCTATGCCAGGGAAGTAAAATATCCCACACAGGAGGTAAATGTTTAACCTGTCGTGGCCTCACAGAGTGGTGCTCTCTATATCTAACCTATCGATTATAGCTCCTTCGGCTGCAGCTGTTCGTGAGTGACGCCGAGCAGGCGCAGTAATATCGTAGCTGACTCCCTACTGTCTACAGCAGTATACGGACGGTTGTTTGATGATTTTCACGACATAATTGTCCACCGAACGCCTACGCTGCAAGATATACGCTATTTACACATGAAAGGCTTACTTTCGCAGTGTCCCGTGTCCCTTGGGGACCACTCCCTGTTCAGTGCACACTTCTGTACTTGCGGCCCTTCTAGCACATAGCCGAAGTCACAAGTCAGTTGGCAGGTGTCCTTGTAGAAACTCGTCTGTGTCGCGCAGTTCGTTTGGCTGTAGCGGCCAAACGGGACTTGTACTAAAGGCCCACATGTAGTCCCTGCACGACACATGGAATAACACATGTTCAGCTATATATGTGTGTGTTGCATGCTGGGTCGTGTTGCATGCTGGGTCATGTTGCATGCTGGGTCGTGTTGCATGCTGGGTCGGTGGCAAACAAATGTAAAGCGGAAAAACAACATACATTGTATGTACTGATTACAAACACACATACGGCGCATGTAATGAATACACACACATACGGTGTGTGTACTGATTACACACACACATACGGCGTGTGTACTGATCACACACATACCGTGTGTGTACTGGTTACACACACACACACACACACACACACACACACACACACACACACACACACACACACACACACACACACACACACACACACACACACACACACACACACACACACACACACGAGCCAAAAACAAATATTACTTGAGTACCGAGTCTTGATATTGAAGCCATCAGAAACTATGCAAACTTATTATGATTATTGTGTGTCTGATTGTGCGTGCATGCGTGCGTACGTGCGTGCGTGCGTGCGTGTGTTCGTTCGTTCGTTCGTTCTTTTGTTTGTTTGAATATGACTACTGCGCAGCCCGATGAACTGTTACGAACGTATTATTGTTTGAAATTATTATGTAACCTTCACAACGCGACACTTATACAATCCGATGTCTTGGACATTAACAACTTCGTGGAAAACAATTATCAATATGACACGGCGTTTTAAGAAAAACACAAAGTTTTAAAATAATTATCGGAGTTAAATGTTTTTTAAAAACATTCTGATTGTTATTATTGTGTTTCCTATACACTAAGTGACATGCGCTGTGCCATGATATTGTTACATCGATGTTTTCTCAATCTAGAAAATAATCATCATTTTAAGGTATTAATTCAGGGACCGAGCAAAGAGTTTGGGAATTAGTATGTTTTTATGGACAGGTAAATGTCGACAACTGTGAACGAACCCCAACTGTTCATCTTACACGTTTTGCCTTTTTTATTTTAGACCGGATGTTTGATGATTTCCACAGAACGTTTAGAATCCAAACCATACACGTGAAAGAGCTTACTTTCACAGTGACCCGTGACCTGTGGAGACCATCCCGATTCCGTGCACGTCTGTACTGGATTCCCGTGTAGCGTAGAGCCAACGTCACAACTCACTTCACATGTGTCCTCGTAGCGACTCTCATGTGTCGCGCAGTTGGAGTTGCTGAATACTCGAAACGAGACGTGTCCTAAAGGCTCGCATCTAATATCTGCACGAAAAACAAAAGTAACACATCTTCAGATATATATTCATTGGAGGATGAAACCCATATGTGACCCCCCTGCAGCATACATTGGGGGTTGCAAGAAGATCGGAGTGCTGACAGTCTTCAACAACAGTATTTGTAAGGCTTGGTACTTTGAACGGCAAGGTTGACCACATTCACATTTCAAACATTTCAAAAACTGCACACGCACATATATATATATATATATATATATATATATATATATATATATATATATATATATATATATATATATATATATATATATATATATATATATATATATATATATAATATGAAATATATGCGCGCACACGCACCGGCACACATGCACGCGAAGACGCACGAACGAATTACGTAATGTGGTACCTGTACACATTCGAATGTTGCAATATTCCCAGCCGATTGAAGGGTCTATAGTGTAGCACCACGTCCCGCCAAACCCGCTTGGGTTACGGCAGTAGTTTGATGCTGCATAAATCGAAGAGTCAGGGAAGTTGACATCGTTGTTTGTCGACCATTGATGTTGGTGCGGCTGCAAATCATAATCGTTACACAGCTATTTTAGATCCTCTCTCTCTCTCTCTCTCTCTCTCTCTCTCTCTCCCTCCCTCTCTCTCTCTCTCCACCTATCTCTCTCTCTCTCCACCTATCTCTCCTTCCTCTTCCCCCTCTCTCTCTCCCTCTCTCTTTCTCCCTCCCCCTCTCTCCCTCCCCCCCTCTCTCTCTATCTCTCTCCCTCCCTCTCTCTCTCTCCCCCTCCCTCCCTCCCTCTCTCTCTATCTCTCTCTCTGTCTGTCCCTCTCTCTCTCTCTTTCTCTCTCTCTCTAATAATGATAATAATACTTTCGGTCCTTTAATAGCACATATTAATTAAATTACAAAATATTGTATGGGGTCAACTCCCCTTCCCATCGTTTGCTAACATCACTTTTTGGATTCAGCACCCCCAGATCACGATAATAAACGTTATTAAGATATCATTAGTATACTAATTAGAAGGGTATTTGCCTATTTCGTGGGCAGATCGGGCTCCATTTTGGACTTTTGTCATTTCGGAGGTCAATGACCCCTCTTACAGTTAGCCAACTTCTTTGTTGGATTCAAGACACCCATATTACCATAAAAACCGTTATTAAGATATTAATAGATCATTAATATACTAATTACAATGGTGTTTGTCTATTTCGGGGGCAAACCGAGCGCGATTTTGTTTCTGTAATTTAGGGATCAATGATCTCTCCCACAGTTTGGGAGGTCAAGGATCTCTCCCACAGCTTGGGAGGTCAAGTATCCCTCCCACAGTTTGGGAAGTCAATGATCCCTCCCACAGTTTAGGAAGTCAATGATCCCTCCCACAGTTTGTCGACATCACGTTTTGGATTCAGTACTCCCAAGTCACTCTGGAACCGTTTGTTGGCATGATTTGCTAAAACAATGCCTTCAAGGTTTCAATTTTCTGAAATTGGTACCGATCTAATCGTTGTAGATAACAGTAATGAAGTAGGCTTCTTTCAAATCTTGATTCACCCTCTCAATCGCGTTCTCGTCCTGTTCCTCGTTTTGTTCTTCCTCCGGAATCGCTTTAATCATAACATTTTAATATAGTGCCACTTCGTGTATAGTATAGTGTTAAATTTGTGTACAGTTTTGTAATCACCATTTGACAACCACACCACTCTAATACAGTACATAGGGCCTAGTATCATGTCATGCATTAATTAATCATATGCTACCTGGAGCCGAATACGTAAACATGTTATCCAACATTTTTTATTGACAAATGGCTAAATGTTTCTTATTTTCTCAAATCTAGGTATTTCGGCTAGCGTTGTTTCGTCGGAATTAACGTAATAACATGATGCCCAATGCGATATAACACATTTCTGACAGTTGCACATTAGTGAAACAAGCGAAACATTCGAGACAAGAAAAAGGCAACACCGTAAAGATGTAGACAGTTTAATTACATTGATCAAGATTCGATTGATTTTTTTATATTTTCTTTACAAACAATTTACCTTTGTTTTGTTTTGACGTTTCAGTAGCCTTCGTCAGACTGACTACCGTTAGATGGCGGCGCGGTAGAAGCTGGTGCGAAGATTCTGTCACGGGTGCGTCCGTCCCCTCGCTCCCGCCCCCCTCGCCCCCCCCCCTCCCGGCCGTGGCCTTGGGCTCGGTGGCTCTTCACGAGGCCGCAGTCGGGATGAGGTGGGCAGTCGGGGTGTGGGCCGGGGGGGGGGCACAAGTAACTCACGACCTCGCCGCCAAAATACAGCCGCCGCCACATACCATTCGGAGTTTGTTGTTTTAGATGGAAATATTGTTAGATTGTTTTAGAATACATTATTAAGCTAATACTAATATATGGATGAATGTGTTTTGGGGCAGTTTTATTTAAAATAAACAGTCATTACGACTTAAATTCTCTTATATTAATACCGCTAACAATATCATAGAATAAACCTAATTTGTTGTGGTTCTGTTGATATTTGAATTAATGTCTAAATAACGTGTAATTTGTTTTCAGGTATCTCTATATGTAATATTTCTAGCTCGCATGTCGTAATATGACTCTCCTGTTACAAAGAATTGTTAAAACTTATGCTATATGAAAACAAGTTGACATATTTCAAGTACGACTTACACTCTGCGAGGCCCATCTCTGACATGTTCGGCCACTTGTGGTAACGCTGACATGTCCCGTGTATTCTTTTCCGTGCTGCGTGAGAAGGCATTCCAATGGTTCTGCAATACGAATGACATGCACACTTTAGGAATGTAACAATATATCGATATATCGAAGCATCGCAATAATAAAAAGGTATGTTATTATATAGTGCAGTTTGGCTTAATGCGCTTTACACTTCATCCCTTGACAGACCTGTTTACACTTCATCCCATGACAGACCTGTTTACACTTCACCCCCTGACAGACCTGTTTACACTTCACCCCCTAACAGATATGTTTACACGTCACCCCCAGACAGACCTGTTTACACGTCACACCCTGACAGACCTATTTACACTTCACGCCCTGACATACATGTTTACACTTCACCCCCTCACAGACCAGTTTACACGTCACCCCCCCCACACATACCTGTTTACACGTCACCCCCTCACATTCCTGTTCATTCTAAAACCAACTCGACATTCATGTAAGCTTATAATGAAACTCCAACTAATGTAGGCCTACAACACTACTAATGTATGTCTATAGCAATGCTTATGTAGGCCTATAGCATTACTAATGTAGGCCTACAGCACTACTAATGTAGGCCTATAGCACTACTAATGTATATATATATATATATATATATATATATATATATATATATATATATATATATATATATATATATATATATAGCACTACAAATGTATGCCTATAACACTACTAATGTATACCTATAGCACTACAAATGTATGCCTATAACACTACTAATGTATACCTATATAACTACTAATGTAGGCCTATAGCACTACTAATGTAGGCCTATTAATAATGCATCGCCTACTGGTGTAAAGGCCTAGAAAGCAAAGCTTACTGTCAGCGTATAAAATCAATCATTGTATAAAACTCAATCCTAAACCGATTTAGCCTATAGCGAACTTGGTTCGTAGATATGTTGTGTGTGAATAATTTAAGTAATATACGCACTCGGTTTAATAAAAAAAATGCGTATTTTTGTTCAAATCATCGAAAGAATTGACTTTAATCGTTAGATCTGGTAGGGCTCAAAGTAGTGGAAATCGAAAACGGTAAACACTTTATGGGGTCAAGGCTGATCGTGGCGTAACTTCCATGCTCTTACCGACCATAAGACAAAGTTAAGAAATATCACCATGGGCGAAATTCGTGAGTTTTCAGCGTTTCCATTTTTACTTCAATAAATGCTGGAATCAACATTAAATAATTAAATGGTTTATTTGATTATTTCACAAAAACTACACACAACAGTTGCACAAAAGAGCTAGTCCTAGTAGATACTTTAACAAGATTTAACAAGATTTGCCATCCAAGCCAAAGTCCCAGATGGCAAGTGGACAAGGAAGCCATTGGCTTATCGAGAGTTCAACAATGTTCATCTACTTATAACCCGCCCTCCTGAGATATGTGTCAACCTTGTTTTTAAACATATTCACGCTGCTAGCAGTTACACAATCTGTAGACAATTTGTTCCATTCATTTATTGTCCTCTGTGAGAAAGAGTGCTTCCTGATGTCCAATCTACATTGATCCTTTACTAATTTTACTTCATGTCCTCTAGTTCTGCTATCCTTCTTGAGTGAGAAAAACATATTTCTATCAATATTTTCATACCCATTCAATATCTTAAAAACTTCAATCTGATCTCCTCTTAACCTCCTTGTCTCTAGATTTGTTAAACCACATTCCTTCAGGCGTTCTTCATAACTAAGGTCTCTCAGTTCTGGAATCATTTTAGTTGCTCTCCTTTGTATGCATTCAAGCGTATCTATATCCTTCTTACGATATGGTCTCCACGCTTGTATACAGTATTCTAAATGAGGTCTAACTATTGCTTTATAAAGAGGTATAATTAACTTTTTTCCCTTATATGTTATGTTTTTTCTAATCAATCCAAGAATTTGATTACCCTTTGAAGCTGCAATACCACACTGCTCTGAAACTTTCATATCAGCGCTTATTGTAACTCCTAAATCCTTTTCTTTTACGGTAGTACCCAGAACAGTATCTCCCATTTTATAGTTTACATCCAAGTTCCCATGTCCTGTATGTAGGCATTTACATTTCCCAAAATTGAACAACATCTGCCATTTCTCAGACCATTTCACTAATCTGTCTAAATCGTTTTGTAAATGTTGTTTATCACCATCAGTATTAACCTTTCTAAAAAGTTTTGTGTCATCTGCAAATTTCAGTACTTTACTTGTTATACTGTCGTCCAAGTCATTGATATATATTAAGAATAATATAGGTCCTAATACTGATCCTTGAGGTACCCCACTCAAAACCGATTTCCAATTTGAAACTTCTCCATCCACTACAACTCTTTGTCTTCTGTCAGTCAGCCATTGTTCTATCCAGTCAGTTATGCTATCCCCAATACCATGAGCTTTTAATTTAAGTGGTAATCTTTGACTTTGTCAAAAGCTTTCTGAAAATCTAAGTAGATAATATATATCTACTGGCGATCCCACGTCTATCCACTTAGTGATTTCTTCCCAAAAACATAACATATTTGTTAAGAATGACCTCGCTTTAAGGAATCCATGTTGAGATGAATTTAATAATTTATGCTTAACGAGGAAGTCGACTATATGGTCTTTAATTAACCCTTCTAATAATTTACAAATCATTGACGTTAAACTCACTTGTCTGTAATTTTCTGACTTATTTCTCGAACCCTTTTTAAATAATGGTATACTAGGTCGGTTTGAATATTTGCAAAATTAATTTGAAATAAGACGAGAACAAAATCGAATTGAGAAGGAACTTTAAATAAAACAAAATTGAAAAATATATATTTGTCAGGTTTGGAAGGAATTTGCGGCTATGTTGTATAACGCTTCATAAAGGAATGAAGCCAATTAGACCGTGTACTGCTGCACCGCCCCAGCTGTTATCCCATTCAATGCCTCCCAATCAACAGCCTTCTCCCTCCACTTGCCATCTCCTCCGTCTGTGTTACAACCTTATTTACCCACCTTAGTTGCGGTCTGGCCTCTTTCGTGCTCTCTCTCTCTCTTCTCTCTCTCTCTCGCTTTCTATCTCTCTCTTTCTCTCTCTCTCTCTCCTTCTCTTCAATCTCCCCCCTCTCTCTCTCTCTCTTTTCTTCAAACTCTCTCCCTCGCTGACTGACTGACTGACTCACCCACCCACGCACACACACCGTCCACCCACCCACCCACCCACCCACCCACCCACCCACCCACTCACCCACCCACAACCTCTCTCTCTCTCTCATCTGCACCAAGTGACCTGTCCAAGTGACCTGACACGTGTGCCATATCGCTGTCGAATCTACCAGCGAATTATTAATAATGCAGCGTCTACTAATGTAAAGGCAGATAAAGCGAAGCTTACTGCCACGGTTCACTGTATTAAATGAAGCATTAACGTCGATCAATTATTCAAGATGTAGGCGAAGCTGTGGATACAGAGATGCAGCCCACCAAGCGCCATGCGCTTCCACCGACGATACAACCTCCTTCTACTTTAAAACTTACTACTTGCATCTACGAATGAAACTACCCCTGCGATATAGCTTAGCTACTTCCACCGAAGAACTTTTCTACTTATAAGACTTTGTTGCTTCTACCGATTAGTATATCTCTACTGATAAAACTTAGCTGCTTCGACCGATGAAACTATATCCGATTATAAATAGTAGCTGTGTCTACTCGTTGTCTGTTTCGACGTATAAAGTAATCGCTTCTTCCGTCATATTCCTCTACTCAAGAAAGCTTCTTCCACCGTTTAGACTGTTTAGACGTAAAATCAAATGTGGCAGCTACAAAACCTTTGATGACGAAGTTTTCAGTGAGGCTGTGGATGTCACCCCGTTTCGTGTTGCGTATGTATTTGATGACGTGGATGACATCTACTGGGCTAACGAAACCCTCCTCACGGATGTTTTAGACGAGCATGTCCCGGTGAAAAAAATATGTTAAAACCAAACAAACTCCATTTGTTAACTCAAACCTTCGCAAAGCAACCTTTAAAAAGGCAATGCTTTTCAACAAATACCCAAAATGGCGTAAACCAGGTAACTGGGAATCGTATCGCAAGCAAAGGAATCTTACTACCAAACTCAAACGTCAATCCATACAAACTTGCAGAACGGCCCAACTCTAAATACTTCTGGCCCACAGTGTCACGTGTATTCTGAACGATTTTTTATGTAAATGTCGCCAGAGACATAGGAACCAAACATACCCCGGAATGTATAGCCAACCATCCCAGCATCCAAATAATAACCACACATGTTCACACATTACTTTTGATTTCAGTCACGTCAAGCCCAAGAAAAACTACTGGAGTTGAAGGCATCCCTGCAAAACGTCCTGTAGCAGCACAATTTCGGAACCCCCTGTCAAAACTCGTCAACTTCTCTTTTGCAACCTAAGAATTTCCAAATAGACGGAAATAACCACAAGTTGTTCCTCTTTACAAGAAAACGGACCCTCTAGACAAACACAATTACAGATTGGTTGGCATCCTCCCGCTCATTTCTAAGCTTTTGGAAAAAGCCATCAACCTCCAACTAAGCGTACATTTTGAGAATATGTTCAACACTCTCCTTGGTGTTTTCAGACCGGGCATGGGGTGTCGGTCCACTCTGCTGAGATTAGTGGAGGATTGGCACAAGGCACTGGACAACCATGAGTAGTATGTCGCATCCATATTCATGGACCTGTCAACGGCCTTTGACTGCCTCCCTCGCAACCTGTTACTGGGGAAACTGCGAGCATACGGACTATCAGACAAAGCATGTGCTCTTGTCAGTAGTTACCTCAGTAACAGGAAACAGCGAGTTAAGCTGGGACCACGCTACAGTGACTGGGCTGAAATCATTAAGGGTGTACCACAAGGCTCTATTCTGGGCCCTCTTCTTTTCAATATCTTTATTAATGATATCTTTCACATTCTGGATATGTCCTCTCTCTACACTATGCTGACGAAAACAACCTGACTTATGCTCATTCAAACCCTGACACTCTCATTCGCATATTGGAACTCCTATGCCATCCTACGATGGTCCAGAGTCAACCAGATGAAGGCCAATCCAGATAAATTTCAGGCAATCTGCTTTGACAGGAGAGGCAAGAATCAGCACAGATTTCACATCACAGATTTAACACATCGCAGACATATGTAAAAAGTCAGCTAGAGAGCTAGCGGTCTTAAAACGTCTTGGCCATTTAACATTTTTCGTAGCATCAAATTTCAACTAGTGCCTTTAATGTGGCATTTTTGTAGCCAAGCCAGTACCAACAAACTTGAGAAAATACAGGAGAGAGCACTTCGCTTTATCAACATTGATGACTCATCAACATATAATGACCTTTTAAAGACCGCTGGTACTGAATATCTCCACGTGAAAAAAATAAAAGAAATGGCATGTGAGGTATTCAAAATTGAAAATAATGTAGCACCCGCTTTTATTCAAAATCTCATCACACTCAAATGCTCCCAGTATTCTCTGCAGAAGGACAAACCCGCGGTCGTCCCAAACGCAAATACGTCCAAATGTGGACTTAAATCCTTTGCGCACGGGGGGCCCCGGATATAGTATAGCCTGCCGAACGAACTACGAAAAAGCGAAAACAATGCAGACTGATCCGGAACTGGGATGTTCCCGTGTGCAAGTGTTCTGCCTGCAAATAAACCGCATGTTTTCGTATATCATCCTGTCAAAATTCTATTTATGTACATGTATGTCTTTTATATTTCTCATTTTATTTTTCATTGTTTTATGTATTGTTGTTTTACAATTGTTTGTCGGAAAATAGCTAAAATGAGCTAATGTTGTGTAATTTTCTGTAAAAACCGACGTTAAATAAAGCTTCTTGTATCTTGTTTCTGGCCTCTACTTATCAAACGATAATTGCTTCCACCGATGAAACTATATCAACTTGGTTACTTTAATGGGTTTACTAATCAAATACCCAAAATGAGGATACGACATGTAAACTATGGCGTTCAAGTCAACAGTGTAACACTTGACAATTTCAAATCCACAAAAGAAATGAAACCCACAAATGTAGTCGTCCTGTATTTCTCTTATATAAATGTACAGGTAAGTTCTTATATAGCGCGATATCCGCTCAAAGCGCTTTACATTTCACCCCCGAAGACCTGTTCCTTTCAAACCCAATTCGATTTCTCTGGGAAGTATTCAGCCAAGATGCAACTACTGCGCAAAGACTTTTCATTCACAGATATAAATCACTGTATCTTGCCAAGTTCTCAGTTATACAGCTGAGTGAACCGAGGCAACGTGGAGTGAACGAAATTGCAAACCGTATTTAAACTTTAGTCTTTTATTTATGGTATTGACGACGAAACCCACTAAAGTAACCAAGCAGAGGTAAACTCGTTGGTGGAATACCGTGAATAAAATGAAATGCACGCCTTCTACTCCTCATCACCAATGATATTTGTGAATACGTATACGTACTATGACTCCTTTCTACCAAGTCTCACAGATCATGCTAATATGTCAAACGTTCGCATTTAAGACAACACATGTAAAAATGTAATGGCTCACCTGCTGCGTCGGTTGCCCCGAGATAGACGGACGTTAGCAGTAAAGTTCGAAGAAGAAGCCCTGGTGACAACCAAGCCATAAGGCAAGTCAACAATTTGCAATGTGACAGAAGCACCGTTAACGACAACACACACCGTTGGTGGAACAGAGACTACTACACAGGACTACGTGATGCCGAACAATCCATTTAGTAAAGCGAACAATTAATTATTAATAATTTAAGCGAGTGTGTAGTGTATTGATCCATTAGTAGGACAATTAATTGTCCCAATAACACGACAACAAATGTGGGTTCACAAAATAGAGACCGAGACGAGAACAAAATCTCAGACATATCAGGATAAACGGAGGTAGAATATATGAATTCTCCGTGAAGAGAATGTGTCATTGGAAAACGGTACTGTTGAATGTGTAACGCAAATAAACATTTGGAGGTTAATGAGGACAAAGCTTAATTGTCAATTTTGGCTGGTTCAACGCTAATTAAATATTCTTGTAAACCTTGGAAACATATGCCGAACAACATATACCGAACAACTAAAGGAAACGCGACAATTTCTACAAACGTTTTTGCCATAACATAATGAGCCTAACTTTTGTCAACACAGAATGACGCAGCATTAATATGTGGCGCACGTGCTACGCTCGGTCCAACCTGGTTAGTTCAGAGCCTACGTGTCGTAATTGAACTTTAAGGGGTGAGCATTATTTATTCGGTCAACAGGAAATCTCGCGCAAGGCGCATATATGTGAACCTCACGGTTCAGTCTAGTTATTTGGGGGCTTGTTTTTAATTATTTATTGGGAAGTCGACAGCACTGCGTGACCGCTTAGTATGCCTCTGTTACGGAGCAAGGGTTCTCGGTGGTGTTCCGGGTGATTTCGTTGGCGTCATGGAACCTATACATCGGATAAATGCGATGAATATGGCGGTCGTGTTTTGCATTGATCACCCGTCGTCGTCCAATTAGCGGCCCGATCATTTGTAATTCCACTGGCTGCTGCGATAAGGATATGTTGGGGTCGAATGTTATACTTTTTCTATTTACTACGGACATAACACTTATGTTGGGGTCGAGTTTTATACATGTTATATTTACTACGGACATACCACTTATGTTGGGGTCGAATGTTATATTATTTCTATTTATTACGGACATAACACTTATGTTGGGGTCGAATGTTATATTTTTTATTTACTACGGCCATAACACTTATGTTGGAGTCGAATGTTATATTTTTTATATTTATTACGGACATAACACTTATGTTGGGGTCGAATGTTATATTTTTTATATTTATTACGGACATAACACTTATGTTGGGGTCGAATTTTATACTTTTTCTATTTACTACGGACATAGTGCATCACGTGTGTTCTTTGTCTGAAACAAATACATTATTGATTGGTGTACTTAGCACTGATTGCTATAACATGCGTGCGCGAACGTGTTTGTGCACGTGTTATTTAATTGTCTTCCCCGAAAACACCTTTTGTAATATACTGTGAGTGGTTTGTCATTTTATGATGACATTTCATTGACAGAGCTAAAGATGAAACCAAAGGCATTTTTGGGGCAATTCCACCTATAAGAATACTTGAAAACTAAGCATTTGCAGCTATAAGCAAGAATATTACGCAAGTGTTTAACTAAATATACCTTGTTGAACACAGAATTTTTTTTCATGGGAAGCGCCATATTTGTTCAGAATCCTACGTCAAGAGTGCTGACTAGGTTTCACCACAATTCCAACTTTAAACGCCTGATCGTAGACGTAGACGATCTTAGTCGCATACTTGCCAATAAGTTTGGACATGCTGTTTGCGTCTAAAATCGACTTATTAGGCAAGATAATCCATTTATTCATTGTTTACTAACTGCCTCACTTTCCGATTTGACAGTTCTCTTGATGAAGTGTTTGTGTTGTGTCGAAGCCTTCGGCTGCGTTACATGCTGGAAGATTGTCGGTGCCGCTTCAGGCTTTAACGTGCTCAGTCGCCGACGTTTTGAAGGATCTTGACCCATTAATTGATGAAAATATACCAACTTCAAAACACGACTCTTCAAAATGGGCCGAACAAAGTGGGCATCCAACCAGCCAACCTGCAATTGTGAATTTATTACTTCTCTGCTGTCTGTTTTTTCATAGGAAATCGAAAATGGACAGTTCTCTATACAACGCCGAATCATGCTTACATCAGAATGCTGAACAGTACAGCATTATGAGAGTTTTTATCGCGCGTAAATCTATAATATATAAAATATAAAAGCAAATAAAAATGTAACTGCACATCTCAACGACGTTAAAATTACACTCGATATGCATAGCCTACGTCACATCCGCTTTAGGGTTAAAGGGCTGCTCGCCGATGAGTGGTCAAAATTGCAAACACTGATGAATATGTCAGCCTCCACGAAAAATGACATTCGACCAGAATTTCGCAATTTTAGAACATATTCCAAGTAAACCACCCGCGTGATATTCTTGATTATAGTTGCAAATGGTTATTTTTAGGCACACTTATGGGTGCAAAGGTCCAACACAATGCCTTTGGTTTCACTTTAAGGTTGTGTACTTTGATGTCCGCCTACAATAATTATATATTATAGTATAACATAATTCCACATGTCAATGTATATATTACACACATATACGCACGCACGAACGCACGCACGCACGCACGCACACACACACACGCACACACGCACACACAGACACACACTTATTATCTGGGTTATTTCGTTACACCATTAAGCTATTAAGGCACAGAACTAGCAAATTAGTTAAAAACACAATTCAAGAGGTTCAGTCAGGAGAGTGCGTAATTTATTTAGGCAACTTCAGCATCTCAACTGACACTACCAACACTTGACACGACCAACACATGACACGACCAACACTTGACACGACCAACACATGCCTGTGTCCATAGCACTTTCCAGTGGCAACGCAGCCATTTTGAAAATTAGTTTTTTCATAGCTTAGTGCACTCTCGCTCAGTCCTCTTCGGTCCAACTGGAGCATAATGCGTCAACGTGTTATTGTTTAATCGACCTATAAGATTCCGATTCCGAATTCGATCGAGTGTCACCATTTATCTAACAACAGGTTTCGCCAGAAATCTGCCTAGCTGTTTACTTACTCCCGATACCAGCATCACAATATTTGTGCTTTCTCGTTTCGTAGTTGTTTCTTGCAGTGGGCATTCAATCAATCAGTAATTTATTTCCAACAAACACACAACTTCCATTATTACAACACCATTTGCAAAACGCACAATGCATGTATAAATAAGCAATAACGTTGGAAACGTCGTGAACATAAGCGTGATTCTTATCTATGGTTAACTAGTGAATAACAAACTATCCGGTAGCTCATTGTGATATGCCTTAGACACAATAACCGCTTAGTGTTAAATTTAACTAAGTCTATAAATATAAAAATACACACTTGTTTGCAGAAGGTGCTGATGTGCTCTAGACGTTTAGCGTCACTAACTACTCGTTTCTATCACACTGAATGTTTGTTGCACATGTTCCTCATATTTCACTGCTATTGTTAAAGCTGCTTCCTCAAATGATTGAACAAACATTAAGTAATGTAATAGTTTGTCTGATAGGTTTGGTTTTTCGCAAAATTAATTTGAAAAGAGACTAGCAAAAACAATTGATTTGAGGATGCACCTTTAGTGTGTGAAGAATGTTACTTTTGAGGGTGGTGACTGTCAGTTTACCTGTCGTCCACAGCGGTTCTTTAAAGTCCCCAGTTAACGAGACAGTACCGATGTTAACGTGATGGTCCGTGTCACGAGGAATACATAATCCCCAATGTTGAGAGATGTGCCTAGTCCAGGACTTGGACCCAGAACTCTGGCATGTACAGCGGATATACTAACAACTACTCTAAAGCGTCTTTCTTCGATCGCAAGCAAATCCGTATAAAAATTAATACGGCCTTATATCTACTAAATTCTAAAAATCTGTGTGCATACCGGACTTATCTTTTTTTATTGTTTCTAGATCCTCTTTCCTGCCCAAAAGAGATTGGAATTTAAAAGTGCTGTTAAATTTGTCGTGTTTTGTTACAACAATCTAAAATAGTGCATGACACGCTTCGACGAATGGCCACGTCTACATCGTCCACTGTGACGCGACGTACGGCCTCTCGCGCGGTTTCATGGACCGTCAACGGGGGCGTGGTGTCTCTCCGGTGTAACGGTGCCCCGGCCGCGAAGCCTCCTCATGCCGTAGGAGACGTTCCTCCTCATCATTTTGAGTTGGGCGATCAGCAGTGGACCATCGAGGGCGACCACCATGGCGATGGAGAGGACCAGCATCACGGACGCGACGACTCCTATCGCCACGTGATCCATTTTCTCGTCAGACTTCTTGTAGCCGAACTTCGCCATCATCTTCTCCTTCGGCGTCTTCGGTTCGTCCTCCTTGATCACATAGTCCCAGGTTCCGCTGCTCTCTGAAAGGGGGCGCATTCTCCTTTAACAATTTCGCCGGTAGGGTTCAGGTTATGTCTAGCAATGGAAACGACCAGTTGGATTTCATGAGCACGTCAATTCGACTAAACGTAGTAGCAACATGTGAACCAAATAAGTTAATGTTTGGATATGGCTGCGTGCAACGGTGTAAGAGTTTCTGATTTGTATCAACAAAAGCGGCGCGCCAAAAACAACAGCGTCAATGAGACAATGCCACAAAGGAAAATGAGAAATGTTTACCATAACAGTTAGATAACCTGTCCCTACGCCACCTCAATTCCACCATTAAAAGCAATGGTGGAAATAAGTATTACACTACAAGTACGGAATGAGCCAATGTGCTTTGGCGATCTAACTTGCCTGTGTGTCTTCGGCAATATCCGACACCCTGTTTCTCCCAATATAAAATCCCAATTTGCTCCAACGATGAGGCACAATGGGTAGTCTTCACTTAACAAGATTGGTCTCACCCGGGATACTCACCGACACAGACGGGGTCCTCGCCTGTCCACTGGAGGTCTGATGAACAGACCTTCGCCAACTCTCCAGACACGAGCTCGAAACGGGGCAGACATTTGTAGATGACTCGTTGTTCGAACGATTTCTTATCGACGCACCAGGTTGTATTGGCCACTGCAGGAGGATCGCTGCACCGCATAACTGCAAGAGAAGTAAATTAGCTAATTATGCGGTCGTGTGTGTGTTTGTGTATGCGTGCGTGCATGCGTGCGTGCGTGCGTGCGTGCGTGCGTGCGTGCGTGTGTGTTCGAGAATTTGTTCGCCTGTATGTTTGTGTGTTGAAAAATTTTATACAACTTGCCAAAAATTTACAATTGTTAGATTTAATTTAATAAATGTTTAGATATACCATTATACTTATAGGTAATATATACTGCCTAGCCCATTTGAAGACAAAACTATCAGTCACCATAAATTTCGCTATGCACAAACAAAGAACGTGTATATTTATATGTTTAAGACTATTGACCGTTTACTTACTGGCGCAAGTTGGTTTTGTTCCATTCCAGGAGCCGTCTGATTGGCAGGTGCGACGTTTGTCGCCTGATGTCATAGCGAATCCCTTGTGACATTTGTAGACGATCGCTGATTTGTAGTTGAGCGACTTTGCCTCGACATAGGTGTTTACCGGTAGCGCTGGCACCGCGCACTGTATTTCTAAAGATAGACATTATGCTGAGTAGTGTGTGCACTATACTCTAAACATACACGGATAAATATGCACAGCATGGCTTAGTTTTAGTTATTAATCATTCATTTGGAAAGTACTGCATCAATTAGTTAATTTAATTAATGCACTTTACTTCAATGGTTCGATTAACAGTAAGAGAACATCCACTTTGTATGTATCTACTCATAAAAGTTGACGCTGTGCAGTGGTCCAATCAATCGAACAAATCAGCAGTTGCTAGTTAAAAAGTAAAAGTCTTATTTCGTGTTAGTATCACTGACCCATCGACCTTTCACCCACTCATGCCCCTCTTCCACAAACACTGATGTGGTCATTGTGTAGCAATGTTAATTGTTTAACATATGTTTTAGAAAACAAACACCTACCACTGCAAACAACTGGTTCTCCCAACCAACTCGCCGACTTGCCACAGACGAGAGGAGCTCCGATGACGTCCGCCTTGTAGCCTTCGTCACAGGCGTATTGCGCCGTGGCCATAAACGTTGTTGCCGTCAGATTCTCGGTGTGTGCGTTAGGCACGACTGGATGAGTGCCGCAGTCGATCTCTGTCAGAAGTGTCTATATGCATCATATGTACATACGACTAATTTAATTTATATTAAACTCTCGTTTACAGGATTAATATGGCATTTACTCAAATGAGGCCACTGTTAGTTTGCTTCTACTAAAAGTCGTCATTATATCTGTTTACCATGTTGCAGTTTAACTGGCACGTTGAGGCGTGCGTGCGTGCGTGCGTGCGTGCGTGCGTGCGTGCGTGCGTGTGTACTACTCTGATTCTGCGACGTACTTCTGCACTGAGGCAGGGGACTGTCCCACCGTCCCTCTGGAGTACATCGGGTCTCGTTGCAGCAAGTTGCTATGGTGTATCCAGGGGTGCACCTGAATGTGGTCAGTGACCCCGGGGTCAGTCGGCCGGATATGACGAGCAGTTTCGAGTTCTCCGGAACATGTATCATCTCACACAGGATCTCTGGAAGATATATTGCTGGGTGTGATATGTATAAAAGCCAGTCACCTTTACAAACTTTACGAATATTTAACTTGAAGAATAATATAGATAACTTCTTTAAATCTAAACCCGAAACCTTAACTTTATTGCTCCTTTTAAATCATCCCAAATAAAACTATGTCATTCGTGAAAGATCAGTGTCATGACGTTGACTTGACGGACCTTCACAAACAGGACGCTGACCACTCCACGTCCCATCACCCTGGCACACGCGGGAGAAGTCCCCGCCTGCTGCCCGGTAACCCGGTGAACACCGGTAGATGGCGCTGGCGTTCACTGACAGGGAGAGGTGTGAAACAACGGCTCCCAACACGGGCAATGGTTTATTGCACAGCATTTCTGGAACATTTGCACAAATGTGTACTAACGACTGCCGGTGTTGCTGTAATGATTAATAACTGGGGCGTCTTACCATTGTATGGTGCTTTACATTGTCACTATAAGAAAATACATCCTATTGGACAAGACTTCGACCAATCATAATTATAAATTATTAGAGCAACCATTCTTATTCTTCGGATACAGCTGATGATCCTGTACTACCAGATATAACAAATGGTATATAAAATATTGTAATCTTAATTGTACATGAACGCAATGAATAAATTATTTGGTTGACAAAAAGGTCAACCATATAATGTTTGCACTATGCAAATCAATGATTCACGATACACTCATTCACTGGCTGGCTGGCTGGCTGGCTGGCTGGCTGGCTGCCTGCCTGCCTGCCTGGCTGCCTGCCTGCCTGCCTGCCTGCCTGCCTGCCTGCCTGCCTGCCTGCCTGCCTGCTTGCCTGCCTGCCTATCAGCCAGCCTGCCTCCCTCCCTCACTCACTTTTACACGTCGTCGGCACGCCTGACCAGTCTCTAGTCCAAAGACAAGTCCTTATGATGCTGCCGGACACGTAGCGGTAGCCAGACTCGCACTCCAGGGTCATACTGTCGTCCAACTGGTCACCGGTCTGGTTGACGATGACCACGTGGGCAGTGGGAATGACCGGACATGTGATGGCTGCAGTAAAAACATGTAATGCATCATCTAAAATCGTTGACTAATGTGCGTGCGTGCGTCTTCATTTGACTCAGCGTATCTAACTTTCCACTAAATGTTCCTTGTTCGTTATTACCATTATAACATTAGACGTTACAATTTGATTTTCAAACTAGCTCAACAACAAAAACTCCACCGCTCCATAATCGGTTGCTCTAACCCCATACCGCTTAAACAAGAGACAGCCCTGATTCACTCACGTTGACATTTGATGGTGACGTCTGTCCACAGACCCTGTGTTGTGCACGAGGACCGAGTAGTGCCAGACGTGAGTCGGTAGCCTTTCTCACAGACGTAGTCCGCCCGGCCATTCGTCCCCTTTCCCGACTCCATCACTAGTGTGTGCAGCGGCTGCGGCGGGGCGCCACATGTCACCTCTGCAACGCCATCTTACATGTCAGTTATAATTCTTCAAATGAATAACACAGCTCTCAAAATTGGTTGCACTCCCGCCATAACGTTTAAACATAAACATTTTCGTCGGTTGTGATGAAATAAAAAATATGGGCGAGTGTTCTGTCATTTTGCCACATTGGCACATTGGCACAGTTCATTGACATATTTTAAATGAAATACATTCTTTACTCGCGTCTTGTTAAAATACAATGAGAAGAAGTAACCCAGATGTTATCAAAACATCACAAGTCGCTGGAAAAGTTGGAAAACGCCCACAGAGAACGTAGGGCCTAGTTTGTTTAGCGTACCTCGGCAGACGATTGTGACGTCACTCCAATGGCCGCTCTCCCGACACAGCGCGGTGTTGTTGCCAGATTCCTGCTCGTAGCCCGTCTCACATGTGTAGATCGCCTTTAGACACAGTCAATACATTGTGATATGTCAACTCTCCAGGGGAACATGAGACACGCGGCCTTTGGGAAACCGTACTCAGACGGGAAACCAAACACTCCCGACATCAGCAAATATTGAAATCGAATTCACTGTTTTCAAATGATTTATTGTAGAAGGAAACTAACAATAATAATATTAGTTGTGATGTTCGAAGTGTGTTCACTCGTGTGTATATATTACATCGACTGTAAGTAACTGTTCATAATTAGCTTATTGTGGAACGAAAATAAGCATTAGATGATGCAATTCACACAAAAGTTTCTACATGGCACCTTCCCAGCAACAAATCATTACCTCACGCTATCAGCAGAAACGTAGATATTGACTGGATATTTACCATGCCTGGGAAGTTTGAGACCCAACTCGGGTCTCAACTTGACCAGTTCACTATGTCCAGCCTCACAATAATTTCAGGCCCTAAATTCTAACGAAAGCTGCAGCGAGTGCCTCGTTTACTACGAACACATATGTGGCCACATACATGGAACAGTTACCCAAATAATTGTGACATTGGATTGTCCAGGTGTATACCTCCCCAATGTTCACCAGTATACATTCGTTTTCATTATCTACATATCATAGACATGTCATAGTCCCCTATACAATATTTGTTAGAGCGAACGCCATTGATCAAAACGTGTGTACATCGTTTTCAAAAGTTCTACAAAACAATCTACCTACATCATATAATATAACATTACATAATTAACCATCTGCATATATGTTTCTACGAACCTTCCCGTTGAGCTTTCTGCCAGTTACCGTCATTTTCGAATGCTCGATTTGTCGAGGCTCGTCACACGTGATTTCTATGAGTACACAGCGTGAGTGGCATCAATGCATTTTAAGTGTTCGATTCACATTAATGTTTACGGTCGTTTGTGGATCCATCTGGTTTATATATATATATATATATATATATGATTATATATATATATATATATATATATATATATATATATATATATATATATATATATATATATATATATATATATATATATATATATATATATATATATATATCGTTAACACTAACGAGCATGAATAATGCTAAATATCTCATAAGCAGTATATCAGAATGTTTCAACTCTTCCTGTCAACTCCCATCGTATCGTATAAGAACTGGCTCCCAGTTATGTTTTCTATTTTCGTTAAGAGGATCTCTTCACAGAAGGGGGTCTTTCAATCTCAGCGCCACCGTGATCTAACTGTATCAACCCTAGATCCTACTAGAACCTTTATAATATCAAATTGAACATTGAACTCCCTATTTTCATAGAAACATTCCTGACATATTTCTCCACAGCAAGTCTCTTGAATTTATCTAAAAGGACACCACTTTCCCCGCAGTTATTACTAACATTCTTACATTCATCAACGGGGACGTCCTTCTGATTCACCATGTGCACGGACTGCTTATTTTACACCCACCTACACAGACGGGGTCTGTCCCCTCCCATGCCGCTTCTTTGTTACAGCATTTCGTCAGGTTGCCTCGTTCCAGTCTGAAGCCGTCGATACACGCGTAGTAGGCATATTCGTTCATCCGTAGTCCGCTGACATCCAGTAGTGTATAGTTGACTTCCGGTGGATTCGGACACTTTATTTCTACATCATACCAATGGAGACAACATTTTACGTTTTATATTTGCACTGCTTTGCGTGATATTGCTACGTTGTTTCGCTATACGCGTGCACGCAAATATGCACATGCATGCAGTATATAAACTCTCACTGGTTCAGTCACTTTCCATGCATATTCACCCACCCACCCACCCACTCGTTCTCACTCACTCACTCACTCACTCACTCACTCACTCACCCACCCACCCACCTACCCATTCACCCACCCACCCTTCCTCCCTCCCTCACGAACGCACGCACGCACACTGACCTTCACACATGGGTGGTATTCCAGTCCACTGCTTGTTCTCCAGACAGGTTCGGGTCCAGTTTCCCACTCCGCGCTTGTATCCCTCCTGACAGTCGTACGTGATCGTTGTCATGTATATTGTCTCTTCAGGGACCTCGTAGAGGGCGTGGGCCACCGGGGCCAGACTCCCGCACGACACGACTGACAACGGAACAACACAAACGGTAGACGATTGCTTGAAAATCGCGCTATACCATCGGTAATGTCGTGTGGTTACACCCACAAAAACATTACATTTAACACATTAAATTCCAGGCAAGTAGTTACTGTATTACATTTAAATTGTGCCTGTTGCAACGTATATGTACAAAATAAAAAAAAAAAAAAAAAAAAAAATATATATATATATATATATATATATATATATATATATATATAAAGTAAAACGTACATGTGCAATTTGTTCCTGTTTTGACAAAATGTGAGTCCACTTACTTATAGTAATAGTATGTGTATGTTTATCGAAATATGATCACTGCTAGGAATCATCTGATTCTGATTTGATGATCTACGTAGTTCCACTCACTTCGACAAAGTGGCTTGATGCCGGACCATTCGCGATTAGCCAGGCACGTTCTCTCGGTGTCACCCACGATCAGGTCAAAGCCCTTCATGCAGGAGTACGTAACAGTCGTCGCGTAGGCATACGATGTGGCGTTGACGTCTACTTCAGTGAAGGACGGATACTCAGGCGCGGGACATCGGATCGCTGAAGAGATGTTAAAAGAATATAATTCAGAGCATGGTAGATGGATCATCTACTGTGATTTCTGGGACAGTTGTTTATATTTGTCTTCAATTAAAATAATTATATCAATAAACTTGTCGACGCTAAGTGTTTAACGTTTCTCAATAATACTTTGTTTCAGACGTTGCATTTAGTGCTCTATTCGGATAATTTTGTTTCTACTTGCTTCAAAAATCCTTCAACGTAATAGCTTTGATTGGTTTAGAGAATTCCTTTTCATCCGTTTACGTACATGTGCATTGCGGGGGGTCGGCACTCCAGCGTCCATCCAAATTACACACCAGCTCTAGGCTACCGTTGGTCAGCCTAAAACCCTCGCTGCACCTGTACCTTACCATGGACCCGGCGATAGTGCCTGGGTCAGAGGTGATCTCGGTATGTAGCGGGTTTGTCAGGTTTTGGCAGTGGATCCCTGGAACATACATGCATCATTCGCCGTATATGCATGAAACTTTTATTGTTACCCTGATGGTATATGTACATCAAAATACTGTTTTGACAAATAAATGATATCTTCGTGATTGACGAGATACATCTTACCGCTACGACGGAACATAACACATGCGTTGATTACGTATGCTGCTATGCAATGCAATGCTATGGTACTTGGACTTGGTGCAGCGACTTGAATTTGGTGTAGATCATTTACAGAAATACGCGGAATATCAAATAGAATAAGTATTACTATTGCATATATATTATACACAAACGTATTGTAGACATATATTAGGAAACAGGTTTTGTTAATTATTAGTCAGAGGGAGTATTTTAGAGTAAGTTAGTTTCGGATTCTGTCAGGGAATTCAGCGAGCGTTAATAGGGTTGTTTACAATTCGAAAATTGAGATAGCATAGTGAATAGTCAGTAACATTGAATATTGGTTAGAATAAGTATTAGTATTATACATATATTGTTCACCAACTTCTTGTAGACATATATTAACAAACCGTTTTTGTTAACAGAGGTAGTATTTTTTCCCGGATTCAAACTCAACGAGTGATAAAAGGGAGTTTGTTTACAGGTCGTGAATTCAACCCATGCATCGAGCTATCGTTTACATTGGCTAATATATATATAAGATAAAGTGATTTATTTACTTAAATTACATACAGAAGGTAATATCTGACACAGTGGTAGTAAACGTTTTCGGTAAAAAGGAATTAACAGCAGGATTTTAGCGTAAATTAGTACACACTGACTTCGTTGTTTTTTTACACAGTGTTCTCCTTATTCGCTAGGTGGCAGATTTTTTTTCTCATGCGAGGTTAATAGAAGACACAGTTAACAAGTATATTAGCCTAAAGTGTTCTTTTGATCACAAAAACAGCCTTATTCAAGGCTAACGTAGCAAACTAATTAAAACTAAATTGTATGGTGACGCCGTGCAAACGGCAGTTAAAGGCCACAAGGCACTTAATTTGTGGCAGTTGCAGTAACTGGGTGGACTTCGTCAAGTCTGGGTGCGAGAAGTCCTGGGCTGAGGTCCAGGCAGATAGTTTTAGTTTTGAGTGTAGGGGATGCACGAAGATGAAGGAACTAGAGGTGGAGTTGGAAGAGCTGAGGCTGTTCGTTGTGGCAATGGTGGGAAGGGAACAGGGGAGTTGTGCCAGTAGTTCCGGTGGGGGAACAGTAGATGATAAAGACACAAGAGATGCTAGGGAGAGCTCACCTCAGCCTGGGAGGAAGGTGAGAGGAGGGAAGGAGACAGGTAGTAGGGAAACAGGACGTAAGGAGACGGGAAGGAAAGGAACGGGAGGAAAGACAACCGGAGTGAAGGAGAGGGGAGTAGGGGAGACAGGAGGGAAGGAGAAGGGAGTGGGGGAAACGGGAGGGAAGACAACCGGAGTGAAAGAGAGGGGAGTAGCGGAGACAGGAGGGAAGGAGAAGGGAGTGGGGGAGACGGGAGGGAAAACAACCGGAGTGAAGGAGAGGGGAGTAGTGGAGACAGGAGGGAAGGGGTCAGGACAGAATGTGATGGAGGGGATCGAAAGGAAGAGTTATTCTGCAGCAGTGATAGAGGGGGTGAGGAAGAGAGCGAGGGTGTTTGTGGGGGATTCGATAGTTAGGAAGACCGACAGAGTCTTAAACAAGGGAGATGATATGGTGGTCTGCTTTCCTGGAGCCAAAATAGAGGCGATAACTGAGAGGGTAAAAAACATCGTAGGCTCGGGTAAGGGTGGATCTGTTTTAGTACACGTAGGGACAAATAACGTAGAGAGGGAGGGTACAACTGCCATAGTTAGGAAATATAGGCAGTTGGTCAGAACACTAAAACAGACGCGGGTTGAGAGGGTAATACTGTCAGGGATTTTACCTGTAATGGGAAGGAGGGGTCACAAATATCGAAATTGTCGGGGGATGGCAATTAACATGTTAGTCCAGGAAGTTATGTAGGGAAGAGGAAGTTGGATTTGTGGATTTATGGGGAAGTTTTGTTGGGAGGGCTGATATGTACATGAAGGATGGGCTTCATTTAAGTGGAAAGGGAGCGGCAGTATTCGCGGACAAACTTTCAGCAGCAGTAGATAGTGACTTGGGTACAATGACAAATATTTTTGGAATTAAACATTCTTTAAACTAGAAGTGCAGGGGGGTTACCTAGAGGTGTCTCAAGCAGAACAACAGGCCACTAGCACAGATAAACCAATATCAAATCATCCGAAAAACATCTCTGAAAAAGGTTATAGATGCGTATGTTTAAATGCAAGGAGCATAGTAAATAAGAAAAACGAATCAAACATTATGGTAGAAGATACTGACCCTCACATAATTGGTATAACTGAATCATGGGCCAACGTAGATATAACAGATGCTGAATTAGGACTGACAGGATACGTAATGTTTAGGAAAGATCGAATAGGAAGAAGGGGCGGGGGAGTTATTTTATATGTTAAAGAATCTATTCAGGCTTATGAAATAAAACTAGAAAGGGAAGCAGATTGCGATGAAGCTGTTTGGTGCAAAATTGTTTCAGGAAATTCAAAATTAACTATTGGATTAGTTTACCGAAGTCCAAACATAAACGAAGAGGACAACACAAAAATAAAAACGCTATAAAGGAAGTTGGTAAAGGGGAATGTATCATAATGGGAGATTTTAACCATGGACACATACAATGGAATTATCTAGAGAGCACAGGGATTGAGGATCAACAATTTCTATGTTTAATCCAGGATAGCTTTCTTACTCAGCACGTACTAGAACCAAGCAGGGGAGAAAATGTATTAGATATAGTTTTGTCATCACAAAAAGAATTAGTGGACAATGTAAAATATTTGAACTATTGGGTAATAGTGACCATAATCAAATACATTTTTACATCAATGTAAAATCAGAAAGTAAAAATAAGAAAACGTACAAGAGAAACTTCCACAAAGGTAACTACAAAGATATGAGAAAATACTTAGCAAAGCTAGTTTGGAATAACATGCTGATGAATAAGACTTCAATTGAATGTTGGAATATTCTAAAATATGAAATTGAGAGTATCATCGATAAATTTGTTCCCTTCCAAAAACAAAGAAAACGGTGTAGAAAGAAACACTTGTCAAAAGAGGCTATTAGAAAAATAATGCTAAAACAAACTATGTGGAGGGTTTATAAGAAAGGAAGAAGACTATGCAAAATACAAAGAGGCACTTAATGCAGCTACAACTGAAATCAGACAATCTAAAAGAAGCTGTGAGCAAAAACTGGCATGTAACATAAAAAATGACAGCAAGAGTTTTTATGCATATGTCAGGAGTAAACAAAAAGTACAAGACAAGGTTGGACCTCTAGAAGACAGTGCTGGAAATATAATATCACAGGGGTTTTTAATGGCGGAATACCTAAATGGTTACTTCAGTTCAGTGTTTACCAAAGAAGATATTAGTTCATTACCAGTTGCTGATGCTAAATTTCAGGGGGCTAAATCTGACTATTTAGGTCCGTTAGTTGTAACTCCAGAATTGGTAGCTAAGAAAATAAAGGCAATGAAGGAAAACAGATCACCGGGAGTTGATGGGATTCCTCCAAAATTACTAATGGAAACAGTAGAACAAATCAGTATACCACTTGCAAGAGTATTCAACTTGAAAAAGAGGGAGTTGTTCCGTTTGAATGGAAAGAAGCAAACATCATACCATTATTTAAAAAGGGTTCGAGAAATAAGTCAGAGAATTACAGACCAGTGAGTTTAACGTCAGTGATTTGTAAATTATTAGAAAGGTTAATTAAATACCATATGGTGGACTTCCTCGTTAAGCATAAATTATTAAATTCATCTCAATATGGATTCCTTAAAGCGAGGTCATGATTAACAAATATGTTATGTTTTTTGGAAGAAATCACTAAGTGGATAGACGTGGGATCGCCAGTAGATATTATCTACTTAGATTTTCAGAAAGCTTTTGACAAAGTGCCACATCAAAGATTACTACTTAAATTAAAAGCCCATGGTATCGGGGATAGCATAACTGACTGGATAGAACAATGGCTGACTGACAGAAGACAACGAGTTGCAGTAACTGGAGAAGTTTCAAATTGGAAATCGGTTTTGAGTGGGGTACCTCAAGGATCAGTATTAGAACCTATATTATTCTTAATTTACATCAATGACTTGGACGACAGTATACGTACTGAAATTTGCGGATGACACAACACTGTTTTGAAAGGTTAATACTGATGGTGATAAACAACATTTACAAAACGATCTAGACAGATTAGTGAAATGGTCTGAGAAATGGCAGATGCTGTTCAATTTTGGCAAATGTAAATGCCTACATACAGGACATGGGAACTTGAATGTAAACTATTAAATGGGAGATACTGTTATGGGTACTACTGTAAAAGAAAAGGACTTAGGAGTTAAAATAAGCGCTGATATGAAAGTTTCAGAGCAGTGTATTATTGCAGCTTCAAAGGGTAATCAAATTCTTGGATTGATTAGAAGAAACATAACATACAAGGGAAAAAAGTTAATTATACCTCTTTATAAAGCAATAGTTAGACCTCATTTAGAATACTGTTTACAAGCATGGAGACCATATCGTAAGAAGGATATAGATACGCTTGAACGCATACAAAGGAGAGCAACTAAAATGATTCCAGAACTTAGAGACCTTAGTTATGAAGAACGCCTGAAAAATGTGGTTTAACAACTCTAGAGACAAGGAGGTTAAGAGGAGATCAGATTGAAGTTTTTAAGATATTGAATGGGTATGAAAATATTGATAGAAATATGTTTTTCTCACTCAAGAAGGATTGCAGAACTAGAGGACATGAGGTAAAATTAGTAAAGGATCAATGTAGATTGGACATCAGGAAGCACTCATTCTCACAGAGGACAATAAATGAATGGAACAAATTGTCTACAGCTTGTGTAACTGCTAGCAGCGTGAATATGTTTAAAAACAAGGTTGACACATATCTCAGGAGGGCGGGTTATAAGTAGATGAACATTGTTGGACTCTCGATAAGCCAATGGCTTCCTTGTCCACTTGCCATCTGGGCCTTTGGCTTGGATGGCAAATCTTGTTTTTTTTAAATATGTAATACCGATTGCACATACATAATCGTTGCACGCACGTACACACACCAATTGGACAGCGCTTCATATTATCGACGAGAACGCCGTTGTAACACAATGAAGTTTCCAGCTCTCTAGCCAAATACTGATTGTAAAAAATTATCTATACAACACAAAAGACATGTTAAAGTCATGATTAAGTTTACATCGTAATTCTAAACATGTCTAAACACAACGGAAGATTAGAAAGGCTTACTTTCACATTGCCCCGTGATATGTGGGGTCCATTCCCTCTCCAAGGTGCACCTCTGTACTTGCGGCCCTTGTAGCACATAGCCGAATTCACAACTTAGTTCACAGGTGTCGTTGTAGAGACTCTTCTGTGTCGCACAACGTGTGCTGTTGTAGCGTCCAGAAGTGATGTTTGTCAAAGGTTCGCAGGTGATCGCTGAAGGAAAAAGGAGAAGTGAACGCAGACATTGCGATAACAGTAAAGCATCGAAAGACAACGCAAAATGTGTTCGATTGTGTGTGTGTGTGTGTGTGTGTGTGTGTGTGTGTGTGTGTGTGTGTGTGTGTGTGTGTGTGTGTGTGTGTGTGTGTGTGTGTGTTTGTGCGTGGGTGCGTGGGAGCGTGCTTGCGTGAGAGAGCGTTTATTTCAGAATTGCATAAATCACGCTTACCATAAAAACAAGTGGAACAGCTGGTAAACTTGTCACAATAAACAGACGTGTACACTGCAATAACAACACTGCTAATGATAATAAATTAGCATATGTGGCAATTAGGTAATAATGTGCGCCAAGAAAGAATCAGATGTGCCAACCTTTGCACGTTTCGTTGACAGATGTCCAATTCCCCGAGCCGTTGCACCACGTTGCCACGTGACTAGCTTCACTCAAATACTGGAATCCGATATCACATGTGTAATGGGCGGTGTCTTCAAATGTCGTCCCGTTGAAATGTGCTGCAGCATTGGTCAGGTTCTGTGGCGGGCCGCAGTTAATTTCTGAAAAGTATGGTCAATCCCTCAATTGTGCAAAGATAGAAATAACAGCTAACTTAATACTGAATTGTGTGTGTGCGCATGTGTGTGTGTTTGTGTGTAATTCTACACACAACGCAATATTGACTGGCTTACTTTTACAGTGCCCTGTGATATTTGGGCTCCATTTCCACTCCAAGGTGCACCTCTGTACTTGCGGCCCTTGTAGCACATAGCCGAATTCACAACTTAGTTCACATGTGTCGTTGTAGAGACTCTTCTGTGTCGCACAACGTGTGCTGTTGTAGCGTCCGAAAGTGATGTTTGTCAAAGGTTCGCAGGTGATCGCTGCAGGAAAAAGGAGAAGTGAACGCAGACAACAATGCGATAACAGTAAAGCACCGAAAGACAATGCAAAATGTGTGCGATTGTGTGCGTGTGTGTGTGTGTGTGTGTGTGTGTGTGTGTGTGTGTGTGTGTGTGTGTGTGTGTGTGTGCGTGCATGCGTGGGTGCATGCGTGGGTGCGTGCTTGCGTGAGAGAGCATTTATTTCAGAATCACGCTTAACATAAAAACAAGTGGAACAGCTGGTAAACTTGTCACAATAAACAGACGTGTACACTGCAATAACAACACTGCTAATGATAATAAATTAGCATATGTGGCAATTAGGTAATAATGTGCGCCAAGAAAGAATCAGATGTGCCAACCTTTGCACGTTTCGTTGACAGATGTCCAATTCCCCGAGCCGTTGCACCACGTTGCCACGTGACTAGCTTCACTCAAATACTGGAATCCGATATCACATGTGTAATGGGCGGTGTCTTCAAATGTCGTCCCGTTGAAATGTGCTGCAGCATTGGTCAGGTTCTGTGGCGGGCCGCAGTTAATTTCTGAAAAGTATGGTCAATCCCTCAATTGTGCAAAGATAGAAATAACAGCTAACTTAATACTGAATTGTGTGTGTGCGCATGTGTGTGTGTTTGTGTGTAATTTTACACACAACGCAATATTGACTGGCTTACTTTTACAGTGCCCTGTGATATTTGGGCTCCATTTCCACTCCAAGGTGCACCTCTGTACTTGCGGCCCTTGTAGCACATAGCCGAATTCACAACTTAGTTCACATGTGTCGTTGTAGAGACTCTTCTGTGTCGCACAACGTGTGCTGTTGTAGCGTCCAAAAGTGATGTTTGTCAAAGGTTCGCAGGTGATCGCTGAAGGAAAAAGGAGAAGTGAACGCAGACAACAATGCGATAACAGTAAAGCATCGAAAGACAACGCAAAATGTGTGCGATTGTGTGCGTGTGTGTGTGTGTGTGTGTGTGTGTGTGTGTGCCTGCGTGCGTTTGTGAAGTGAACGTAGGCAACATTGCGATAACAGTAAAGCGTCGAAAGACAATGCAAAATGTGTGCGATTGTGTGTGTGTGTGTGTGTGTGTGTCTGTGCGTGCATGCGTGGGTGTATGCGTGCTTGCGTGAGAGAGCGTTTATTTCAGAATTGCATAAATCACGCTTACCATAAAAACAAGTGGAACAGCTGGTAAACTTGTCACAATAAAACAGACGTGTACACTGCAATAACAACACTGCTAATGATAATAAATTAGCATATGTGGCAATTAGGTAATAATGTGTGCCATGAAAGATTCAGATGTGCCAACCTTTGCAAGTTTCGTTGACAGATGTCCAATTCCCCGAGCCGTTGCATCAGTTTATTGGTTAAAAATACTAAAGCAAATCCCTTTAAATACCTTAAAATACCTTTCGTTAACTGTTCATCTTACACGTACTGTCACTGTAAGGAAGACGTGATGTTTTATTAATTTTTCGACAGAAAATGCTACGCAAAAAATGAAACGCCTATTCTAATGTAATTTTATTCGAGACGTCATGTTTGAGGATTTTTTACGACATTCGCATCCACAGAACGTTTCACATCGAAGCGATATACATGAAAAGTCTTACATTCACAGTGGCCAGTGACATTTGGGGACCATTGCAGCATCGATGAACACCTCAGTACTTGCGGCCCACGTAGCTCATAGCCGACGTCACAAGTCAGTTTGCAAGTGTCGTTGTAGTGACTATACTGTGTTGCGCACTTCTGGTTGTAGTGGCCGGACGTGACGTTTGCTAAAGGCTTACAAGTAATCCCTGAAATACGAAGTAACATATGTTCAGGTTCATGTGTGTGTGTGTGTGTGTGTGTGTGTGTGTGTGTGTGTGTGTGTGTGTGTGTGTGTGTGTGTGTGTGTGTGTGTGTGTGTGTGTGTGTGTGTGTGTGTGTGTGTGTGTGTGTGTGTGCGCGTGTGTTCGCGTGCGCATGCGTGCGTGCGTGTATGCGTGTGCGTATTTGTACGCCAAAACTAACTGTTTCAACTTATTTATCTCCACCCCTAGAACCTTTAACTTCTCAGACCCCAACACTCAATATAAAACCTACCGCGTGAGCCTCTGCCCGCTTGACAAAGGTAGGGACCTCGTGATATTTGGGGACCATTCCCACTCGAAGGTGGTGGCACAGTCCCATGTATTGGAAACCGCACTATATACGAATGTATCTTTAATATATAAAGTGAACCGAGAAGATGGAAGGAAGGTGGGGGAATTAAGAGACGAGGTTGGAATGAAGAAACACCTAAGGATAAAGGTACAGTGGGGAGGATGAAGGTACTGTGGGGAGGATGAAGGTACTGTGGGGAGGATGAAGGTAAGGTGGGGAGGATGAGGGTACTGTGGGGAGGATGAAGGAAAGGTGGGGCGGATGAAGGTATGGTGGGGAGGATGAAGGTACTGTGGGGAGCATGAAGGAACGGTGGGGAGGATGAAGGTATGGTGGGGAGGATGAAGGTATGGTGGGGAGGATGAAGGTAATGAATGATGAGGAAAGAAGAGGGTGGTGGATGGAGAAAAGGAAGACCGAGATTAAGATGGAGGGTCAGTGTTGAGAGAAAATGTTGAAAGGGCAGATCAAGGTGAACAGCCGAGAGTGGGAGAGAACAGCCGATGGATGGACACGACTCGTCAAGCGGGAAGAACAGACTATGTGACGTGCCGCAAGGAATCATGGGAAGAAAAAGGCGAAAGAAACACGCCCACCTCCGCATGTCTCGGGTGCTGTTGTCCACCTTTCCGTGTCAGTGCACCGCACCACTACAACACTTGTGGGACTCGGAAACTGAAACCCGACGTCACAAGTGTAGTTGGCGGTGTCTCCGAATTCCGTTCCGTTGAAGGTTGTTGTTGCGTCGCTCATGTTAGGTGGGACACCACAGTTAATCTCTGTACAAAACGACAACTAGTTCTTATTAGAATACATGGTACAATAATAAAAATAAATATACTTATTATTGTTATGATTATGATGTCAGTTTACTATTGTGATTGTGATAAATACAAGTAATACATACACATGATTATCGATTAATTATAATATCACAATTTCTAGAAAGAGGGTGTACGGCGACACGTGGTTCATTCTCCCTCAACGATATTATTATCATTATTTGTTCGCCATTTATGCCAAGGGTTATACGCACAATGGATCTGACTGTTTGTCGACTATTGGTTGCATATTGGAGAATTTTTAGTACAGTACGTGACACGTCCATGGCAATGTTTATTATTTATGGTACAGTAGGTGACATGTCCATGGCGATGTTTATTATTTATGGTACAGTACGTGACACGTCCATGGCGATGTTTATTATTTATGGTACAGTACGTGACACGTGGCACTGCATAGAAAAGGGAACATTGATAATATTAATTAATGATATATTTATACACACACGCACGCACGCACGCCCGCACCGCACGCACCACGCACGCACACACACACACACACACACACACACACACACACACACACACACACACACACTATATCTATATCGGTATGCAATCCTGTCAAATACAAGGCTGCCTGGTCGAGCGTCAGACCGTCGGTCGATGGGACCATGGTCGAGCGTCAGACCGTCGGTCGAGGGGACCATGGTTCGAGTCCACCTGCCGCCGTTTCGAAGCAATTTCGTTCAACCCACTTGGCCCGTGTCTTTTGGGAGAGACACTGAAATCCATTCGTCCTTTCTATCTGATGTCTATGCCAGTAGGAAAAGTAAAAGATCCCACACAGGGGCTAAATGTGTAACCTGCTGTGCACTCCATCTCTCACGAGCCACCGCAGAAGCGTCCACGACGCGGCTCAGTCAAGTCGGCTAACGACCTCGCAAGAGGTCACGATTGAATGAATGCACAAGCCAGTGCGCATCCACGCGAATACCAGTGTTATTTATTACAAGACCGTGAAGAACACCATTGAGGTGCCTAGTACATAAACAATTCTAACACGGATACGTGGAAATACACAGCGTAACGAGATATCGGGAGAAACGTCACAACCAATACATTCAACCTGAGGCGTCCGATGAAGTCAAAGTAGTTCCCATATTTACTTTAAATTGAGTTGTACGGGTAGCGACTAGCTTAATTTTTAGATTAACCAATAAACAAGCATGATAGAAAATTTGCAATTTGCTACATAAAAATCGTGGCACGCAGCAATGTTCTTACTTTCACAGTGGGGCAGGACACCTTTCCAGAATCCACGAGGCATACACTCAGTAGTACTGCTGCCGCCAATGAAGTTGTACCCGGGGGCACAGCGGAAGGAAGCCACAGACCCTGGCGTCACACCACCCGGCACGTGTTCTAGGTGCGGGTCCTTTGGAATAATTCTCTCTGGACACTGGATCTCTGGAAGACATTTTGTAAATTCAATATGTTGAAAGCGGCACATGCGAAACTGTCCCCACTTTTGCAGTGAGGCAGTATTGCGAAAGTGCAATCACAAACACGCACGCACGCATGCACGCACGCACGCACGCACGCACGCACGCACGCACTCGCCATATATATATATTTAAACATATACTCATACACATACACATACACGTGTGTGTGTGTGTGTGTGTGTGTGTGTGTGTGTGTGTGTGTGTGTGTGTGTGTGTGTGTGTGTGTGTGTGTGTGTGTGTGTGTGTGTGTGTGTGTGTGTGTGTGTGTGTGTGTGTGTGTGTGTGTGTGTGTGTGTGTGTGTGTGTGTGTGTGTGTGTGTGTGTGTGTGTGTGTGTGTGTGTGTGTGTGTGTGTGTGTGTGTGTGTGTGTGTGTGTGTATCTCACCTCACTATAAGGGTCATCCTCGGGACTGGGCCAAAGTTACCTGAATAGCGAGGTGACCGTATTATGGACTAATGTTTTACACGTTACTGTTATGAAAATAATTTGGGATTGTCCCAGGGTGACTATATTCGTGGGTGCGTATATGCATGTTTGCGTGCGTGCGTATGTACCTGCGTGAGTGCGTCTGTGTGTCTGAGAAGGGGAGTTTATTTTCAGAAATTGCAAGTGCACTGTAGACACAAAATACAAATATGAACGTGTAAAACTGGTATTTTGTTACCCAGTTTCAGGTTAACAACTGGCTGTAACCAACTACGCGCAGTTAACAAATTAACAGGTAATAAAAATAATCATAATGAATTGGCACTATTAGTACATCTCAAAGAGGTGATAAATACGGCTATGGTAAATCATATAATTAATATAGCGTGCGTGCGTGCGTGCGTGCGTGCGTGCGTGCGTGCGTGCGTGCGTGTTACTAAGCATTAAAATGTCTTACCTGTAGTTGACGAGCACATTGGGATGTCGCAATGTTCCCTGCGTTTGTCTTTGTTTGTAGTGTAGCACCACGGCCTATTCCGCCTATTGGGGTTACGGCAGTGGTTTGATGCTGCGTCGAATGACGAGTCGGGGAACATGTGGATGTCTTTGTTATTGTGTTCGTGTGGCTGCAAATCAAACAACGATTATTATATGTTGTTGTCCGACGTACGACGTTCATCGAGTAAATAATGGGTGAATAACCAGTGTACACGTTATTGTTCTCTCCACTTTTCCCTGAAGTCCGGGTGAGGCTGGCACTGATACCTCTTTATCCCTGAGGTCCGGGGTGAGGCTGGCACTGATATCTCTTTATCCCTGAAGTCCGGGGAGAGGCTGGCACTGATACCTCTTTATCCCTGAAGTCCGGGTGAGGCTGGCACTGATACCTCTTTATCCCTGAAGTCCGGGGTGAGGCTGGCACTGATACCTCTTTATCCCTGAAGTCCGGGTGAGGCTAGTACTGATACCTCTGTATCCCTGAAGTCCGGGGTGAGGCTGGCACTGATACCTCTTTATCCCTCAAGTCCGGGGAGAGGCTGGCACTGATACCTCTTTATCCCTGAAGTCCGGGGTGAGGCTTGCACTGATACCTTTTTATCACTGATGTCCGGGGTGAGGCTGGCACTGATACCTCTTTATCCCTGAAGTCCGGGATGAGGCTTGCACTGATACCTTTTTATCCCTGAAGTCCGGGGTGAGGCCGGCACCGATACCTCTTTATTCCTGAAGTATGGGGTGAGGCTGGCACCGATACCTCTTTATCCCTGAAGTCTGGGGTGAGGCTGGCACTGATACATCTTTATCACTGAAGTCCGAGGTGAGGCTGGCACTGATACCTCTTTATCCCTGAAGCCCGGGGTGAGACTGGCACTGATACTTCTTTATCCATGAAGTCCGGGGTGAGGCTGCCACTGATACCTCTTTATGCATGAAATCCGGGGTGAGGCTGCCACTGATACCTCTTTATCCATGAAGTCTGGGGTGAGGCTGGCACTGATACGTCTTTATCCCTGAAGTCTGGGGTGAGGCTGCCACTGATACCTCTTTATCCCTGAAGTCCGGGGTGAGGCTTGCACTTATACCTCTTTATCCCTGAAGTCCGGGGTGAGGCTGGCACCGATACCTTTTTTATCCCTGAAGTCTGTGGTGAGGCTGGCACTGATACCTCTTTATCCCTGAAGTCCGGGGTGAGGCTTGCACCGATAACTCTTTATCCCTGAAGTATGGGGTGAGGCTGGCACTGATACCTTTTTATCCCTGAAGTCCGGGTGAGGCTAGTACTGATACCTCTTTATCCCTGAAGTCCGGGGTGAGGCTTGCACTGATACATTTTTATCCCTGAAGTCCGGGGTGAGGCCGGCACCGATACCTCTTTATCCGTGAAGTTCGGGGTGAGGCTGGCACCGATACCTTTTTATCCCTGAAGTCTGTGGTGAGGCTGGCACTGATACCTCTTTATCCCTGAAGTCCGGGGTGAGTCTTGCACTGATACCTTTTTATCACTAAAGTCCGAGGTGATGCTGGCACTGATACCTCTTTATCCCTGAAGTCTGGGGTGAGGCTGGCACTGATACCTTTTTATCCCTGAAGTCTGGGGTGAGGCTGGCACCGATACCTTTTTATCCCTGAAGTCCGGGGTGAGGCTGGCACCGATACCTTTTTATCCCTGAAGTCCGGGGTGAGGCTGGCACTGATACCTCTTTATCCCTGACGTCTGGGGTGAGGCTGGCACTGATACCTCTTTATCCCTGACGTATGGGGTGAGGCTGGCACTGATACCTCTTTATCCCTGACGTCTGGGGTGAGGCTGGCACTGATACCTCTTTATCCCTGACGTCTGGGGTGAGGCTGGCACTGATACCTCTTTATCCCTGACGTCTGGGGTGAGGCTGGCACTGATACCTCTTTATCCCTGACGTCTAGGGTGAGGCTGGCACTGATACCTCTTTATCCGTGACATCTGGGGTGAGGCTGGCACTGATACCTCTTTATCCCTGGCACTGATACTTGTCATCGATTTGTTTTCATTCCGTCTTCCGTCGTTGATCTCGTTTCACTGCCTCACACGATCATTGTAGTAATAATAATAATAATGACAATAATAATAAAGTTGTTATATAGCATCCCATTAAAATAATTGTTTTAGCGCTGCATAATGGCATTTGGCATTCAAATTACGGAGACTTGCAGCCACGCATGTACTGCAGGCCTACTCAGTTACTCGATAAACGGTAAAATCTATAACAAATATAACATCAAGGTAATTAGGACATACGATCCCTGTGGTTTAAGATGTGTGTTGCAAGACATAATATTTATAACAACAACAACAACAACAAACAACAACAAACAACAACAACACTTACGGTTTGCGCACTCCATCTTTGACAGGTGTACCCAGATTTAGTAGTGCTGACGTGTCCTATATATTCGGTTCCATTCACCGACAACAAGCATTCCAGCGGCACTACAATGCATTATATATGAAAACAGTGAGTAGAGAAATCCAAAATGTTAATGTGGTTGCTTTGTAAAATGCCACGTATGTATTTTAGTTTAAATCCACGTTGGACACATCAGTAAAGCACATATATTATACAATGCTGTTTCATAATTATTATATCTATAAGTTTCATAATTATTATATCTATAAGTTTCATAATTATTATATAGTTCAAGTTGTCAACTGGTAAGGGCAGAATGCACCAGGTGGATCCGAGGTCCACTTTCTTGTCAGACGTGCGTGTGCGTGTACGTGTGCGTGTGCGTGTGCGTGTATGTGCATACATATTCAAATGTTTCTGAGTTTAATGTCCCCGCAGGAATGGCCAACAAAAACCACTTGCATAGTAGTTAAACGCAGAAAAGGCATTGTTGTCGATCAACCTGTTATTTCGCCCGACAATGTATAGTTTTTCGTATATCTGATTCTACTAACCGGAGCCTACGTGCATCGTCATTTTCTATTACAGTGGACTCCGCTTAACATAATCACAGACAACCGAATCAGCCGCTTAGTAAAACCAAAATGCCTGCTTAATAAAATCAGATACACGAAAACCGATACACTGTAGCACAAAATAACAGGTTTCTCTGGAAAACCCAATGCTTTTTGACCATCCGTCTTTTTGACCATCCACTTTAGGAGTAAAATGGGAAAACATTACATAAACTGAAATATTATTGAATGTAGCCGTTGCAACGCAGACAAGCCCTCGCGAGAGATTTTTCTTACAAGAATACAAATTTACGTAGCTGTTCTATGCAGTAAGTCAGCATAGATGAACTAAAACTCGTACATTCATTTTTTTCAGAAAAGAGAATCAGCCGCTTAACAGAATTAAATTGCACTGGTCCGAAGTGATTTCGTCAAGCGGGTTGCCCTGTAACCTTATTATCATATCGCACATATGTAGTTTCAATAGAGTCAACTGACGAAATACATTTTTATCCCTTTTTCGTGGTTGCAATTTGTTTTCATACACCCCCTTATTTGTTACAGTGCTACCCTCATCCTGTTCTTAAATGGCGCAACAAATATATGTTCTGCTGATTTCATACTAAACTCTGTTTGCCTTCGTTGTTCACAAAGCAAATTCTGATGAAGGTCACCCTAATCTATGGGCTGACTTGTATTCCAAACAGTATGATGCACAGGGTTTTTGGTGTTTGCTCCTAAAGTCTTACACGTGTCCGGGTCGCATGACGGAATATCGCAGTCCTCCCATCCATTCGAAGTGTAACACCCTGGTTTATTTTTGCCGGAATTGCGACAATAGTTCTTTGCTGCTTTGGGAGTTCTGCCGAAGATCTTCTTGCAGTAATATCCATGGCACGCGTTCTGCAAGTTCAACAACATTCGGCATCACATCCATGTGCGGATACAGGGGGTATCCATCAGGTGCCGGGGCAACCCCTCCCCCTTATTTAGGCAGGAGTTGTTTTCATCAGTATATAATTAGTTGTCGAGACACCACGAGGTGGCGCCTCCTGCATGTGTTCCTCATATGAGGACATTTCTAACCTTCAATATTTACCCATGCTAGCAAAGTTGATTGGACCAATGATGGCCCGGACCAATGATGGCCCACGACGGAGGTACACTGGTGCTTCATTGGCCCAATAAGTTATACTACCTAGGAAGAAGGCTGTGGCATTCCACATTGTTCCTCGGTCTTTCTGAGTTGCTCTCCCCGACTCTCCCTGTGCTGCGTTGTCCTCGTAGTACCCACTACTAAACGTTGACCTCGTGGTGCCCACAACTAAACGTTGTTCTCGTGGTGCCCACTACTAAACGCAAATGATTTTTTGTTGTCGTTGCATTTTTGTGTGAATTTTCACTGATCAGCAGCTAGCGTCAGGCTTGAAAACTAGTGTGGGAGACAATCGCCTTAAAGAAAAATGGAACTAACGCATTCAGCGCCACTGTCGTGCGTAGTGGCAGTGGCATTAACTAGCATGGCGACCCGTGGCGCTCACTGCGGAAGGGGCGTGAAGTAGCATTGCAACACCGCGCGATTGAGTTTTCGCCGTTTCTGATGAGGAATGCGGCAAGATGAGGCCAGCGAAAGCCGGCCGATTTACCAAACAACAGGATTACGACAGGAGACAGTCAGTGTCGAAAGCAAACTTAAAGCGTTTCCATGCGAAAAAATTAACAACTACAGGAAGAATTTGATGCGGAACCCTCGATATCGGCGGCGGTAGACGGTCAGAGAAACAGCGTCCACACTACAAGCCCAGCTATTAGTACTAGTACTAGATACTGCCGCTGGGGCAACTGACACCGCTGGCGCTACTGAGTACACACTCAAAGACAGACACGTTTCCGTCGGCTGACGGATTATTAAAACTAAGCTAAAGTTAAACTTGTAATTCTAAGAACAAATTCCGCTTTCTGCCCTATTTATGCTTTATTTTCTTGCATTTATGTACAATCTGTGGCCTTATTTTTTATTGGTATTGTGTAGGAAGAAAGATTGAATTTTTAACCTAATGATAATGAATGTATTGATATCAGTGACATTAGTATATTATTATATACAAGCATATGTGTGGAAATAATGAACGCACGCACCCCCCAGATGGGATTTTTGATCGAAAATAATATTATTTGAACAGTTTGTTTTGCATGAACTTGGTCGATAACTCCAGTTATGTCGCTAAACTATTTTTGGGGGAATTTTCATGAATTTTTACCTATTTATGGGGTATGATTCCCATGTTTTTAAACCACCTGATTTATCAACTTGTATGACTGACATAACGACATTTCTTCCGTGGCAAGACGGACTAGATTGTTTTCCTTTAGAAGCGTAATTGTTGATGTACATAATATGAATATACCAGTTTATGTAAAGCTATGGTAGATAAAGTAGATTGGCATTTTGGAAGAAATAACGCTGACAAGTATTTTTTACAAAGCAAAACATGTTAACAGTTTGTAAATTTGTCGAGGACGATGTAAATGAACGAATTATTAAAATATTTTGGTATACATATATGTGTGAGAAGAATGTGACTAATTATTTGTAATTATGCCATTTTTATGCATCCTACCGATTATTTCAAGCTGTGACTGTAGAAAAATTTGACTGGTAACTGTACTGTTTTAATGTATCATACTGATGTACTCATTCAGCATTACTATCTATGCAAAGATGATAACGGTGTAATGACTTTTAGATACTTGTATTAAATTATAAAGAAAATAGTCAATAAATGTCAAAAAGGTAAATTTTCTCTTTCGTTCCTGTGTATTGAGAACTCAGTTTTAGCACTAATATGTGTGCTGGATGTCATTTTAAGCAACATAGCTAATTTTCTCTTTCTTGCATTGTAGAAAAGTGTAAATTTCATATAGTTGGAAAACATTGTTTTCATAGTGATTCATAGTCCGATTAACTTTATGCCTCATGGATCAACATTTCGTACGGTAACCTATGCTTTTTTTTGGACATTCCAGTAATATATAGATATTTTTATAATATATGAACATTTCAAACGGGTGTAATGATTTTGGACTTTCACCGAATAGTATGGTGTGTCTTTAAACTGCAGCCCATAGTAAAGACGGTAATCATATGTGAAAAGCAGAATGTTGCCAAGAGAAGCAGCTATGCTCTTGTCATGACGCCATCCGTCTCGACACATTAATGATAACCACGGCGATTATGGTCCTGAAAAGCAATGCCCTGTATTCTTCCAAGTTACTATAAAACGAGAGTATTGCCATTATCGGGGAGCGGAACCAGCAGACGAACATGGCCGAAATGCAGAAGGTGTTTTCTATAATTCCATCAACGCTGGACGAGGCTCGTGACATATCACACAAAGAATATCTAACCTTTATCCAGAAAGATGAAAAGCAGAAGATCCGAGAAGAATTAATTCTTAGAGTTTCTCTTGTGTTACTCCGGAGATACAAGCGCAGCTATCGCCGAAAAAGTCGAACTCTCGGCTTGGTCTTGGAAAGTGTGGTGGTCTCTATCTCTCTCCCACTGTTTTAACTCCCACGGCCGGACCTACTTCCCGGTAGGGCGCATGAGAGGCGCCGAGCAGGCCATGCGGGCGGCAGTTATGACGTAACTGACTCCTTACAGGTAACACGGGTCTAAAGCAGAATATGGATGGATGGGTTGAACGTCGACGTGTTATTGTATGTAATGAAAACTGTCAAAATATTGCTTCAGACCGTTTCGAGTGGCTGAGATACAGGTTCTGCTGCGATACTATGTTGTCTACTTTATTCAGATAAAATCGATTGATTATTCCATGATTTTATTTCAATGCATAAATAATGAGAGTAACGCCAGCCTGGAGAGTTGTGTGAGCGTTTGATGATTTAGCGCGTGCGTATCTGTGTTTGCTCTACGTTTTTGCTTGTTGATGCATTTATATATCTACACATATGATTATATGTGAGGTAACAAATATGGTGTAAGACCATATTATCAACACATATCACGGATAACATAAGTTCCGGTGAATGACGCACAACGTACCGCGTGCGAGATCCAGCTCTCGCAAGGGCGGCCACTTTTCGCAACATTGATATGTCCGATGTAGTCTCTTCCCTCTGGCGTCATTATACATTCCAGTGGCACTGCAATACACATAATGTAAATCATTCACCGACCCATGTAACGGACACATAGTTGAAGACACCACACATGAAGGTAAATGTAACATGTACTGCGCAGTGTCCGGTCCGTGGGTCCGCTCAAAGCGCTTAACACTCCATCCCCGGCAGACATGTTCATTTCATCACCAACACGCCTTCAGCCACGCTGAAATTAGTGCGCGAAAACATTTCTTTCTTATGTGTCCACCTTTGTTTATAGCCAGATACTCATTTATACAGCTGAGTGAATTGGTGCAACGTGGAGTGAACGAAACTATCCAAGCTTCGAAACGGCAGCAAGAAGATTCAAATCCCGGTCCTCTCTATTGACATTTCGGCGCTTTAACCGCTGAGCCACCGCGCCACACTATGAAATGAACATGGGTCAGTGTACTTTACATACATAACAAAATGCAACAAATAAATGCACTAACACTTGATGATATATATCCCCCAATTTGCAACATCGACCTCTTTTCGAGCATGCGTGACAAACCAGCGGACGCAAATAACCGCACGGGTTATTTTGCGATCTTACGGCTTTCTGTTACCGGCCTTCAGATATGTAACACTCAGGTTTGGCACCTGTGACGTGTGTCCTACCAGTACTTACCAGAACACAGTGGAATGTCGCAATACTGCCAACGCATTCCATTAGTGTAGCACCATGGCTTGCGACGTCCGTCGGGATTGCGGCAATAGTTTGATGCTTCGCCGATCGATTGATCTGGGAACTCTTCGGAGTCGTCATACTGTGGGTGGGGCTGCGAATCCAACTACGGCGATGGTATAATGGTGTTAATCATTATCAAGGGTGGGTGACGTGGTGGTAGTTTCTGTTTATCGTAGACGCAAACAAGTTTTAACAAGATTGCCATCCAAAGCTACAAGTTCCAGATGGCGAGTAGATGCGGAAGCCATTGCTTTATCGAAAGTCCAACAAATTTTCCATCTACGTATAGCCCACCCTTGTCAGATATCTGGCAATTGTATTTTTTAACATATTCACACTCCTAACATTAATATTAACATAACCATTTGACAGTTTATTCCATTCATTTATCGTCCTATGTGAAAGCGAGTATTTTATTATATCCATCCTACACTGTTCCTTTTTAATGCAGCTCTGTGTCCCCGGTTCTATTGTCTTATTTTAAACAAAACAAAAGGCATGGTTTTGGGGCTATACACCTAAGAGATAATAAAAACTAACCACGTGCAACTAAAATCAAGACTATCACGTCAGTGGTGTACTCAGAATGTGTTAAAAAAGTTGGAGAATCCGGTCAGTATTAATCCTCACGTAATTGGTATAACCGAATCATGGGCCAACAGACACATGTTAGATGCTGAATTAGGACTGACAGGATACGTAATGTTTAGGAGAGATCGAATAGGAAGTAGCGGAAGTGAGTCATTTTATGTATTAAGGAATCTATTCAGGCTTTCGAAATAAAATTAAAAAGGGAAGCAAATTGCGATGAAGTTGTTTGGTGCAATATAGTTACATGAAATTCAACATTAAATATTGGATTCGTTTACCGAAGTAAAGAGGATAATACAAAGAGGATAATACAAAAATACAAAACGCTATAACGGACGTGAGTAAAGGGAAATGTATCATAATGGGATATTTCAACCACGGACACATACAATGGAAATCTCTAGAGAGTACAGGAGGTGAGGGCCAACAGTTTCTACTTTTAATTCAGGAGAGCTTCCTTTCTCAACACGTGCTAGAACCAACCAGGGGAGAGAATGTATTAGATTTTTTTTTCTTCACAAAATGAATTAGTGGACAATGTCAAAATACATGAGCCATTGGGTAACAGTGACCATAATCAAATACATTTTGACATCAAAGTAAAATCAGAAAGTACCAATAAAAAAATACAGGAGAAACTTCCACAACAGTAAATATAAAGATTGAATGGAATAGCATGCTGAGGAATAAGACTGCAATTGAATGTTGGAACATTCTTAAATATGTAATTTTGAGTATCATTGATGCAATTTGCTCCCTTGAAAAAACAAGGAAAACGGTCTAGAAAGAAACACTTGTCAAAATAAGCTATTAGAAAAATAGCGTACAAGCAAACTATGTGCAGGGCGTATAGGCGTACTAGAAAAGATGACTTCTTCAATTCACTTTCCCATAACCCGTAAGGATCGTTGGGGCCCATTGATGCCTTTCTAACCAGCTCTCTCCACGTTTCCCTGTTCTTGACAGCCCTCTGGGAGTCAGCGAACTCCATTCCTGTCCAGTCTTTGATGTTGTCTTCCCACCTCTTCTTCTGTCTACTTCTTCGTCTCCCCCCTCTTACTGTACCTTGCAAGATAGTCTTGGCAAGGCCAGATGATCGTGATACATGACCGTACCATTTCAGTTTACGCTTATTAACTGTTGTAAGAAGGTCGTCATATGGTCCGATGGCTTGTTTGATCTTGTTGCGGACAGCTTCGTTAGTAACATGGTCTTTGAATTATATGCGCAAGATCTTCCGAAAGCATCTAATTTATATGGCTTGTATCCTCTTCTGTAGATCTGCTGAGAGGGTCCATGTTTCAGAAGCGTACAGAAAGATGGACATGACAAGGGAGCGCATCAGCCTTATTTTCGAACTGACCGTAATGTTTCTGTCGTTGCATAAGGGTTTCAACCTTGTTAGTGCTGCTGTTGTCTGTGCAATCCTGGCAAGTATCTCCAGTTTGGAACCCTCATCTGTGATAATTGATCCCAAGTACCTGAAGATTGTTACTGTCTCAAGTTTCTGTCCATTAACTTTGACATATGTGCTGATGCCTTGTGTGTTGTTCGTCATCAGTTTGGTCTTTTCGACACTGATCGCCATGCCGTATGATGTAGATGTTTTCTCAAGGCGCTCCACCAAATTGACTAGTTCTTGTTCATCGTCTGCTAAGCCGTCGATGTCATCAGCAAAACAAAGGTTGGTGATTTTCCTGCCTCCAATGCTGACAGCGCCTTGATGGTTTTGTAAAGCATCAGTCATGATCCTTTCCAAAAAAATGTTGAAGAGCGTTGGTGATAGTATGCATCCTTGTCGAACTCCGACTGTTGTTCGAAACCAGTCTCCTATGCTGCTGTTGAAGATTACTGCACTGGTGGCATTGTCATATAGGTGTTCAATGGTTCGGACAAGCTTGGAGCCAATGTTGTACTTCCTCATGGTTGCCCATAGGGCTGTATGCCATACATTATCAAAGGCCTTCTTGAAATCTATGAAGACATGATTCAGGCTTTGCTAATGTTGAATGTGTTTCTCGCAAAGGATTCTAAGGTTGAAGATCTGTTCACTGGTTCTCCGTCATGCTCGAAAATCCGCTTGTTCTTCAGCGATGATCTCTTCTGCCTGGGGTTTGAGTCTGTTTAGTAGTATTTTCAACATGACTTTGTTCGGGTGTCTGATGAGGCTGATTGTTCTATAATTTTGGCACATCTGTAGGTTGACTTTCTTGGGAAGTGTGATGATCAGTGACTGAGTCCATGGGGTGGGCCATTCTCCTGTCTGCCAGATCTTGTTGCAGATTGTTGTAAATGTGGTAATCAAGTGTGGTAATCAAGGCTTCTCCCCCAGCTTGAACCAATTCTTCTTGTATGTTATCAATTCCAGCTGACTTTCCTTTTTTCAGAGACTTTACTGCAGCCTCCACTTCCTCACGAAGAATGGGGTAGTCGTCGTCTTCAGTAGTCTGTGGACAATTTAGTACTACTGGGTCTCCGTTGGTGTTGTGGCTGTACAGTTCTGAGCAGTATTCTGTCCATCGACTGAGGATCTGCTGTTCTTCTGTCAGGCATTTCCCTGATTTGTCTTGGATAGTGGTAGTTATGCCTTTCTTCACTGATGTCAGGTCTTTCACTATTTGATAAGCCTTCTTGCTGTTGTTCTTGCTCAATCTGTCTTCAATTTCACAGCATTGTTCTGCTATCCAGTTATCTGTTGCTCTTCTCATATCTTGTTTGATCTTCCTGTTGACTTCTCTGTATTTTGCTGCACCTTCGGGATCACATTTTCTCCTTTTCAATTCCATTCCTTTGTCACAGAGATCTAGGATGTCTGCTGTGACCCATGGTTTCTTTGTCCTACGATGTTTTCCAAGGATCTCGCTGGCTTTGTCGATCACTATTTTGTTGAAGGTGTTGGTCAGCAAGTTCACGTCGGTATATTTGTCATCCAGTATGATAAGTGGTGCAAATTTCCCACCTATCATTGCTTTGAATGCTTCTGCTACATCAGGATCCTTAAGTTTCTCGATGTCAAATTTGATTCTTGTTGGCTTTGGTTTGCTGATCCTCTTCAGGCGAATGTGGAAGATTTTCATCAGCAAGTCGTGATCACTTCCGATATCTGCTCATGGAAAGCTTCGTGTCCTGGCAATATTCACTCCTGTATGAAAGCGCCGTTTCACCAAGATGTAATCGATCTGATTGTGATGTTTTCCAAATTCGAGGAGTCTGTGACCTCTCTCATTTGTTTCCGCGTTGCAGAAAGGTCCGCAAGTGTCTTGCCAGTTGGTCTGCGCATCCTTTCCCACTTTTGCATTCCAGTCTCCTAGTACAATAAGATTGTCTTTCTCTGGCATTTCCTCTATGACTTCTTGCAGCTGGCCATAGAAATCTTCCACCTCACTGTCGTCATAATCAGACGTTGGGGCATAAACTTGTATGATTGTCATGTTGAAGGGAGTTGCCTTGAGGCGGATGGTGATGAGCCTGCTGGAGATCGGGCGACAACCCATGACAGTGTTCACGATGTCTTTGTGAACAAGAAACCCAATGCCTTGTTCGTGTTTATCCTTCTTGCCACTGAAGTAGACCTTGTGTCCTCTTCGATCGATGTTTCACCAAAGCTTTTCCATCGCATCTCGGCGAGTCCAAGCAAATTCCATTTGTATCTCTCCACCTCATGTGTGAGTTCTTTCAGTTTTCTTGCAGCTCTCAAAGTCCTGACGTTCCATGTGCCGATGGTGATGTAGTTTCTTCCACGTATCTTTTTGGTAGGGACACCAGCAGCATACTTAACACCCTCGTCCTGGTGTACGGCGGGAGGCGCGGTAATTTTTGACCCGGGCTGCGACCGATCCGGTATGTGATTCAAACTGGTTTTCATGATCATGGTGTGTCTAGGGCAGATTTACAACCTAGCGGAGCCCATCCCTCTCCAGGCTGGTTGACGACATCCGTTATCCACCAAAAAAGTGTGGCTCGCCTTGGTCCTGAACATGTGGTCGTTGATCTCATCTTGGAGCCCTTCCGTCCTGGCCGTTGACTTCGTCGAGGAAGACTTCCGCCCTGTGATGTTCACCGTATTTTACTCATACGTGGTAGACTCGTTTTTTATGAGGTTAAATCGGAATATTTAAGGCAGTTAATTGTAACTCCAGAAATAGTAGCTGAGAAAATAAAGGCAATGAAAGACAATAAATCACATGGAGTGGATGGAATTTCTCCAAAACTACTAATGGAAACAGTAGAACAAATTAGTATACCACTTGCAAGAGTGTTCAACCTGTCATTAACAGAGGTAGTGGTTCCTTTTGAATGGAAATAAGCAAACATCATACCATTATTTAAAAAGGGTTCCAGTGAGTTTTAACATTAGTGATTTGTAAAAATTATTAGAAAGGTTAATCAAAGACCTAGGCATAAATTATTAAATCCATCTCAACATAGATTCCTAAAAGCGAGGTAATGCTTAACATATATGTTATGTTTTTTTGGAAGAAATCACTGATTGGATAGATGAGGGATCGCCAGTAGATATTATATACTTAGATTTTCAGAAAGCTTTTGACAAAGTGCCACATCAAAGATTGCTAATTAAATTAAAAGCCCGTGGTATCGGGGATGGCATAAGCGACTGGGTAGAACAATGGCTGACTGACAGAAGCGTGTTGTAGCAGATGGGGAGGTTTCAAACTGGAAATCGGTTTTCAATGGGGTACCACAAGAATTATTATTAGGACCGTTATTATTCTTAATATATATCAATGACTTTGACAATAATATAATAACCAACGTACTGAAAATTGCGGATGACACAAAAGTGTTTAGAAGAATGATGGTGATAAACAACATTTTCAAAACGATTTTACAACGATCTAAACAAATTAGTTTAATGGTTTGAGAAATGGCAGATGTTCAATTTTGGGAAATGTAAATGCCTATATACAGGACATGGGAACTTGGATGTAAACCATAAAATGGGAGACACTAGGTACTACTGTAAATGAAAAGTAGTTACAATAAGCACTGATGAAAAAGTTTCAGAACAGTGTGGTATTGCAGCTTCAAAGGGTAATCAAATTTCAAATTAGTGGGTTGTTTAGGATAAATATAACATACAAGAAAAAAACTAATTATATCTTTGTATAAAGCAATAGTTAGACCTCATTTAGATTACAGTATACAAGCATGGAAACCATATCTTAAAGATATAGATACTCTTGAAAGAATACAGAGGAGAATAATTAAAATAAGTCCAGAACTGAGAGACCTTAGTTACAAAGAACGACTGAAATAATGAGGCTAGACAACCGTAGAGATAAGGTGGTTAAGATGAGAGTTTTTAAGATATTGACTGGGTATAAAAATGTTGATAGAATTGTTTGTCACTCAAGAAAGATAACATAACTAAAGGACATGAGGTAACATTAGTAAAGGATCAGCGTAGATTGGATATCAGGAAGTACTCATTCTCACAGAGGACAATCAATGAATGGAACAAATTATCTACATATTGTGTAAATGCTCGCAACGTGAACAAGGTTGACACATATATCAGGAGAGCTGATTACACACAGATTAAAAATGTTGGACTCTCGATAAACCAATGGCTTCCTTGTCCACTTGCCATCTGGGCCTTTGCCTTGGATGGCAATCTTGTTAAATCTTGTTAAATACGAAAATGTTTTGATTTGGCGAGCGAATATTACCAGAATACCGCACTTGTGACATAGTGGTATCTAATAGCATGGTGCGGCATATGAAATTAAGATGTTGTATATTCAACAAGTAAACCACTGGCGTGATGTTCTGAATTGTAGTTACAAATTGTTATGTTTTATTAACTCTTATATGTGCATAGGCCGAAAACATGACTTTAAGTTTGAAGAACATACACCTATCAATATCCTCATAGCCATTCAATATGTCAAACACTTCTGTTTAGTCTCTTCTAGGTCTCCTGGTCTCTAGTGCTGCGTATGTGTACGTGACTGCAAGTTACAAACTCACAATTTTAACCATTACTCAATAATATAACATTAACAGCAAGCTGTGTATTGTGTCGTGTATTCCTAGTCTGCCATACCGAGGCAACACTGCTGCCACGTAGTGGTTAGCACAGCCTCTAAATCCTAACCATACAGGCCTGCCACCTGGTAGATAAGTATGGAAGTAATTGTTTTGGCTTCTGTGTTGTGAGCACCGTACAGTGTGTCTGAAGACAAGTCTGTTCTAAGGACCAATTGTCGTCCATAGAATGATATATGACATATTATACGTACACGCAAGCACGCACACACGCACCCACCCACATACGCACGCACGCACACACAACTATTCATTGCAAAAAGGATAAGGAATATGTGCATTCCAGGATTGGTTATTTTTAATAATAACACCTACTGTTTGTTGACTCCATTTCTTGCAGGTTTGCCCTGTTTAGTTCTTTTGACGTGTCCGAAGTATTCGGAACCTTTGTTCGTCAGTAAACATTCCAGTGGCTCTACAATTACAAATAACACACGCATAATGTAGAAAGTTGCATTCTAAGGCTTACAATCCGATGAAATTATGATATTGCTAAACACTGTGCAGATAAAGGTCCCTTACTGAGGTGGTTGAAATAATTATTTTAACATATCCAAAACTTGTTTATACCCCAGTAGTAAGTATCATTGTCTCATCAAGGCGACGTTATTACTACTAATGACGTACTGGTCAGATGACTTCATCTTACAGATGAGGAAGTTCGTAATTGCCCTCCACTCGGTTGATCGCTGCCTTGGTTTTACGTATTCGTATGACCTCTCTCACAAGTCTTTTCTTCTGTGTGACCCCCTATCTATCAATGTTGCCCCCCTCCCAGTCTATGAAGTGGTTTCCAGTGGTCGTGTGGTCTGTGAGGGCGGATTTGTTGTTGGTGGACTGCGTCCGCTTCTTTTCCCTGTTCGCTTATTGTTCTTTTGGTGCATTCTCTACATCTTCCTAGTGTTCATTTAGTCTGGTCATAAAGAATCTCACTGTCTCTCTTATATAGGCTGCGCCACAACTCTTACACGATATTTGGTAGACTGGTTCATCCTGTTCTTCCGGTTCTACTTTGTCCTTTGGGTGCACTAACAGACGTCTCAGTATTATGTGGGACGCATGACTGTGGCCACCCCGTATTTCTTCAGTACCCGGTCAACCCTCTCTGAGACACCTTCTATGTATGGGATGACAACCTAGTTTCTTTAGTTTTTGTCCTTTTTCTCTTGTCTGTTGTTTTCCCTCCCCTTTTTCGTGTCCTTTTTCAAGCCCAGGACGGATAGCCTTCCCAGTATTCTTCCTCTTCCTTCTTTTCCCGTTCCTCTGACGTTATCATATCACAGCTGTTCACAAGGGTTCTGACTATTCCTAACTTCTGGTGCATGGAGTGGTGGGATGCGAAGTTCAGATAATGGTCAATGTGGGTCTTCTTTCTGTAAACTGTGGGCTTCACACTGCCATCGTCCTTGTTGTTAAATTTGTCATCAAGGAATGGCAATGTGGTTGTTTTCTTCATATTCTCTTGTGAATCTTATGTTACCTGTGGGGTCGACCGTGTTCATATGTTGTTGTAATTCATCTGCCTTGCCTGTGTGTACTTGACAAATGACATACTTTTCATCTGGGCTCGTGGCAATTTTTTTGTTCCAAGTCCTCCATGTACAGGTTCACCACAACAACGAGGGTACTGGACTGCCCATGGCTTCACCAAACCTCTGCTGGTATATTTACGTATGATGACGTCAACCGAACATTATGTCATTAGTACTGACGAAGTCGCCTTAATAAGACGGTGAAAATTCTTTGTTTACTGGCCTCACCGAAAAGTACTAACATAAAAAACTCAACATCCTTTGAAGAAGCTATCGAGAAGCTCCCGTCACCACACAGTCTCACCTAAGTTGCATATAATAACATATACAACAACGGAAGCTGATTCTAGTGTGTAGAAGCTGTCTATGGAGTGTAAGGCACGGCAGGGACAGTTTCCACTTATTCAAAACTTTGACTAACATTAAGCTAGTGTGAGCTGTCAATGGAGAGTGAGGCATGACAGCGACAGTTACCACCCACCAACCCAAACAATAAATAAACATTTGATTAATATTAAAATTACGAGCTTAGATGTTTAGTTGTTGCATGAACTACCTACAACGCATGCGCACAGACCACCACATATTCCTGCGTTAGCCCAAGATGGGGCTGCTTGGAGTATAATTACTTGAGACTTGAGATAATAGTCTCGATTATTCAAGTTCTGGGATGCGACGCCACCGTTTGTCGCACACACCACTGCTTGCAGTCAGAGCATAGGTTCCATTGTGACAGAAACCCGATGCATACCTATATGAGATATAAAATTATATAATTTCGCTCTCTCCAGGGATTTGGCTAACTCATCGAATACATATCGAATATATATATATATATATATATATATATATATATATATATATATACGTATATATATATATATATATATACGTCATATATTCCATATGTGAATTGCTCGGGGATAAAAACAAAAAATCACTGCATTTATGCGACACATAGGGGCTACGCAGTGTGCTTGGCTTCGAGAGCGGGTTAGTCGGCCTGTATGGGGGGGGGGGTTATCTCTATAATGCTATGTAGAATGTTGTAGAAGGTCGTGGCTTGTTTAATAATACGTCTTGATTCAAGGGTAGTTATTGGATCTGTTGGATTCGTGTTCCGTCTAATGTAATTTTTAACAAATCTAGCAGCACAGTGTTGTACTCTTTCAAGGCTTTTAATTTGTGTGGTAGTGTGAGGATTCTATATGGGCGACGAGTACTTGAATTTTGTCATGTTGTAGGTTGTTTCTTTGACTTTGAGTTTACATGGGCCAAAAGTTATTTTAATCATGCCTAGAACTTTCGAAGATTTTGAGTTACGTCAGTGACATTTTCCCAGGTTAATTTGGAATCTAATTTTACTCCGATATATGGGTGGTTGGATACTGTAAAAAGTGTCTGGTCAAAAAGTGAATACTTGTGTGAGCTGGGTTTAATTTTTTTTATTGGAATGTGGACGCATTTAGGTACATAAAATTCCATTTGCCATTTGTTTGACCATGTTTGGAGTTTGTTGAGGTCAATTTGGAGAATTCCGTAGTCAGTTTTGGAATAAATGTTACGATATATAATATTGTCATCTGCAAAAAGACGTATATGAGCTTTAATGCTCCCGTCTACGTTATTTATGTAGAGCAAGAAGAGGACAGATCCTAGAACTGAGCCCTGTGTGACACATGCTTTCAGTGATTCCGTAGGAGGACAATTGGGTTATTAAGGGCATTTGCTTTTCGCGATCGTTTATTATTGGTTGGTCGTTTACTTGAAGTGTGGGAATGCCGATGTTTTCTCGTTTATTTGCCTTACTAAATGACCAGAATCGTTTTGTGTTAGTGTTCAGGCTGTCTCCAATGTGGTTGTTAACATAATGTTTGTAAGAGTTTGCTAATGCATTAGTAGCTTGCTTTCGGAGTTCCTGAAATTTTCCCAGTTGCAGTTTATTCCAGTTTGGTTTGCCTTTTTGTGGCCTGTTTTCTCTGCATTCCATTAAGTTCACGTGTTACCCAGGGAAGGTGAGTTTAAGTTCGGTGTGTCAGCTAGGTATGTTATTGTTAATCAAAGTAGTCAGTCGTTCGTGGAAGAAGGTCCAGTTTGTGCATATGTCCTGTGAGTTGGGGTCCGTGTCGAAATATTCAGTACTTAGTTTGTCAATGCCGTCTTAAGTTGATCCCAGTCTGCTGATTTGTAACTAAAAACTTTGTGGGATGTTTCCTGTTGCGAACTGTGTTTAAGTTAACATTGAAAGTCATGGATTCATGATCACTCATACTAGGAGTGGCATGAGTGTTGATGATAATGGATGGATTTGAGGTTTGAGCGATACGTGTGGGGTCGTTTACCATGTTTTTCAGATTCTTTACTTATTTCAAGGAGGTTAAAATCTTCAGCCATGACTACATTAGGGGGAGTTGTTCTGCATAGTTTAGTTAGGGATTCACGGAGAGCTTCAACAGATTGAAGGTGGTCGTTTTGGGGGTCAATAATAAGATGTAAAATATATGCACCAGCATGGCCACTCATGTCCTTTCTGATGGCCTCATCAACTAGAAATATGATATCTGTGTTGTTGGATTGAATAGGTGCCTTTAATTGGGTTGCTTTGTCGGTTCTCTTAACGCTATTGGTATTTACCAAATTCCTTTTTAAGTGTGTGTATGTGTGTGTGTGTGTGTGTGTGTGTGTGTGTGTGTGTGTGTGTGTGTGTGTGTGTGTGTGTGTGTGTGTGTGTGTGTGTGTGTGTGTGTGTGTGTGTGTGTGTGTGTGTGTGTGTGTGTGTGTGTGTGTGTGTGTGTGTGTGTGTGTGTGTGTGTGTGTGTGTGTGTGTGTGTGTGTGTGTGTGTGTGTGTGTGTGTGTGTGTGTGTGTGTGTGTGTTTTTTGGGTTTGGGCCTAAAGTTGAGTCTGCATTTTGGGACGTGTCAAACCAGATGTAGTTAGAATGTGATTGCTCATTGCTAGATAGAGAAGGGGTAAAAGTTTGAATTCCACAATGGCCGCAGAACTAATTATTGTGTGACTCTTGTCAATATAAGTGAAGTTAAAACTTGTTTTGAATGCATTGTATAAGGTTAGAACATTTTCGCACAACTCAAGAGTTATTGATACGAGAATCAATTTCATTGGTTTCCCAAATTCTAGGTAACCAATGAAATTCGGCACAATAATTTTTTTTTAATGATTCCCAGTTCACTCGTGTGTGAAAAACGGTGGCGCCACATCACGGATAGTCGATGTTAACCCATAACAAATAACCATTTCGCTTGTAAATGTAGCTCACGTCCTGTGTCAACTATAACTATTTTTAGTTGAATTTTAGCGTGTGCTGCTATTTTCTTACCTGTTCCAGGTGAACACTGTGGAACTGCGCAATACTCCCACACGCCTGGATGTTTATAACACCACGGTCTTTCCTTCTTGCCGCCAGGATTGCGGCAGTAGTTGTTTGATTCTTCGATTGATCCGTCCACCATCTTATTGCAGTCGTCTCCACAGTGGTCGACGTTTTCCTGCAGGAAGCCAAACAAACGGCAGGTGTTGTTACATTGGTGTGTACAGCTAAATAACCAATAACAGCCGTTGATCTGGCACGGTCGCTCAAACGGTGCTTGCCCCGTCACCATGCAGTAGGTCCTGGTGACGAGGAGTCGGTTGGTGACGAGGAGTTGGTTGGTGACGAGGAGTTGGTTGGTGATGAGGAGTTGGTTGGTGATGTCGAGTGTGGTTGGTGACGAGGAGTTGGTTGGTGAAGAGGAGTTGGTTGGTGATGAGCAGTTGGTTGGTGACGAGGAGTTGGTTGGTGATAACGTGTTGGTTGGTGATGACGAGTGTGGTTGGTGACGAGGAGTTGGAAACATTTGCCTGTTATTTTCAATTTAATGTAAGATGTTTTCTGTTAGGAATGGGTGAGTCGAAGTGCTGTTGAACTGTCAGTTAGCATTCATCCGTAAAGGTAAACAAATGTGCCTTTTCATACAGCGCCACATCCGGGCCTTTGGACCATTCAGAGAGCATTACGCTTCACCCGTGACATACTCAACTGACCTTGCCTACGAAACTATCTTTAGTGTTATTGTCATGCATTTCACTACGTGTAGTAGTGTGCCACATTCTTTTAGGCGTTCTCATAACAAAGGTCTCTCATTTCACTACGTGTAGTAGTGTGCCACACTCTTTTAGGCGTTCTTCATAACAAAGGTCTCTCATTTCACTACGTGTAGTAGTGTGCCACACTCTTTTAGGCGTTCTTCATAACAAAGGTCTCTCATTTCACTACGTGTAGTAGTGTGCCACACTCTTTTAGGCGTTCTTCATAACAAAGGTCTCTCATTTCACTACGTGTAGTAGTGTGCCACACTCTTTTAGGCGTTCTTCATAACAAAGGTCTCTCATTTCACTACGTGTAGTAGTGTGCCACACTCTTTTAGGCGTTCTTCATAACAAAGGTTTCTCAGTTCTGGAATCATCTTAGTTGCTCTTCTCTGTATTCGTTCAAGCGTATCTATATCCTTCTTACGATATTGTATCCACGCTTGTATACCATATTCTAAACGAGGCCTAACTATTGCTTTATACAGATGTATAATTACCTTTTTTCCTTGTATGTTATATTTCTCCTAATCAACCCAAGAATTTGATTACCCTTTGAAGCTGCAATACCGCATTGCTCTAAAACTTTCATATTAGCACTTATTGTTATTCCTAAATCCTTTTCTTTTACAGTAGTACCTCGGCTAGAACAGTATCTCCCATTTTATAGTTTACATCCAAGTTCTAGTGTCCTGTATATATTTTTTACGTTTCCCCAAATATAATAACATCTGCCATTTTCAGACCATTTAACTAATTTGTCTAGATCGTTTTGTAAATTTTGTTATCATCATCATTGTTAACCTTGCTAAATGCTTGCTAAATTGTGTCATCCGAACATTTCATTACGTTACTTGTTTTAATCGTCACAAGCCAGAACGACCGACAGGCACTGACGACATCAATACAATGACAGCACGGGAGCATACAGTTGCCAGGAGAAGGCATTATTTCGTTACATCTCTCCAACGTAAACAAGAAACTTGTTCTAAATGTTAATTTGACATCAAATAATAATCATAATAAATCCACATTAGCAAAGCACAGTACCTAAAAGATAGCTAGTTTAACTGAAACTGACAAGTGAAACTCAATATTTGAATGTTCACAGTTTAGATGTTCACAGATGGAATGTTCCAAGTTGCATTGCAACTTAATTATAGTCCTGAAGTCTGATATTTGACTTTCGCAGATGCTTTGGGCGTCTGAGTATTGAAGTCGAGCCACTCTTCTCTGGTGTGTGAGCTTTTATAGACTTGGCAAGTTCAGCAGACACATCTGACTGTTCAGCATGATCAGCCCCAGAAACATGCAGCTGTCTAGCTGGTGTTTTCGGTTGTGCTGCTGGCATCTCTGATGCACCAGCACTGTCCAAGTCCACATTTAACGGCTGTTCTTGGGATTCTGTACCCCTGATGTCTCGGCGATTGCGTCCATATGTGATCGTACCAACTCGGACATCATGCGAACAGTAATGTGTGCACTGGCTACTTATACCGTTACACCATATGATAGATTGTCATCAAGACATTGTGACAAGATTCTTTCCGACAAGTGTCACCACTGAAATGTGTTTCTTCACAAATAATAATAATACACTAGATTCTACATCTATTCCTGCCTTGAATAAAACATAACCATTAATTTTAAATATTACTAAGTATTATAGATTATGTAGGTTTACTCAAGAGAATTAAGACGAACAGGCTTGACTGTCAACACAACTTATACAGATAGGTAGACCTAACAATCTGATTATTAACTTGCATGTATATAAGAAGGTGTGTTTATAGAAACATCACAATTCACAACAAACTGTGTGAACAAACAAACAGTTCATATCACTACATAGCAGTCATTCAGATATCGAGGACATCTGTGCTCGCGACTGGGTCGGCTATAGGCGGTACTGGGTCTGGCGGCCCCCCAGGAGCACGACTGGGTCGGCTATAGGCAGTACTGGGTCTGGCGGCTCCCTAAGAGCACGACTGGGTCGGCTATAGGCGGTACTGGGTCTGGCGGCCCCCTTGGAGCACGACTGGGTCGGCTATAGGCAGTACTGGGTCTGGCAGCCCCCTAGAAGCACGACTGGGTCGGCTATAGGCGGTACTGGGTATGGCGGCCCCCTTGGAGCACGACTGGGTCGGCTATAGGCGGTACAGGGTCTGGCGGCCCCCTAGAAGCACGACTGGGTCGGCTATAGGCAGTACTGGGTCCGGCGGCCCCCCAGGAAGAGGATGCTCAGGCGGTAGTTCATATTGTTCCTGTTCAGCGTATTCAGCTTCACGCGTATAGTCGTTGTCTGCAGTTTGACTGGGCATTCGTTTGAAATGAGACGAATTCCTGTAACGGCATGATCTGGGCGAGATTCAGTTATCATCGATCTTTTTTGTGCGTTATGCGATATGGTTCGGGGTTGTATGTTGGTGTGAGTTTTTTTTCAATTTATATTGCCTAACTAGTACAGCATCTCCCTTCGCAAATGTACACGGCTTGGCATGACAGCGATTGTCAGCATAGAGTTTCATTCTCGCTTTGGTTATGTCATCTGCGTCACGGATCAGATCACTGGCGTTTGGTCGAGACAAAGCTGGTAGCTTCATATTCAGCTCGCGATCGATAGGTTGTGGTGAGAGGCGTTGCACGATAGTTTCTTAGAAACTTGTTGAGTTCTTGTTTCCAAGGCGTTCCTTTTTTTTCATACGCTGTTCGCGGTGTTGCTGATTGGCAGGGATCACAGCGTTTGATTGCATTGTCTGTCATCTGGAAACCAGACCTTTTCACGCAAGAGAGTCTTTGTAATCCCTTGGTGCCCTTCATGTGCCAGAACAACTGCGCGTTCTTGCAATGTTGCAGGAATGACAATGCGACAATGCAAGCACCTCGCATAAAAATTTTCGCATTTGGGGCAACTGTCAGGTCGTGATGCAGGTTGTAGAACGATCTGAGTTTGGTGTCTGCAGACTTCTGGATGATTCTCCAGTGTCCACCTGATACAACTTTTACAACTTGTTTTTGCTCGTTATCCTTGAGTGTTGCTTGTTCAACTTCATCCAGAGTGATGGCTTTTGGAACAGCATTGACAACGGTAAATTCACATATTCATCCGCCATCTTAGCTTCTCTTCCATTACGTCACATCCTGAAGTGTGACGGCGTGACATATAGTCAGCTGGATTGGTTCCTCCAGGTTGGTAGACAATGATGTACTCGTACTGCTGGAGTTTCAGAGCCCATCGTTCTATTCGTAGAGGTGGTTTGGAGTTTGGATTGCCAAGGATGCCCTCGAGAGATTTGTGATCGGTTACGATGGTGAAAGGACGTCCATAGATGTACAGATGAAAGTGGAGACATCCCATGTTACAGCTAATGCTTCTCTCTCGGTCTGTGAGTATCGACTCTCTACGTCGGTCAAAGCTCGGCTTGCATAGGCGATGACCCGTGAGTGACCATCTTTGTCATGATGTACTGCGCCGACACCCACTGATATTTCATCAGCAGAGTTGACACCAAAGATGTATGTTATATGTAGTGTATGTGAATATACAACAGATAATTGGCGACGAGACGGATGGGATGGTGCTAACTCCTCGATGTGTGGAAACTAGATGTTTCCCATATGTACTGTGAGTGAAACAGTTACTGAAACTTGACGTTGAGCTGTGAATGAAACAGCCGAAGAATACGCGTAAGCATGGCATAATTCACTGGGCTAATGGCGCTTAAACTCTGCCTGGCTGGGTCGAACGCGAAGAAAGGTTGGCAAACTTTCAAGCAGCAATTTAATATGTATTTGCTGGCTACAGGAGCTACAGCTAAGAGTGAAGCTGAGAAGATTGCGTTGGTGATTACGCTTGGTGATGCAGAATTAGGGGAGAGTTGCCGGGATTGGCAAAACAATATAAACTTGAACATAGACGCGAAAACAAATGTAATTGATGTAAACAATATATTAACATAGAGTTTATATTTTATTTTCAATAACAAGGTATTAGTCACCAGAAAATCATTGATGAATTAAAAAAGAAAATTATTTCAAAACAATTACAAAACGGTCCAATCGTGGCCACGGTTTCCTCGATTGGACCACACGATGTCTTCGATTGGACCAAAATTAAAATGATTATATATAGGACTAAGCATAATTATGAATTGATACATAAATAACATAGTGTTCATTGTGATAATATAATTTATCATTAGTCAAATGCAATATACTAATAAACACCAGTGTGCATAATCTTTGTTCTATCCACTCTACATAATGTCACATGTCTTCTTCGACTGGACAAACAAACAAATTATGTAGACCAAACTTGGAATTAATACATGAGTAAAATATAGTGTTCATTAGGAACATAAAATTAATCAGTAATCAAATAAAATGTTAACAGGGCCTAATGTTCATAGTCTTCTGTCAATATGGCTCCGGAATAGGCTAGCGGAAATGATCGACAACCTTTAGAGCCCACCACATGTTCTGTCTCGTAACTGCATGCACTAGCACAACAGAGTATTCCATCACACATCTATGCACATGCCTCATAGTGTTAACTCCATTTCGTATACTGCTGTGTGTCCTTCAGAGGCCATGGGAACGTGTTTTGTCCCACAATTGACATGCATGCACCGCCACAGCGTCTTTCACACCCATGACACGTCGCATTATGCCTGGGTAGATTTTACCATTATACAACATGGTGCACCATTGACCAGTTCTGCATCCTTCGATGTCCTTGATGAGCTGCAGTCGACGAGGTTTGGATGGAACAGAATTGTTGTGAGCTCTCAATTGAGTTGCAGTGGCCTTAGAAGTATTGGGCTCTTGGGTGGGTGTAGGCCTAGTAGGCATAGCGACTTTGTTTTGTTTAGCTAGTTTCTTTTTTCGGTGGTCATAACTCTGGTACAGCTTCCATGGAAACAGCTGTCAGTGCTGGAGTTGCAACAACTGGTGTTATAGGTGGCGTATGGTTGTGCTCTTGTGCAGTCACCATGGCAACAGCTGTCAGTGCTGTACCTGCAACAGCTGGGGTCAGAGCTAGGTGGCATAGGGTTGTGCTCTTGTGCAGCTTCCGTGATTACATTTGTTACTGTAGCAGCAGCGAAGTCGGAGTCTTGGAACACGTCTATGGTCAATGACCACAGACCTGCCTTCCCGAAGCCACTATCAGCATTCTGAACGGATGCCGCTTTTCTGTACGCCACATTAAGAATTTTGGCGACATGCCATATCTTCACTGGTCTGCCTACACGTTGTCACTGGTCTGCTTACATGTTGTCACCGGTCTGCCTACATGTTCTCTCATCCACATCCTCAATGTATCGTCGTAGTATTTCCCAAACGGTCCAAAAAGCCCCACCCAAAAGCTGGAATCGATGAGTCGTGTGTGGCGGACGTGAGACCATGGCCACTCCAGCTTCCCGAGCAATATCAGTTGCATTTTTTGTGTGGGTCACGTGGCTTTCGAGTATAAACACAACAGTCTCCTCCTTCGTTGGTTTAACAAAATCTACGAAATGTCACAACCAAGTAACAAACCCCTCATTGGACATCCAGCCTTTGCCCCCGGAGGTTCACCATTTGTCAGTTCTATTTTCATCCTCTTCCGTTTACATATGACCATTGGCACTAAATTTATGTAAACCCTAATAAAGTCTTTGGTAGTCCGAAACAATGTAAATTTACTTGTGACCAAATGTGTTCTGTTACAAGTTCCCTCGATTGGACAACCCTCGATTAGCAACTTCTTTTATTTGCATCATTATAATTGCTCCTGTGATAATTTAGTTGTGATCGAGCAGATCATATGCACACGCCTGGGCTGACGTCTGTCACCTCATGTAGTGTGTTACAAGTTCCCTCGATTGGACAACCCTCGATTAGCAACTTCTTTTATTTGCATTATTATAATCGCTCCTGTGATAATTTAGTTGTGATCGAGCAGATCATTTGCACACGCCTGGGCTGAAGTCTGTCACCGGATGTAGCGTGTCGCGTGCTCGTAAATAAAGCAACGAATGTTTTATATTGGAATACTGTCTTGTCTCTGTTAACTGATACACACCATAACATTCTGGCGACGAGGATTGAAACGATGTTTGAAGATAGTCAACACAAATTTGAGGCGCTTAAGAAAGTGAAAAACGTTACGTTGAGAGTGACCGCAGACGATTTGGTGTTCGAAAGTAAATCGACTTCGCGCGAAAACAAGATGGCAGGCCTCGTCGGCACTTTGGGGAAGTTTGACCCGAAAACAGAGACTGTGACTTCTTACGAATAACGGCTTAAACTGTACTTGGTCGCTAATAACATATCGGCAAATGACGAAAACGAAGAAAGGCGCAAAGCCATATTTCTGAGTGAGGTAGGAAAAGAAATTTTCCAAGTTCTCTCAGACTTATTCAGCCCGGACAAACCTGCAGATAAAACACTCGCAGAACATTTGAAAAAAATGAAAGACCACTATGAGCCAGTCCCAAATGAGATGGCAGAGTCGTTTAAGTTTTGGACAGGAGTCCAAGCTGAAGACGAGAGTGTAACGGACTATAGCTCGGCTATACAGAAACTCACTGTTCATGCAAATTTCCCAGATTTGAACAGATGGTTGAGGGACAGGTTTGTAACAGGGTTGAATCAGAAGTATGCAAGCGTTCAAGAGAAATTAAGTAACACGACAGGCTTGACATTTGAGAAGGCTGTGGAAGTAGCCGTGAACATGACAATGGTGAAAGAAAATGCTAGGCGGTTTCATTCGCCAGGGGGCGCCACAGGCGGCACTGTATCCCGCGCAAGTGTAAATCGAGTGAGATTCCGGAGAACTTGTATCGCAATCACTTGAGTCATTTGCCACTGAAACCAGCTGGTATTGTCCTGAAGACGTACGAGAACCATGAATGAAGACCAACAAGTGAGAAATCTACCGTTGATAGTAAAGAGAGGGAAAGACAAAGCAGCACTATTTGGTATACAGTGGTTGGAACGCATTAAACTCAATTGGCATAAAGTATGCTGCATGAACATATATGTGGCAGGAGTTCTGCAGAAACACACACAAGTCTTCAGGGAAGAATTTTGCACACTAAAACGGTTTGCCGCAAAGATTCACGTGGATGAGGGAAAACCACCCAAGTTCTTTAAGGCAAGACCGGTTCCCTACGCCATGAGAAAAAAAGAGGAGCATGAGTTGGACCGGTTGGTGCAGACAAACGTGATGGAACCAGTGAGGTACTCCGATTGGGCAACTCCGATAGTTCCAGTTCTCAAAGCGGATGGCAAGGTACGGGTGTGCGGTGACTACAAGTTGACTGTGCATAGAGTATCATATCTCGAACAGTACCCCATTCCAACCCTGGATGACGTTTTCGAGAAATTGATGGGTGGAAAGCAGTTCAGTAAGCTGGACTTGAGCCACGCATACTCTCAACTTCCACTGGATAACAAATCGAAGGAGTATGCCACAGTGAACACCCACAGAGGACGTTTCCTTTACAATCGTCGACCATATGGGATTAGTTCGACACCCGCTATTTTCCAGCGCACTATGGAAATTATTTTACAGGATATACCAGGTGTTGCCGTATACTTGGACGACATCGTCCGGACGGGTGCGACGAAGGCTAAACACCTAGAAACGCTGGATCTGGTCTTGTGTAGACTAGAAGAAGCAGGATTGCGGCGCAAGAGAGAAAAGTGCACATTCCTCGCAGACGAAGTCGTGTACTTGGGTCACAAGATTGACCAACATGGATTGCATCCAATAGAAGACAAGGTTGAGGCCATCCAGAAAGCGAGGGCCCCGGAGAATGTGCTAGAATTCCAGGCATTCTTAGGTCTACTGAATTACTACGGTAGATTTCTAGCCAACTTATCGACTGTGCTAGCACCATTGCACAAGTTGCTGTGCAAGGGTCAGAAGTGGTTCTGGGGTTCGCGACAGCAGCGGAGTTTCAAAACAGCGAAATAACTCCTCTTGTCGGCCAAAGTGTTAGCACAGTATGACCCGAGTAAGCGAATACTGCTGCAGTGCGATGCCTCGAATTATGGGCTCGGTGTGGTGCTCTCGCACGTCATGGAAGATGGTACTGAACGACCTGTGGGATTTGCATCCAGAACCGTGAACGCTGCGGAAAAGAACTACTCACAACTCGATCAGGAGGGAGCAGCAGTGATGTTTGCACTGAAGAAGTTTCACAAGCATCTGTATGGTCGGTCGTTTGAAATCATTACGGATCACAAGCCGTTGGTGTCGTTTTTCGGTGAACTGAAGCAAGTTCCAATTACGGCGTCACCACGCATACAACGGTGGGCTGTCACGCTGCGTGAATATGAATACAACATTCATTACAAAGCTGGCAAAAGTCACAACAATGCTGATTGTCTCAGTAGACTGCCGCTGCCAGTTACCGTGAAAAGCGAGCCAGAAGAACACGTTTTGTTGATAGAGGAACTGGACTGCTCACCAGTGAGTGCGGAGCAGATCAGTCGATACACTGGTCGCGATCCAACACTAGCTCACGTCCGTGAATACCTAATGCGCGCTTGGCCAGCTGGAGAAGATGACGCAAGAATTGCACCTAGCACATCCAGGAATCAACAGAATGAAAGGCCTTGCACGCAGTTATGTCTGGTAGCCTGGAATGGACAAAGACCTGGAGAAGATGGTTCAGAGGCGTGACACATGTCAGCTGCATAACAAGTCACCACTCGCTGCTCCACTGCATCCTTGGGAGTGGCCAGAAAAACCGTGGACTCGCATCCATATTGACTATGCTGGACCGTTTCTCGGTAAGATTTTGTTGGTAGCAGTTGACGCAACTTCCAAATGGATCGGGACTCACATCATGAGTTCGACAACATCGACGGCAACAGTGAATAAACTGAGGGAGATCTTCGCGCAACACGGACTGCCGGAAGTACTTGTTTCGGACAACGCAGCGAATTTCATCAGCGAAGAGTTTGAGACTTTCATGAGGAAAAATGGAATCGTCCATGTAACCTCAGCTCCGTACCATCCAGCATCCAATGGTCTTGGTGAACGGCAGTACAGACCGTAAAATCTGGCATCATCAAAACAGCGGGAGACAACATGAAAGTCAAATTGCAGAGATTTTTGTTAGACTATCGTATAATTCCGCAGTCAACAACTGGCAAGTCGCCAATGGAAATTCTCAACAATCGGAAGATGAGATCTCGTTTGGGCCTCCTACACCCGAGTCTGCACGGGAAGATTCACAAGAAACAGAAGCTGGTGAAAGAGACGAATGACCGCAGGGCACAAGAACGACACTTTGAGGCTGGAGATAGTGTCGATATCAAGAATTTCGGCCCAGGGCTCAAGTGGTTGGTTGGAACAGTTGGTTACGTCACAGGTCCGGTGCCGTACACAGTGGTCCTGGGGGACGGCAGCGAGTGTCGGAGACACGTCGATCATGTTCGTGCGCGTCATGCGAACACCCGTTCGGTTGTCTCTACGACTCGTAGCAATCAGGTAGATGCTGAGACTGCAGTACAGGAACACTACAAAGCACCGATTTCAGTGCTACCGAGCATCGAGCTGGATGTTCCTACAGCGACATCAAATGCACATGCTGCGACTGTGTTGCCAAGCATGTCACCAGAACCGAGTACGATTGAGAATGATGATGACGTGACAGGCACTAGTGAGAAAGCAGTATCGGGACTGTCGCCACACAGCACTGACACGCTGGGCGCTACTACACCCGCTAGAAAATCTGGCAGACGTCGCTTAGCACCAGCTTGGCAAGCCGACTATGTAGTGTAGTGATTTAGCAATGAGATCAATCATCGATGGCCAATAAGAATAACGGCTATGGTCTCACAGGGAATTTGGAGGCAGTCTACACTCCAATTCCGTAGTGTTTAGATAATAATAAGTAGGTTAGTCGATTATATAGTAAGCAGTATATTCCCCAAGAACTCTTCATAAGAACATGTGGACATTACTTTGAAAGTTAATGGATTGTTTTGTCAGCTGTGAACTTTGAATATATTGTTTCCTTAGTGGGGAGGAAGTTTGATAATTTAGTTGTGATCGAGCAGATCATTTGCACACGCCTGGGCTGAAGTCTGTCACCTGATGTAGTGTGTCGCGTGCTCGTAAATAAAGCAATGGCTATTTTATATTGGAGTACTGTCTTGTCTCTGTTAACTGATACACACCATAACAGCTCCCTTGTGTAATAATACTTTCTGGTAATCAATAAACTGTGTTAGAATAATTACACACATCTAATGATGGCATACTCACTGGTCCAATTGTGGCAACTGCAGTGGTCCAATCGTGGAATTTCACTTGTTAAAAATATTGCGTTGCAAGCAGACGATATCCACTTAAATTTTTTTATTATCGCCACATACATTGGGCTTCTATACTCTTGATGTATACACATTTTCACCTGTAAGTATGACAAAGGGTGCTGTACTGATAACTGATCACGGCCTGATTATTATGTCGGTGACATAGAAAACCTACTTTCTGTGATAAATATTTAAAAAGTACTGCTATTTCGTTTAAAGTTACCGTGTCATCCGATATGCCACTAATGAATGACATAATCGATAGAGGTTGCCACGGTATACAGTAACATGGAATATACAGCACTGGTCCGAACGAGGAACTGGTCCAATCCCGGCAACTCTCCTCTACTGACGATATTCAATTCGTTCGATTATGACATCGAAGGCGAACCGAGGGTGAAAGTAGTTCTCGAGCGCTTTGACAACTACTTCGCCCCGAGAACGAGAGAATTGAGTGATCGGTACAAATTCCGCTCGTGCAAGCAGTTGTACGACGAAACGAGTGCGTCGTATATGGTGCGACTGTGCAATTTGGCGAAGACGTGCAATTTCGGCAACGTAAAGGAGAACAATTTGCGCGATCAACTGGTGTATGGATGTCACGATGACAGTCTGCGAGAAAAACTATTTCGCGAGGAAACGCTGACATTGCAGACAGCGAGTCAAATTGCCACTGCCCACGAGGCAGCGCGTCAGAACATGAGCCTGTTCCGAGGACAGCTGCGGACGCACGATTCGGCGACTGTAAACAAGGTGATGAAGGTCAAGGCCGACAAAAGGGTTTCGCCGCGGCAGGGCAGCACGGAAGTTCGACGAATTGTCCCAGGCCAGGCCAAGTGCAAGTTCTGTGGCCGAGAACACGCCATTGATCGGAAACAATGTCCAACCTTTGGCAAGAAATGCCACACTTGTGGACGAGAGAACCTCTTTGCCAAAATGTGTGTAATGCAAGGCAAACGTGAGAGACACAAAAACACTGAGCCGGCTGAGCGTGAGCGACAGCGACCGGTGTATACGGTGACAGTTGATGACTTTTTCAAATCGAGCTGAGTACGATGTACTAGATGTTCATTGTCAAACCAATTGTGAGTTGAATGTCGACAAATCTGCTATCATTATGCGTCCTTCTGTAAATAGCGTTGTATTGCCAATGGAGCTTGACACAGGGTCTGCTATTTCGATGATCCCTGTTGATGTGTATCAGTCAAAGTTTGCAAACTGTCAATTTCAGCCTAGTAACAAGGTGTTACGCAGTTTCACAGGCGAATCAGTGCCATGTAAAGGCATGGTTAAGGTGAATGTGCATTATAACTCGCATAATGTAGACTTGGTGTTGAAGGGTGTCGCACGTTCATATGTCTGGTGGCCGGGTATGGATGCAGATATTGAATCATGCACGAAAGCTTGTGAATCGTGTCAGTTGGTACAGAGAAATCCTACTAATGCACCGGTACATCCATGGATACCTTCTTCACGACGACCAGGTGAACGCGTACACATCGACTATGCAGGTTCTGTGGAGGGGAAAATGCTTCTCATTGTTGTAGACTCCTATTTCAAATGGCCAGAAGTTGTCATTCAAAACAGTACGACCAGTGAAGCTATAGTGAATGCACTGAGGACTTCTTCATAATTATTCCGGGAGGGAAATGTTAAATATGCATGTCTATGTCGTGGACTACATGTGTAGTGATACATGTTCAGTGGCAAACTACCTGAGTAGTAATACATGCGTTTGAAAATAAAGATCTGTTAATATACAACAGTATCCATTGCAAAAACTATTTAAATTTGTTGATAAATAGTTTCTAGCTGCACATCCTACTTGCTGTTTGACGTCAGATCCTGTTTAGTTTAGTTGCAACTAAACCATACTTATAAATAATTAGTAGTTTATTTAGTACCACACATTGCCAATCAGCAACATTAAACAAACACGAATATTGCACTAAATATAATTGATTAAACAATAATAATAATAATAATAACATTAAACGAGAAAACTGTACATCGGACATACCGCGGATTGAACCCGGGACCCTCCAAACGTAAAACGAACGCTCTAGGGATCATCCCACTGTTTCCTGTTGTTGACCATGCTAACGCTTTGCATGATTATAAGAAAACGGGACCATCAAAAATTCTGAAACTTCTTACCTGCCATTGTCATCATTTCACTGACATGTTGGTCGAGCTTAGTCAAAATCACATATTTCTAGCCCTTTTAAAATGGCTGAACGTGCTATACCCGTCAATGTTTACCAATTTCTGCATGAATTACTACGCACTCGTTGCCAAAAATCCTTCCGGCTATTAAAATAATCTAAAAATCCAGTTACACTGTCAACAGATTCTACCAGCAAACCTGCCAATGTCCTTGCTCAAATGTACTTATGTCAGATGATATGAATTTTTTAAAACTTCCTACATCCAAATTTACTATGCCCTACATTCGTCTAACCGAGGAATCATCCATCTACGGCTAAACCACAACAGCCCACATACGATGTTGCACTGAATTCGTTATGCATTCTGCAGGCCGTCTCATGACATTGTCGTCTTAACAGTCAATTTTGTTTTTAAGCATATTCACGTTGGTAACATTGACGAGATTTTTTACCCATTCATTTTGACTTTGTGAGTGATTCATGAAACATTATGAACTATAAATTACTTTTGCATAGTAACTTTTACCCACTTTTATCTGGGTAGTACAACATAAAACATTGCTTTTTGCAGCATTACTTCGCTGCGCATCGCTACAAATCTATTTTCAGTGGTAACCAGACTCGATTGTTACAGCCAGTAATGTAATAATCGACCAGTAATGTAATAAATTGACCGGTTATGTAATAATCGACCGGTATTGTAATACATCGACCGGTAATGTAATAATCGACCGGTAATGCAATAAATCGACCAGTAATTTAATAAAAATGATGATGATTATCATTATGATGGTGATGATGATTATGTTAATACTGATGATGTAGAAGGTGATGATGAGGGTAATAAACGATTATGATGATGATGAGGAAGAAGATGAAGACAATTAAGCGGTCTTAGTGATGATGATGATGATTATGATGATGATGATGATACTAACGATTATGATGATGATAACGATGGTGATGATGAGTGTGATAAATGGTTATGATGATGATGAGGAAGAAGATGAAGACAATTAAGCGGTCTTAGTGATGATGATGATGATGATGAAGATGATGACAATGAGGGTGATCATTATTACGATTATGAGGACGAAGACAATGACACCTTCAGCCTCATCATCCTCCTCATCATCGTCATCATCATCCTCATGTTCCCCGTTATAATGGTTAGCCATGCTGACACCCACTCGACGTTCACACACGTATGATTAACATAGGAATCTTAGAACGAGTGAGCCGCTTGTTTTCTGGGAGGACATATGGAATGCCGTTCACATGATCTCCCAGGTAACGCACGTCAGCAAATACATATTGGCAAACAATCGGACCGAGTCAGACAGAGTGGTGAGGAAGAAGGGGGGTCATTAGAAAGGGTCACCTCGCCACATGAGAGAGGCAATCCACACACAATTAAAGGATCATATCAAACAATTATTTAAGGGATCATTAAAAATGCTTAATAACTGATCATCATTTGATCAAATGAAGGGGTCATGTCAAACAAGTTAGGGGAAATCTCAAAATGCAATGTGATATTATAGTAGAAACTTAAGTTTAACCGCAAAAATAATAAAATCAAATAGCTGTACCAATTAAGGGGTTATCTAAAAATGTAAGTTAAGGGTAATTTAATTCAAATAAAATGTTCATCTAAACGATTAAAGGGCACCCAAAGTATTTTAAAATATGACTAAAATTAAGGGATTTTATCAATAACAAGTTAAAGGATGATTTAAAAAGGTCTCATTAAGGGTCATTTAATGATTAACTAGCTGATCATCTCAAAACATTATGGGGTCATCTCATCATGTCAAGTGGTCGTCTCGAAAAAAGTTAAATAAATTAAGGGGTCATCTCATAAAATGAATGGGTCTTCTCAAAAAAAGTTAAAGGATCGTCACAAAATATGTAAGAAGTATTTAACAAGTTAACAGGTTGATAGTCTCAACAAATTAAGGGATCATCTCAAAAATTAAGTGTCTTCTCCAACAAGTTTAGGGATCATATTACAAAGCATAACTAGTCAATATAAATGAACCAGCTGATCGTCTCAATAGATTAAGGGATAATTTCATAAAATAATGGGGTCTTCCCAAACTAATTAAAGGATCATTAAAAAAGCAGGCATCATTAAAAGACGTATCTAGCAGATCGTTATGAAATGAAGCAGTCACTTCATATAGTTAAGAAAAATCTTTTTTGAGAAGGCACTTACTTTTTTAGATGATCCCTTAATTTGTTGAGACGATCAGCTAGTTACTTCTTACATATTTTGTGACGATCCTTTAACTTATTTTGAGAAGACCCATTAATTTTATGAGATGACCCCTTAATTTATTTAACTTTTTTTCGAGACGACCACTTGAATTGATAAAGTGACACTATAATGTTTTGAGATAGTCACCTAGTTTATTATTAAACGATCCTTATTGAGACCTTTTCAAATGATCCTTTAACTTGTTTTTGATAAAATCCCTTAATTTTAATCATATGTTAAAATACTTTGGGTTCCCTTTAATCGTTTAGGTGAACATTTTAGTTGACTGAAATAACCCTTAATAAATCTTTTTTAGATAATTCTAGAGATTTCAATTGTATGTGTCCGTGGATAAAATTTCCCATTACGATACATTCCCCTTTACTCACTTCATTTGTAGCGTTTTGTATTTTTGTGTTATCCTCTTCATTTATGTCTGGTCTTCGGTAAACTAACGCAATAGTTAATGTTGAATTCCGTGTATAGCTATATCGCACCAAACAACTTCATCGCAATCTGCTTCCCTGTCTAATTTTATTTCGTAAGCCTGGATAGATTCTTAAATAAATAAAAATAACTCCACCTCCCCTACTTCCTATTCGATCTCTCCTAAATATTACTTATCCTGTCAGTCCTAATTCAACATCTGACATGTATTTGTTGGTGACGAGGATTGTGGATAAAATGTGGTTTTGACAACACTAGAAAGCAGGAGACTAATAGGAGACCAATATGTTTTTTTATTTAATGATTATGAGAATATTGATAGAAATATGTTCTTTAAACTTAAAAAAAATAGGACCAGAGGGCATAAAGCAGCATTAATTAAGGAGCAGTGTATGTTGGATGTGAGAAAGTACACATTCTCACGACAAATGAATGGAACAAGCTGTCAAATGATTGTGTGAACGCTAGCAGTGTAAATATGTTTATGAATACAATTGACAGATATGTGATAAAGGCGGACTACGCATAGATGAATTTTCTTTTACCTTCGATAAGCTAATGACTTCATTGTCAGCTCTTGCAACCTGGAGCTTGTAGCTATGGATGGCAATCTTGTTAAATCTGCTTATATATACTGGGTTTGAACCACAGGCCGGAGACCGATTCAGTCGATTCGTATCAATTTCGTACAACTTGTTGACCTGTTTTACACCAGGCATGTGGGCATTGGAAGTTATTTATGTTGAGATGGGTGCGTGGGAGAGTGGGTGAGTGGGTGCGTTGGTGCGTGGGTGAGTGGGTGAGGGGTGCGTTGGTGCGTGGGTGAATGGGTGAGTTGGTGCGTGGGTGAGTGGGTACGTGGGTGTGTAGGTGCGTCGATGCGTGGGTGAGTGGGTGAGTGAAGCAACTGGATAATATGCGTCATGCTATGATAAAGACATATTATATATTTCAAGTAAGACTTACCTTCAACGACCACTTTATACACGGGGTGTTGGTTCTCGTAACAGCGACATGTCCCATGTACTCTTTACCTTTTTCTGTTAGTAAACATTCCAGTGCCACTGCAAATGCAAATCACACACAACTAACTACACTGGCGTATGCGTTATCATCATACAAGTTCGTAAGCTACAGATCCCCGAAAGGGTGTACAGTAACGTATTAACAATCTATATGATTCCAACTTTAGTTCACCGCACAATTCAAGGTGGCGTCCGAGACCCGTAGTAATCGGAAGTAGCTGTAACTTCTGTACCACTTGTGAAAGACCGAGACTGAGATGGGAGGACTGCGTGAAGAGAGATTTGGCGGGAGCGTGAGGGGAGCGGGGAATGCGAGCGAGGGACAGAGGGAGTGGAGCCTTTTTGATGGAGACGACAGTGAAACGGGATCAGTGACGAAGAAGACGGGAAAATAAAAATCGATGAACGGTATCAGAGACAGCCTCGCTCCGAGCTTCAGGGATAAAGAGGAGAGCAACAAATGTGTTAACTACGTGCATGTTCGTTCACTGCCTGTGTTAACTACGTGCATGTTCGTTCACTGCCTGTGTTAACTACGTGCATGTTCGTTCACTGCCTGTGTTAACTACGTGCATGTTCGTTCACTGCCTGTGTTAACTACGTGCATGTTCGTTCACTGCCTGTGTACGCGAGTTCGTCTGTTTATGGTATGCAAGGAAACAGGAAACTAGAAATATTTATTCGTCCCAAAGACAACAAAACAGAGAATTCAACACAAAAACCGTACAATATATTACATCTAAGTCGATATGAGAAAACGAAGTGGTAAGAATATAGAGTACGGTCTGAAAATAAAAGGTAATGTCATATAAGGGACGGGAGACTCGTACTAAGACTAAAAATTAATTAAACTGTGAGTGGTGATCTTGTCTTTTAATAATTCAGGTGCATTATTTATGGTATGTTGCAAACTGTACCTGCGACTTCGTTTAGAAAACTCGTGATGTGCCCTGATTGTATGTATGTTATATTGACCACGTGTATTAAAGTTGTGAACACTATTGTTTTGATCAAGTGGTACGTTTTGCAGGTAGACATGTAGTTTATTTTCTGAAAATTTATGATATAATTTTAGTTCCTTCAATTTTAGAATATGCTCTACTTTTAGTAAATTAAAACTTTTGAACAGTGGATCGGTATAAGCATTATATTTGCTTAAACATATAATTCGGACGGCTTTCTTTTGAAGTTTTTTTATTCTATCACATCAACAGCCCCAGGCCGTTAAGCCATAGTTTAGATATGACAATATCAAAGTGTTATACAGCATAACCTTAATATTAAGAGGTAGCAATCGTTTGAGTTTATTTAGGATACCTATAATTCTGGAGCACTTATTTGAAATTTTTTTGATGTGGCTTTGCCAGTTTAATTGCTCATTAAAACTGATCCCTAGGAAATTGAACTCATCTACTCTATCGATATATATATATATATATATTATATATTTTTATATTTAGTGGATTTATCATATTATTTCTACTAACCGTTTTGAACATCATATATTTGGATTTATCTACATTTAGAGATAATTTGTTTAATTTAAGCCACTCATTAATTTTGTTCAGTTCTCTTTTGTTCTACATTTTCATTTTTGCTATATTGTGCGAAATAATCTACGGTACTTGAAAGTGTTGTGTAATCAGCGTACATAATGAAGTTGAATTTTGGGCTAGATTGTGCAAAGACATTTATGTAAATTATAAATAACAAAGGGCCTAGAATTGATATCCTTGAGGTACGCCTGTGGAGATATTAAGCATATCTGATTGGGCGTCTTCAAATTCTACGTACTGTTTTCTATTTGTTAAATAATGTTTTAATAGGTCTAAAGCTACTCCTTGTACGCCATAAAACTCTAACTTATCAATTAATATTGAGTGATCCAGAGTGTCAAATGCTTTTGACAGGTCCAAGTAAATATGTATAGGTATTTCCTTATTATCCATACGTGTCAATATCCTATCAATCAATTCAAGAGCGGCAAATTCCGTAGAATGTTCCGTTTTAAATCCATATTAACTATTGTACATAAGTGTATGTCTTTTTAAGAAATAATCTAGCTGGTTGTAAATAATTGTTTCGATTACTTTTGAAATTGCAGGTAAGATTGATATTTGCCTGTAATTGCAGAATAGAGTTTCGTCCCCTTTTTTTATAAATTGGTATTACTTTGGCAGTTTTGATTTGTCTGGGAAGATACCCGTAGTTAATATTTGGTTTGTGATTAAAGTTAAAGATGTTGTCAAAACAGGTTTAATTAACTTTAGAAGCTTTAAAGAAATACCGTCAAATCCGCAACTTGCTTTTGTGTGTATATCATCTATTGTTTTAGATATTGTTTCTTCATTAATAAGTTGAAAATTAAATACATTGTTATGGTTTCCATTAAGGTAGTATCTGAGAGTTTTATTTGTGGAACTTTGTATTTGGTTGGCTAAATTTGGGACAATATTGATCAAATATGAATTAAATGTGTTTCCAATTGCCGTTTTATGTACTATGATATTTTCGTTATAAATAAAGGAATTGGGGAACGTTTTCTTTCTGTATTTTCTAGAAAGAATACCATTAATTGTTTCCCATGTTTTTTTATGTTATTTTTTAATTTATTAATACATGATTCGTAATGTATGCGTTTAGCAGTACGTATGTTTTTTTATGGATAGTATTATAGGTAGTCAGTTTGATCCGAATTGCAAAGTATTTTGATGATTCTGGACGAGTAGTTTTTAGTGTCTTATATAATTGATCTCTGTATCGAATATATTTGAGCAGACCTAACGTAATCCAAGTGGATTTCTTGTATCTGTATTTTTTAGTTTAACCGTTTTATATGGCATATGTTTATTTTTTGCACATTGCATTACGTCATGTAGGATATCATAATATTCATTAGGGTTTGCATTAGGAGATTGGTCGAGTTTACTCTAAACATTTGATGAGAACACTTCGTGTATAAAATCAGATATTGAAGTTCTGTGCACTAATTTTTATATATCTTGGTAAAGGTACTGTGTTTAGAAAAGTGAAATATGGTTGGTGGTCTGATAATTTTTTAGTTAGAATGCCTGAATTAGGCTTTATTGTAGATTTAGTTGATTTGCAAAAAACAAATATCAATTAGGGTTCTATAATTTTTGGAGAGCCTAGTAGGAATTGTGATGTGTGGGTAAAAGCTATATGATATTAAAGTATAAAAAAATTCGGCGAATACTTGTTTTTCGTTTATTTTCAAAAGGTTTATACTGAAGTCTCCTGCAATAATAACATCTGAGTTCGTTGTGTCAAATGACGAAATTATAGGTGTGAATTCGGAAAGGAATTGTTTTTAATTTTGTTATGGTCTCTTGGGGGCCTGTAAATATTACCAATTATTATATCTTTAGAAAGCCCCTCTCTAGTTACTTTAATAAATTAACCTTCCCAATTGTCATACTGATTAAGAGACAACATTACTTTGTAGTTAAATGTTTTGCTTAAATACATGACCAGTGCACCTTTATTACTACATGTTTTGCCTTGTTTAATGCACTGATATCCCTCAAGTTGTAAATTACACATATCATCATTCTCGGAAAGCCAGCATTCCTGAAAACATATTAAGCTAAATTTTAAGTTTATCAGGTTAAGTTCTACCACGAAGGCTTCTATTTCACTATGTTTAACATTAATTGATTCTATGTTTGTGCTTAGTATATTGAAACGTTTGTTGTGTCTTTCTGCCAGTAACTTAAAATTAGTGTTTCATTTAACTGTAATAATATTAAATAAAGAATTGCGGTTAGTACCTCCTTGAAAATGAATAAATGATTAATCATCATCCATTATTTGGATACGTAATTTTGGTTAAAAAATATCCAAATAAATCCGATTGTCTGCTCCATATACATAAACATTTAAGATACAATATAGAGTCAGCATGTATGTTTTGCTACGAATCACCACAATTGCATGTGTAGGAATATTAGAATAGTACACATAACTACTGATACCAACACTATTAGTTGGGATTAACAAAAACATGACAAATATAATAAAAAGAAAATGCGTACCACAGAGGTCATCGAGGTACCGAGATCAATGGTGACAAAACAAGTCACAATACAATGATGAGATAGGGCTGCCAATCATTAACACTCGCACGTGCCCATTAAAGTATATGTGCACATAGGCTTAGGTTGGTTATAGTCTTGAAATAGAAAAAGTTGGAAGACGAGCTCAGAAAGCCGATCCGTTAAATCCTCATTGATGAAAACACGGCAGTTGTTTCCCTTCAGTTTTCTACGCATTCGGATTATTGCGTCCCGGCGACACTCGCTGTGAAACTTCACAAGTATGCTGCGTTTGTTTAGCGTTCTTCCCATGCAGTGACACCGCACTGTTTCATTAGTTTCAGGCGGAGGAGTAAGGCCAATTTGATTGTTTACGATATCCATGATTTTTGCCTGAATATCCTCCCCGTTTACGATATCTGTGATTCCTTGGAATTGAAGATTGGTTCTGAGGGAGTATTGCTCCAAACCATCCAAATCCTTTTCCAGGCTGTTGACTTGTTGTTCTAGTTCATCTATTCTAACATCCCTCACTTCGATACTTGCGGTGAGATCGTCAATTTTCTTGTTCATGGAGTCAATTTTATCGGCCAACCCTTTTGGGAACAAGATCTTTTTTCATTTTTAATAACACATTCTCGTCAGACAATAGTTTCAGTACTATTAATTTGAACTGGTCAGTATTGAGAACATCGTCTCCTGGATTTGGTGCGGATACGTCGGCACTAGCACTCTGTTTTCTTTTAGGTCCCATTATCGCGTGGATTGTTCAGACGCGGCGGGTGTATTTGGTACTGTGTAAATTAACAATTACCCTTCGTAGTCGATGACCGATGTTACCCAATATCGTTGCACAGTGTTTGCCAGGAACCGTGCACCGAAGCGGAAACAACAACAGATTTTCCAAGCGTTGTCCTACCGAAATAGTTTCAGCCAAAATTCACAACGACCACTTGTCCAAACACATTCACTCTGACTGTCACCAAGCCGCCATCAATTACTGTTGAGCTTCTTCCTAAAACATTTCACCTTTCGCCTTTCATTTCATCAAATGAACCCAAACACTCAAAGCCCCACTGCAACACGTCTAGTCTCCGAAGACCATCCCTTTCGCTCTTGAAACTATGGAACAATGACATGCAGAGTGGTGTACAAGGGTCGATTACACATATTCATTGTGGCGCAACATTTGCACTTGCATACCTGAGCGAATGTGCAGTCGTGTGCGCCAGCGCGTGAATATAAACATGGGAAACAGCTCATCTCTGCAAATTATTGATGACTTAAAAACAAACAATAGAGCGAGCCGTACTGCCAGCCTAGAGCCTCCATCGGCGGCTGAGACGGGGCGCCGAACAACACAGGCCGACCAGCATAACGGGCCGATATGATATATTGTGCAATATGGAGAGGGACGTGACAGAAAGTGGGAGGTCTCTCCTAGGATGGGTGCGATATGGGAGGGTGGCCTCAAAAATAGGTGGGAGGTGAGACTGGCGCGAGGTGGGCACTCACAAATGGTGGGAGGTGGGAGGTTGGTCTCAAAAAAGTGGATGACGAGGTTGTTAGATGGGAGGTTGAGACCCTGCCACACACCTCTCAATATATACTTTCAACATACCCAAAATACCACAGATGCAAATGGCGAGTTCTGTCTCACGACACTGCAACTTTTCATCTCATTGACGTCATGTCGACATTGTGACACTGTGACACACACAACACTCCCACTTGTCCACTCCTTCATGTCATCCTGGTGACACCCACGACACTCCCACATTTCCATTCCTTGATGTCATCCCGCCATACTGGCGACACACACGACACTCCCAAATTTCCATTCATTGATGTCATCCCGCCATCCTGGTGACACACACGACACTCCCACTTGTCCATTCCTTGATGTCATCCCGCCATCCTGGTGACACACACGACACTCCCACTTGTCCATTCATTGGTGTCATCCCGCCATCCTGGTGACACACACGACACTCCCACTTGTCCATTCATTGATGTCATCCCGCCTTCCGGGTGACACACACGACACTCCCACGTGTCCATTCCTTGATGTCGTCCAGCCATCCTGGTGACACACACGACACTCCCACTTGTCAATTCCTTGATGTCCTCCCGCCATCCTGGTGACACACACGACACTCCCATTTGTTCACTCCTTGGCGTCATCCCGTCGTCCTGGTGACATTCACGAAACTCCCACTTGTCCACTCATTGATGACATTCCGCCATCCTGGTGACATCCTCGTTTGTCACATTTGCCCTTCCTTTATGTCATTTTGTTTTATATATCATGCAGGACACAACCGATGTACTCGTACAACAGCCGTGATGTTGTACAAAGAAACATCGACATTATGTGCTCGTACAACAGACGTGATGTTGTACACAGAAACATCGACACGATGTGCTCGTACAACAGCCATGATGTTGTACACAGAAACATCGACACGATGTGCTCGTACAACAGCCATGATGTTGTACACAGAAACATCGACACGATGTGCTCGTACAACAGCCGTGATGTTGTACACAGAAACATCGAAACGATGTGCTCGTACAACAGCCGTCATGTTGTACAAAGAAACATCGACGCTATGTCCTCGTACAACAGCCGTCATGTTGAACACAGAAACATCTACACGATGTGCTCGTACAACAGCCGTGATGTTGTATACAGAAACATCGACACGATGTGCTCGTACAACAGACGTGATGTTGTACACAGAAACATCGACACGATGTGCTCGTACAACAGCCGTCATGTTGAACACAGAAACATCTACACGATGTGCTCGTACAACAGCCGTGATGTTGTATACAGAAACATCGACACGATGTGCTCGTACAACAGACGTGATGTTGTACACAGAAACATCGACACGATGTGCTCGTACAACAGACGTGATGTTGTACACAGAAACATCTACACGATGTGCTCGTACAACAGACGTGATGTTGTACACAGAAACATCGACACGATGTGCTCGTACAACAGCCGTGATGTTGTACACAGAAACATCGACATGATGTGCTCGTACAACAGACGTGATGTTGTACACAGAAACGTCGACACGATGTGCTCTTACAACAGCCGTGATGTTGTGTACAGAAACATCGACACGATGTGCTCGTACAACAGACGTGATGTTGTACACAGAAACGTCGACACGATGTGCTCGTACAACAGACGTGATGTTGTACACAGAAACATCTACACGATGTGCTCGTACAACAGACGTAATGTTGTACACAGAAACATCTACACGATGTGCTCGTACAACAGCCGTGATGTTGTATACAGAAACATCGACACGATGTGCTCGGACAACAGACGTGATGTTGTACACAGAAACATCGACACGATGTGCTCGTACAACAGCCGTCATGTTGAACACAGAAACATCTACACGATGTGCTCGTACAACAGCCGTGATGTTGTATACAGAAACATCGACACGATGTGCTCGTACAACAGACGTGATGTTGTACACAGAAACGTCGACACGTTGTGCTCGTACAACAGACGTGATGTTGTACACAGAAACATCTACACGATGTGCTCGTACAACAGACGTGATGTTGTACACAGAAACATCGACACGTTGTGCTCGTACAACAGACGTGATGTTGTACACAGAAACATCTGCACGATGTGCTCGTACAACAGACGTGATGTTGTACGCAGAAACATCGACACGATGTGCTCGTACAACAGCCGTGATGTTGTACATAGAAACATCGACACGATGTGCTCGTACAACAGCCGTCATGTTGAACACAGAAACAATGTATTTGAATTGTGAAACGACATCGATTCTATCCCCACACAACAATCGTCTCACCTGTGTCCCGCGTGGTCACGTTGTTGACGGGAGTCAGAAGGAACAAAACTCCAAGAAGTAGAACTGGTGACGTCATAGAAGCAAGACGGGTAGACATGTTGCTGTGCTTCAACAACATCGCCCGTTGCATTGTGCAATGGCAGCGCAACTGAAACGTCACTCTGCGTAACATGAAACAATATTTCATAATACTGGAAGCCTGGGCGAAAGATCGATTACCGTGCCCCGTGCACCCACACATCATCCCGGTGACATTTAACGCATTAGTAATAAATGTCACAGTGTTCACAACACAAGTATAACATTTACAAGCTAACAACATGTCCGCTGCATCCCATATTTTCGACGATGCGCGTGCGGCAGTTTCCCGATGTCGGCAGTGAACGTGCCATCGCGATGTTTTAATAGTAATTACTTATAATAATACGTTCATTCGATTTTCTATCATAGAGTTTGAATATCCCATTTGAGTACGGACTTTAGGAAATGTGCATAAAACATTAAAATAACATAACGTTTTCGTAACTAAATAAAATTAGGCCCGTACGTGTATAGTGATATTTAAAAGGGAATTCAATGAAATAATCACCGATGACTTTTAATCACCCAGGACAATATCCTCCCCCATTATCTCCGGACAACATCCTCTGTCTATAAGCACGCAACAATGAAACAACATTCATATTTAGTATACTATATTGTTTACCAGTTTATTAAAGTTAAAGAAAACAAAGACGAATCCATTGTGAGTTAATTTATGTCTCAAGCCTGACTTCAAATCAAAGCATTCCTTAGTAGGCTGATCTCAAAGAACCAGCAGCTTAAAGTTTTATGAGGTCTACGTACTGTCCAGCCCGGTTAGTTCAGGGCCAACGTGTGCATGTGGGATGTACGTGCGTGCGTCGTTGATGAACTTTAAAACTGCATCCTCAACTGATTTAGCCTATCGCGAATCCGGTTTGTTGATGTCTTAATATGTGGTGTGTCAATAGTTTAAGTAATATCCGCAGTCGGTTTAACTAAAAAGTGCGTATTTTTTTAAACCGTTGAAAGAATTGGCTTTAGTCGTTAGACCGGGTAAGGCTCAAAATAGTTGATATCCAAAACGGTACACACTTTATGGGGTCAAGGCTGATCATGGGCGTGACTTCCGTCCTCTCGCTGATCACATGACAAAGTTATGACATTTTATTAAAGGCGAAATTCTTGAGGCTCAAGCTTTTCCATTTTCATTTCAATCAATTCTGCATGCATAATTAAATAATTTAATAGTTTGTCTGGTGATATCAGGTGTCACGTTAAAGGTCTGAATTTTCACGCATATTTTGATAATCTTTAGTAATGAATGTTTTTTTTATTGGAGTGCCATCTGACGGTGCATGGAGGGTTCACGCAGTCATTCGTTGCGTACGACTGGAAACTAATTTCAAAGTCGCAGCAATTAAGGTCCGTTCTTGCGGAGATAACGGCCTGTTTGAATTTACACCCTTGAGGCCTAGTCGCTAGCGTTGTGTTTAGAAAAGCTTTGCAGTTCAACGTACATTTCCGAGAAAAATCGAACATGTATTATTTAGTCTGTTTTCATGTGGTGTGATCACGAAAACAAGTGTGCAATATGGTACTGTTGGAGCTGTATTAGTAACCGCATGTAAAATATGTGCATTTCTTTTAAGCGTACGCAACGCGATGCTTTCATGTTGCATCATATTAATAGAATTCCGTTAAATAAAAAATTAGGTGGACAGAGTTGATGTACTGTGTGTTGGTCTGTCCTTTGTCTTTGAAGTCAAGTGTGGATGCGGGTCATGGTTGTTCGTTCCCCTTTGTTCCCTTTGTTCCCCTTTTTCATCATTGATCCTTTTCACTGGCGTTTCCACCGCCCAGCACCTCTCCCTATATACCTCGCTCTCGTTCTCCACTCCCTTCACAGTCCCGCCAAATCTATCTTCACACAGTCCTCCCATGTCAGTCGTGGTTTCCCCTCTTCTTTGTACCCCCACTCCCTCCAAGCGCACCCATTATCTAATCCTTCGTCAACCGTTCCCTTTCCTTTCGTTCCTCGTGTCCAGCCCATATACCAAACTCCTCACCAGGTTCCTCCTGAAACTATCTGTCACATCAACATCTTCCCTCTGCTCCTCCGTTATTTTTCAAATGACCACACTCCTCTCTGGTCTCAAGACGGGACTCTCCTGAAAGGTGACACTGCCATCCAGCAAAGATGGAAGGAACATTTTGAGCAGCTCCTAAACCGTGAATCTACGGTAGTAGTATACAATGAGTTTTCATACCCCCAAGCAAAAGAGCACACCATGGTCATTAATCATCCGCCATTAGCTTCCGGTAAGCGCTCAGCCAATCCGTGAGCGTCCTGAAGGTCACGTGATGCGCTCAACCAATCAGAGAGCGTCACGTGATTAGCGCAGAGCCATGTGGGTAATATCAGCGCCTCCTAGCGACCGTAGCGTGAACTATGATTAGCGCAGAGCCCTCTGGATAATATCAGCGCCTCCTAGCGACCGTAGCGTGAACTATGATTAGCGCAGAGCCCTCTGGGTAATATCAGCGCCTCATAGCGACCGTAGCGTGATCTATGATTAGCGCTGAGCCCTCTGGGTAATATCAGCGCCCTCTAGCGAACGTATCGTGACCTATGACTGACGGGCGAGTTTGACGGACTGACGGGCGGGGACACCTAACGGACTATCATTTACAGACAGGAGGGTCATTATCCTGGTTACAGTGGTCATTTACAGACAGGAGGGTCATTAACCTAGTAAGGAAACGAACAAAAGCGTATTTTAATAAAACAAAGCGGCAGCGGTACAAGCGAGGCGATCGTAATACATTGACAGCAGTACAAGCGTGTTCGAATGAATACAACAGGGGTATGATGACGATGATTATGCGACCTGCGAATGTTGACCATCGCGAACTTACGGGTGTCTCCACCGCGACATAGGTTCGAGGACGAGCTTACGGGTGGTGCGACCACCGCGCCAGAGGCTCAGTCTATGTACGATATGTGATAGTATGGTATACCCTTTTTCAGTAGCTTAATCCAATCGAACACGCGACAATCGTTTTTGACCAGACCAGTGTGGAAAGCGTTTACGAAAGTTCTCATAGAAGAACCGTTACAACGAAGCATTATATAAGTTATGCAATATTGTCCGCAAACGTTACAAATATGACTCTGAAGTCTCTTGCTATTATGAGTCCACTCGGAACAGTGTTTGTTCAAGAAGGCGCGGAACGCCGCGTGAAGAGGCGGCAGACCGTACGAACAGAAGTATTCGCCGCGCGCGTCGGAGGATAGGTACATCGCTATCCAATGTTCTCCCGGTTCGTCGCCGTTGTCGGTGTTGCACACGAAGGCGATCGGCAAAGCGTCTATTTTTTTAGGCAGTCCATCTTTGGACACGACACCTCCAAAGATGGACGTGGTGTTCGGATCCATCGCCAGTAGACGGGCGATCTGCAGTGTATCCATCTCAGTAGTCGTAGATGATGTTGCGGTTCTTGTCGATTTCCAGCACGGATTCGAATTCGGCGTAAGAGACGACGTTCACGGTGATCCGAAGCGCTTCTCGGAAATGAAATTCTATGCGCATGTTGCCCTTTTGTACCAGATGGAAGCAGGGACCTTCGCACTGGTCGGGTGTCAGATCGAAACAGAAGAAGGTGTAGCCGTCTGTGTAGTCGTCGCGAGTCAGACCGTTCCCCTCGTCCTGCCAGATCTTGCCGGTCGAGGTGAACAGGTTCTCGTAGCTCCTGGCGAAGAGGTTTTCTGCGAAGTTGGGCTGGAAGGGTTTGGCGGGTATCTGACGTCCGTCCACGTATACCGAGTGGAAGCTTATGGCGTTGTTCTTGGCGTGGAACGGGTTCTTATTGTACGCGCCGTTGTAGGCGTCGTTGTCGATGCTGCACAGTACGAGACGTTTCAGCAGAGTGCCGAGGAACAGGTTTTCGTGCGTATGCGACAGAGCTCCCGCAGGAATGGAGTACACCTTGACGTCGACCGGTCGGAATGGATACTTGACCGTGTTATACTCGAGAGCCTTGACGTGGGCTATCTGCACGGCGGGATTGAGGGTGGCCTTCTTGACGAACAAGGATGCGTTGACGATGGTTATCTTGTAATCCGTGTTTCCAAGAGCCATCAACGCAAACGAGGGCTTGCTGCGTACCAGTCGTAACTTGACGTTGACGCCGTTGATCAGGAATTTATCTTGCATAAACATATTAAAGTGGAGACGACCCATCATGTCGACCACGCGACTCCTGGTTATGTATTTTCGTCGAGTCACGAACCCGTGGTTAGGAGCGGGTCCGGTGGCTAGCTCGATAGCTTTCATGCGATTAGCCGTGTCCTTGCACCACAGCTGATTCGTTAGCAGCGTCGACTTGGCTTCGGGTCGGTAACTCAGCAGTGTCTCTATGTAGACTCGATACGCGTACGTGTTGGACGAAGAGGTCACGAGCGTGCCGTTCAGGTAGAGGTCGACCTGGCTGTACAGCGAATGCAGCAAGTTGTTCAACGGTCCCACGGCTTCGTCCGCGTCGAGAACGTGTCCGTCGGCTCGTGTTATCTTCGCCTGCACGTGTAGCATCGTGTTGGCGAGATCCAGGTAATTGTCTCCCGATCCTGGGATGAGGAATTCTATTGGTCCTCCAGAGTCCAGAGAGGCCGTGGGTTGATGTTCCACCACGTGACTGTCGCTGATGCAGTTCTGAGTGGGAGGTAACGTAAAGATATCCAGCTCGGTCTTGACTCCCTCGCACGACTGTCTATGTACGAAAGCCATTGTCGAATATGTCGGCCTCTATTTTCTTGGACGTCTTTCTCTTGCGTCGTCTCTTTACTGCAGTGATAGTCGCCTTTACGGACGTATGTTTTATACGTTTTCCGGGTGGAGCTCGAAGACCGCTCAGCACGGCGTCGGTGACGCGTCGTTTGGCAGCCGTTTTTATGTTCTGGCCTGATAAGACGTCGCCGGCTATACGAACGCTGGTCCTCAACGCGCCTTTACCCAAAGCCACGGCACCTCTCTTGATGAGCGCCATGGCGCTGCGCAACAGACGCCGAACAGACTGCCCAGTCCGTGACCTCGCTGGTATTGTGCACCGGCGAAGTAGGGCAGCGCACCGCCAGCCTGTCGCGCGTAATAATCGTTGTAATTCATCAGAACAGTCCGGTCTTGCGTCGACGAAAATGAAGCGTCACCGTTACTCTACCGTATTCGAATGGCACGCGTCGACCCATGTCGTCTCTTATATCCACCTCGAGCATAACAGAGGTACGTAGTGAATGTTAGTGGAACGATCGGACACCCTGTCACCGTGAAGTCCGCTAATCGGAACGGCTCGCAACAGCGGCGCGAGAGTGTCGCCCACTATACGAAACTCCACGATGTCCGTGTAGACGTATAGGGTGTCGAATCCATGCGTCATGTTCACCACATCGTCAGCCTCGATCTGGAAGGGGTACGAGGAGTTGGAGCCGGTGACGAAGATCGCCTTCGGTTCGCTGGCTACGGGTCTACGGAATCCTAGCATGGAAGCCGTCGCGCTGTGGTTCGGTATGGTGAACAGGGTGTTCTCTGTCATGTGTAACGTCATTTTTTGAGTGACGGGGCTATAGGTTAATCGAGCCCGTGTCTTCGCCGTCCACAGGTTGTGCAGTCCTTTGTTGACGTGATACATCAATGTTAACGGATCGTCGTAATACCCACACGACAACTTCGCACGTTGGGACGTGTCCGGAGCATAGAACGCGTTGAGGAATAACCAGACATCGTTCTCTGTGACGTTGTACCAAGTGTGCGGATACTGGAACTCCGCCAACCCACACTCATACTCGCCGGTCAGATTGATACGCTGAGGCAAGTCCGTGATGTAATGGGTCAAGGTGTTGTCGAGGTGCGTCTTCATAGAAGCGTTGCTAGGCAGCGTCATGTAGAATTCAGTCGCCATTGCGTCTCAACGTGGGATTGGGCAGTAGGTAACCCAACGAACTACTAAACAGTGCCGTCCACCTGTTAGAATCGCCGTGACCTACAGTCAGGTTGTAGATGCTTATCACGATGACCGTGTGCAAGATGACGACCTGACACAGAAACACTATCACCTCTTTGGGACCCTCGGTGCCAAACAGATGCGAAGGAGTACTGTGGTTGTCGTTCGACGCGTCGGTACAATCCTCTATGACGGTCTGCGGTGTCGTGTCTTGTGACATAATGACGACCCGACTTACGCGCTGCTAGTTTTTATAGATGATCGCCTTGGCATCGATCCAGCTGTTTAATGTGGACGGATGTCCGAACCATTTCACCAACACCTCCGTTCGTCCGCCAACCTTACGACGCTGCAGTACTGATTCGATGCGGTACACTTTATCGACCGGTACCGACACTTTCTGCAGCTCCAGTTCGTAGATGGTGCCGTCCAGCACGTCGCCGAGATCGTCCCGCAGGCGGTACAGGGGCGGCTCGGAGGGATGAACTTCGTGTACGGTGAACACCTCTTCGCTCCAGTTCGTCTCGTAGCCCTTTTCGAACGTGCCTTTGTACTTGCTGATGCGCACGCGATCCGACACGTTCAACTTGGGTACACCCTTACCGTCGTGTCCGTACAGACGTTGCCACACCATTTCTTGATTCTTTGCATTGACCTGCGACGGAGCCATACCGATGCTGCTGTGACGGGTGTCGTTGTACGTTCGCACCAGGTCGGGAAGGACGTCGATGTAACGCCACGTCTGGCATTTCGTGAAGTAGCGCCACATGCGAGTCTTCAACGTTTTGTTGAATCGTTCCACGATGCTCGCCTTCGCCTCCGCGTTGTGCGTGGAGAAGTGCTGGACGCCGCGTTTCCTTAAGAGAACCTGAACGGAATTATTCAGAAATTCCATTCCTCGATCCGTCTGCAACGTGTGCGGCCGGTCGTTCGCGAACGCGATTCGCAGCGCCGCGACCAATAACAACCGTTGTATAAGAATTCCGGCTGCAACGTCACCAAGCAAGGTAAGTCCACTAAGCGATATCGAAGCGACGACGGAAAGATACTCGTCCTGTGAATTCGACAACATGAATGCATTACGACTACGATATAACCTTCTTATAAGTTGGCCCAACTCATCAATTCAGGTGGTGGTGTAGGTAGGGAATGTTCCATTTGACGTTCGAGAGGTGACCAGCTTGACGATCGTTGTTGTCGTTGTCGTCGTGGTGTAGCAGCGGCGGGAGTCGCTGTCTGTTGTATGTAGGCTTTCCTGGTAGCGTTACCGACCAACTCCATGGGTATGTTGATGACGCGGAGTTGTCGTGCGAACGACTGCTAACCCGTTGGATCGACGGTCTTCCTCTTACGCAACAGATCGTGAACGAGATCCATCACGTTACTTCCGGCAACCGGAACACCCTCGTGTATGAGTTCGCCACGATCGCTCCACGCGACGTTTCTTTTGAGATGTTCCATCAAACGTCTGGCTTTAGCCTGCAGGCTCTTGGGAACGGTGTTCACCACGTCGGCTTCCATACTAGAAGTTTTTTTCAGGTTCCGTCCCCACTTCCTTCCATACCGCGATCACGCGTACCGGTTCCTTGACGCGTTTATCGACCAGGACGTTGTACCGCTGCAACACCTGATTATACAGCGTGACCTTGGTTCCGTCGTCGAGGTCCTTTCTATCGAGGATGGCCTTCATCTCGTCATCGAGGGCTTGCACCTTCTTACCTACGGTGTCCGTTGGCGGAGGTGGCGAACGAAGCGTATCCAGCAGCCGCGGATCCAACAAGGCCATCTTGCGTGCGTGTTCCATTTGTCTACTTGTTGAGCAGCGCTTCGCGAAGCAAGGGTAGAAAGGTCAAACTCACTAACAGTGCTAGGAAGGCCGATAGGAAACCTCCGCTCTGACCCTTGCCGACTTGCGGTCGTGACAAGAGTCTTCTTCTTTCGGCAGTCGACGTTCGTTTCAGAGACAACTTACGTAAGGTCGTCTTGTATTTACTCAAACGATGCCTCTGTGAATCGGTCAACGGAACGTTCTTCTTTAGTATGTTGTAGGCACACTCGGCCAGTGCACACAGCAGATCGGCGTTGGTGTTGGCGATGATGGTCTTTCTTATTTTGGCGTTCTTGTACTTGTTCAGAGTCTGTATGCACGCAATGTGTCTCTTCACCAGCTCAGACATGGTGCGAATGAAGAGACGACTCACACGTTCCGTCCTTTTATGTAGGTACACGTACTGTACGTCGTCGTCGGGAAAGATACACGCGCGCAGACGCATGTCCTCGGGAGTGTCCTGTTTGAGATCGATCAATAGATAACCGTACGGCACTGTCGTGGCGTCTTTAGAAGCGTCTAGCGCAAATTTCGTGCGTCTCGGATACATCTGACGAGCCAGGTGCGACATCTGCGTTGCATCGCGCGGATTCTTGAACAACACCATGTAGTGAGTGTTAAGATTGATGGTGCGACTCTCTTTGTTTTTAGGGAAAAGGTTCTGTACGAGATTCAGCACGGACGTGTTTCTGTGGTGACTTTTTTTAGTGAACAAGGTCGTTACCCGCTCATCCGTTTCCGTCATGAGATAGTCTATGACAATGAAGTTCCTCGTTGTCGCTTCGAACATGTCAACCGTCGATAACCCTTCCTCGAATCGCACGTGAGTCAAGTCCGTCGTTGCGTAAGCCTCTTGCCATTCTCCGTAACACCACTTGATCTTCTCGGGAGGTGGATCAATCATCGCAGAGGCGTGACGTAACAGACGCGTCACGAACGTGCTCTTGCCGCATCCCGTCGGTCCGGCGACGATGCACGTGAAGGGACGTTTCCGTCGCGTGTCCATGATCGATTATGACAAACAACCGCATGCAGCGTCTTTATCTACACGTCCGTCGGACCCGTACTCAGTCCGTCCTCGTGTACCACGCGTTTGGCGTAGAAGTAGGTGAGAGCCGCTCGTTCCTGCACGTACGTCAGCACGGTCGATTTATGCACTCGGAATCCAAGGTTCTTTCCACTTCCGCTCTGACGGTTGGTGAGCACATTCAGGAACGTCTCCTTGTCGATGACGTTGTGACGTTTGCTCAGACATTTTGTACTGTACTTGTCGGTGGCCCCGAAACAATAGTACGTCTTGCTACACAACCCCACGAATCCTTCGCCCGACCACTCTACCTTGAACAGACCCGGTGTCCTCTTGTCATACGCTATGCGTGCCTTACAGCACGCCTCGTCTCCGACCCAAGGTCGACCGGCGAGTCGACAGCGCACATACTCGTTTCGATGTTTGTCGCAACATTCAGAACGATGACGGAAATAATGATCTCGCAGTGCTGGGGTCACGAGGTCATCGATGGACTCTCCGGTCAAGGCAAAATAGGCACTGTCCGTATCCATCTCACAGTATTGGAACAAAGGTCGTTCCACGTATCTGTCGATGAAGTCGTAATAGAACTGCAACATGCGCATCTTGGCGTATTGCAGAACGAAGAATCCCACGTGTACGGGTAGTGTGTACGTGACGGTTCTCTTGCTCATCTCTATCTCGTACGCGTCGTCGACGACGATGTCGAGTTGTCGGAACCGTTTATTGTTGATCAGACGCGATGCCGTCTTCTCCGTGCAATAGTTGACGTCACGATGTCGGTCCACGTTGGTGATGGTCTTTCCGTAGCCCGAGTTCCCCAGCAACTTCATGGTATCCGCGATGATGGTCATGTCTCTGTGGATGTCTCCCTCGCGTCGGGCCTTGGACAGGGCATCACCGAACTGTCGGAAACACGGATTCGGATCGTACTCGATGACCTGGTAAACGTGTAACACCTCGAGACCGTGGTCCAGATACCATCGCAACAGAGGCGTGGCGAGCAATATCTTATCGCCGTAACAACTGCCCACGAGCATGCGCCTCGGAGTCGTCATGATGTTGTGCGCTTCGGCGTATCGACGCATGAATGGACCGAGATCCTCGCGCATCAGACGGATGTTCTTGAACACGGACTGCATCTCGGCAAAGTACTCGCGCAGTTCTTCTGGCAAGCGAATGTCCCACTCGATCATGCCGAACACGGTTCCAGCGCGCACCCCGTTCAGGATCTGTTGCGTCGTCATCGTCCAGCTCACGTGACGTCGACGTCGGGGAAATGCAGCGTCCAAACACCGTTTTACGATTGGATCTCGTCTCATCTCTTTCCACTCGCATTCCCACAGCTCGACGACCTTGACGAAGTGATGTAGGTAGGCGGTGGTCTTTCGGGTCTTATCGAGCAGTTCGTTCATGGATTTCCCGTTGACGGAATTGACCTCTTCTCGAGTACACGGGCAACCGTGAAAGAAACACCCGTGGAACTGGTAAGCCGTCTTCGTCTCGCTGCAACATCCATCCACCCGTTGCTTGCCTATCCGTTTCTCTCGTCCTTTGATCTGATGTCGTATGGAAAGTCCCGTGCGTTCGGATTCCCACGTCAGCCATTCCGCGGCCATCTGTCCGTACAGCTGCGCCGATTCGGGACGGAAGTCCTTCTCAACCCGCTGTCACGTGTACCATCCCATAGGCATGTCTTGCATGAGCGACCACAGATACAGCGAGTTCGCGTCGTATCCGACGATCGATCGACACGGACGGGCAGCCTTTCCGTACTCGTTCAGACGTAGCGTGGTGATCCCTTTCTCGTGGTAGCGTTGAAATATGATCGACGGACCACCGCAAATGTTATCTTTGACGAGGTCGTGCAGATCTTTGTTCTTCTCGTTGAAGATGGTAAAGTAGGTCTTCTCCGGAAGGTCGTTGAACAAGTACAACAGGGTCAAACCAGGTACGCTGATGCCTTGCTTGAACATGTCTATCCCTCGCTGTTGATAGAAGTCAAACTGTCTGTCGATGGCCTGCAGAAAGGGAACCACGTCCCTGTTGTTGTACCAGACGAGAAAATCTCGCAACATCGTCATGTCATTGTCGCACCATGCCTCCTGACAACTGGCGTAATCCTCGTCGGAAATACCTTCGTTCTTCAGACGACTGAAGAAGGCCTCTTTTGGACGGAAGAGCGGTATCGTCGAGCTTCTCCAGTCGGTCCATGTACTCGTACGGGAAATGACCTTTCGTCACCTCGCATCCGTACGCTTTCAGATACTTGTCGTAACTGAACCCAGGGGCTGTGTAGTTGGTCATGTCTAGGAATTTAAGCTGTGTCGAAAGACACATGAAAATGTTGTTGCGCTTGATGACGAAAAACGAACGGACACCCTCGTTCTCTTCTTCTTCTTCTTCTTCCTCTCGTTTCCTCTCTTCTTGTTCCTTTGCAGTGGACCGAAAGTAAGGTACGAGGAACTGTTTGATGGCATTGAGATCGTAATGACCCGAATTTAAACCGACGACGGGTAACTGACGCATCCATCCATACAGTTGTCCCATCAGCTTTTTGTATGGATTTTTTGTACGTCGAGATTTCTTCTTCTTGTCGTTGGCTGCACGTGTAGTCTCCTCTTGGTCGTCCCATCGCGTCATTGCTCCTGCGAGTTGATCCAACACGCTCTCGTACGAGTCTTTGATGCTGTCGTACGCGGCGTCACTCATCGATATCAGAATGGCCATCATGTGGTGTCTTCTGCGTTTGATCTCTTCGGTGGTGGTGGTGGTGGTTTGCGTTTGGACAGGTTGTGTCTGATCAGGTTGTTGTGTGTCTTGCAATTCTTTCTGCATTTCGTACACGTGTATACGGTAAGACGACATGTTGTTTTTACGTGACGCTGTAGATTGTTGTATCTCTTGAAATTCTTTCCGCATTTCGTACACATGTATGCGGTGGTAAGACGACATGTTGTTCTTACGTGACGCTGTAGATCGTTCCATCTTACGAACGTCTCATAGCATTTACACAAGTATTTATTTTTCTTTGCGAGGTCGCTAGGTGGTGCTATCGAATAAGAATGCTCAGACGGTGTCGAATAATTCTCTAGATTGCTATGTGGTGCTATTGAATAAGAATGCTCAGATGGTGTCGAATGATTCTCTAGGTTGCTAGTTGGTGCTATCGAATAAGAATGCTCAGACGGTATCGAATGACTCTCTACGTGACGTTTTAGCTCTCCATACGTATCGACTGCGAGACCGCAATGACGACATAGATGACGTTTCATGTTGCCGTCTACAATGACAAACATTGACTCTCGCTATAGTATATATATATTCAGGACCGTTCATTATTCGAAAGACCGTTCATTTTTGATATACAGAGGGTACCAATATACGACTGCGAATAATCAGGACGTATTAGATATTTGATACACAGCAGAAGGCGCCACTCTATCTATGCAGGACCGTACGGTGCCGACATCGAACATACTGCGAGTTCCTTCAGCGCAGAGGGTGCCACTCTATCTATGCAGGACCGTACGGTGGCGACATCGAATGGACTGCGAGTTCCTTCAGCGCAGAAGGCGCCACTCTATCTATGCAGGACCGTACGGTGGCGACATCGAACGGACTGCGAGTTCCTTCAGCGCAGAGGGCGCCACTCTATCTATGCAGGACCGTACGGTGGCGACATCGAACGGACTGCAAGTTCCTTCAGCGCAGAGGGCGCCATATCGACGTTCCATGTACGACTACGGGATAAAGGACTGACAGGACAACACACGTCATATATTTTCATTTTTATTATATTGTTTGTAATCATACATACACATACGATTCCACTTATACATAATTAATGGTATGTTGGGTTTGTGAATCTTTACGATCTCGACAGTGACCCCTAGCTTACGATATGTTGTTAGGTTTGTGGATCTTTACGATCTTGACAGTGATCCATAGCTTACGATCGGTTAGCGATACGGCAGAGGCTAGTAGATGAATAAGTCTTTTTCGCAGAGATGTATATAAAAATAACAACAATATAAAAATGTATTAATTCATATCCGATTCATACAAATCTCGACAGTGAGCCAGCCTAAAATGAGCATTTCTATAGCGGTTATGAAATGGTTATGAAATAATATTCAAACAGTGGTTATGAAATAATATTCAAAACTACGAAATGTTCGTTTCTACAGTTGTTATATATTCAACTACGTATTGTTCGTTTCTACTGTGATAATATTCAAAACTACGAAATGTTCGTTTCTACAGTGGTTATATATTCAACTACGCAATGTTGTTTCTATTGTGATATATATATATATATATATATATATATATATATATATATATATATATATATATATATATATATATATATATATATATATATATATATATATATATATATATATATCACAGTAGAAACAACATTGCGTAGTTGAATATATAACCACTGTAGAATCGAACATTTCGTAGTTTTGAATATTATCACAGTAGAAACGAACAATACATAGTTGAATATATAACCATCTCTCACTATATATATATATATATATATATATATATATATATATATATATATATATATATATATATATATATATATATATGTATGAACGCCAGAAATGTTGACATTAAAATGGTCGTTTCAAAGAGAGAGAGAGATTAAAAGTTCATTTCAAATGTGGTTCGATGCGTTGAAAATGTTACTTCGAAGATCTTTTTGCAACTCCGACGACATGATTGTAGCGGCAACATTCTGACAAACGTTGTAAGTCATCGTTTCGAGGACGAGACGACTACTTTGACACTCACTTATGATCTTCTGAATCATAGCATCTTCAATGAAGATGTTACATTCCTCCGACGACATGCGTACGTCTGGCGACTCGGGGTTGTCGACAACATCTTTATCGCATGACACGCCCTCGTCTGGCGACTTGGAACTGTCGTCGTCTTCCGGCCAGGACAACGGACAACCCTCCGGGTAAGAGTCCGGGTAAGAGTCCGGGTAAGAGGGTACTTCCGTCGACGCCGGTGACACCCCTGACGATTTGAGTTGTTTGACCGTTATCATCCATTCGATGTCATCGTCGTTTGACGCCTGTCTCTTGCGAGTTTTCTTGAACCGAAAGATTAGTGACGCCTGTCTCTTGCACGCCTTCTTGAACAAAAAATATTAGTTCATGCGTTGCATATATCGTTCAATTATCACATCTCTCACCTTTTCTTTCAAGCGTTCTCGCCACTGTATGGTCCCACACGTTGTGATCACTTCTATACTTAACCACCGCAAGATATGCATCATCGTGTCAGATGAGGGTATGTAATCATCGTCTGAGTCTAAATTCATTACACGACTCACCTCATCGTACGCGTACTGGACAGCAGCACTCTCTACAGCCACATTAAACTTCTGAAACTCGAAATCGAAAACGGTAAACACTTTATGGGGTCAAGGCTGATCATGGCGTAACTTCCATGCTCTCACCGACCATAAGACAAAGTTATGAAATTTCACCATGGGCGAAATTCGTGAGTTTTCAGCGTTTCCATTTTCACTTCAATAAATGCTGGATCAAGCATTAAATAATTAAATGGTTTATTTGATTATTTCACAAAAAAACTACACACAACAGTTGCACAAAAGAGCTAGTCCTAGTAGATACTTTAACAAGATTTGCCATCCAAGCCAAAGTCCCAGATGGCAAGTGTAAAAGGAAGCCATTGGCTTATCGAGAGTCCAACAATGTTCATCTACTTATAACCCGCCCTCCTGAGATATGTGTCAACTTTGTTTTTAAACATATTCACGCTGCTAGCAGTTACACAATCTGTAGACAATTTGTTCCATTCATTTATTGTCCTCTGTGAGAAAGAGTGCTTCCTGATGTCCAATCTACATTGATCCTTTACTAACTTTACTTCATGTCCTCTAGTTCTGCTATCCTTCTTGGGTGAGAAAAACATATTTCTATCAATATTTTCATACCCATTCAATATCTTAAAAACTTCAATCTGATCTCCTCTTAACCTCCTTGTCTCTAGATTTGTTAAACCACATTCCTTCAGGCGTTCTTCATAACTAAGGTCTCTAAGTTCTGGAATCATTTTAGTTGCTCTCATTTGTATGCATTAAAGCGTATCTATATCCTTCTTACGATATGGTCTCCACGCTTGTATACAGTATTCTAAATGAGGTCTAACTATTGCTTTATAAAGAGGTATAATTAACTTTTTTCATTTATATGTTATGTTTCTTCTAATAAATCCAAGAATTTTATTACCCTTTGAAGCTGCAATACCACACTGCTCTGAAACTTTCATATCAGCGCTTATTGTAACTCCTAAATCCTTTTCTTTTACGGTAGTACCCAGAACAGTATCTCCCATTTTATAGTTTACATCCAAGTTCCCATGTCCTGTATGTAGGCATTTACATTTCCCAAAATTGAACAACATCTGCCATTTCTCAGACCATTTCACTAATCTGTCTAAATCGTTTTGTAAATGTTGTTTATCACCATCAGTATTAACCTTTCTAAAAGGTTTTGTGTCATCTGCAAATTTCAGTACGTTACTTGTTATACTGTCGTCCAAGTCATTGATATACATTAAGAATAATATAGGTCCTAATACTGATCCTTGAGGTACCCCACTCAAAACCCATTTCCAATTTGAAACTTCTCCATCCACTACAACTCGTTGTCTTCTGTCAGTCAGCCATTGTTCTATCCAGTCAGTTATGCTATCCCAATACCATGAGCTTTTAATTTAAGTAGTAATCTTTGAATTTGTCAAAAGCTTTCTGAAAATCTAAGTAGATAATATATATCTACTGGCGATCCCACATCTATCCACTTAGTGATTTCTTCCAAAAATCATAACATATTTGTTAAGAATGACCTCGCTTTAAGGAATCCATGTTGAGATGAATTTAATAATTTATGCTTAACGAGGAAGTCGACCATATGGTCTTTAATTAACCCTTCTAATAATTTACAAATCACTGACGTTAAACTCACTTGACTGTAATTTTCTGATTTATTTCTCGAACCCTTTTTAAATAATGGTATACTAGATCGGTTTGAATATTTGCAATATTAATTTGAAATAAGACGAGAACAAAATCGAATTGAGAAGGAACTTTAAATAAAACAAAATTGAAAAATATATATTTGTCAGGTTTGGAAGGAATTTGCGGCTATGTTGTATAACGCTTCATAAAGGAATGAAGCCAACTAGACCGTATACTGCTGCACCGCCCCAGCTGTTATCCCATTCCATGCCTCCCAATCAACAGTCTTCTCCCTCCACTTGCCATCTCCTCCGTCTGCGTTACAACCTTATTTACCCACCTTAGTTGCGGTCTGGCCTCTTTCGTGCTCTCTCTCTCTCTCTCTCTCTCTCTCTCTCTCTCTCTCTTTCTCTCTATCTCTCTCTCTCTCTTTCTCTCTCTCTCTCTCTCTCTTTCTCTCTATCTCTTTCTCTCTATCTCTCTCTCTCTCTTTCTATCTCTCTCTCTCTTTCTCGCTATCTCTCTCTCTCTCTCTCTTTCTATCTCTCTCTCTCTCTCTCTCTATCTCTCTCTCTCTCTCTCTCTCTCTCTCTCTCTCTCCTTCTCTTCAATCTCCCCATCTCTCTCTCCTTTTCTTCAATTTCTCTCCCTCGCTGACTGACTGACTGACTCACCCAACCACCCAACCACCCACCCACCCACCCACCCACCCACCCACCCACCCACAACCTCCCTCTCTCTCTCTCTCTCATCTGCACCAAGTGACCTGTCCAAGTGACCTGACACGTGTGCCATATCGCTGTCGAATCTACCAGCGAATTATTAATAATGCAGCGTCTACTAATGTAAAGGCAGATAAAGCGAAGCTTACTGCCACGGTTCACTGTATTAAATGAAGCATTAACGTCGATCAATTATTCAAGATGTAGGCGAAGCTGTGGATACACAGATACAGCCCACCAAGCGCCATGCGCTTCCACCGACGATACAACCTCCTTCTACTTTAAAACTTACTACTTGCATCTACGAATGAAACTACCCCTGCGATATAGCTTAGCTACTTCCACCGAAGAACTTTTCTACTTATAAGACTTTGTTGCTTCTACCAATTAGTCTATCTCTACTGATAAAACTGCTTCGACCGATGAAACTATATCCGCTTATAAATAGTAGCTGTGTCTACTCATTGTCTGTTTCGACGTATAAAGTAATCGCTTCTTCCGTCATATTCCTCTACTCAAGAAAGCTTCTTCCACCTTTTAGACTGTTTAGACGTAAAATCAAATGTCGCAGCTACAAAACCTTTGATGACGAAGTTTTCAGTGAGGCTGTGGGTGTCACCCCGTTTCGTGTTGCGTATGTATTTGGTGACGTGGATGACATCTACTGGGCTAACGAAACCCTCCTCACGGATGTTTTAGACAAGCATGTCCCGGTGAAAAAAATATGTCAAAACCAAACAAACTCCATTTGTTAACTCAAACCTTCGCAAAGCAGCCTTTAAAAAGGCAATGCTTTTCAACAAATACCCAAAATGGCGTACACCAGGTAACTGGGAATCGTATCGCAAGCAAAGGAATCTTACTACCAAACTCAAACGTCAATCCATACAAACTTGCAGAACGGCCCAACTCTAAAGACTTCTGGCCCACAGTGTCTCGTGTATTCTGAACGATTTTTTATGTAAATGTCACCAGAGACATAGGAACCAAACATACCCCGGAATGTATAGCCAACCATCCCAGCATCCAAATAATAACCACACATGTTCACACATTACTTTTGATTTCAGTCACGTCAAGCTCAAGAAAAACTACTGGAGTTGAAGGCATCCCTGCAAAACGTCCTGTAGCAGCACAATTTCGGAACCCGTGTCAAAACTCGTCAACTTCTCTTTTGCGACCTAAAAATTTCCAAATAGACGGAAATAAAGTTGTTCCGCTTTACAAGAAAACGGACCCTCTAGACAAACACAATTACAGATCGGTTGGCATCGTCCCGCTCATTTCTAAGCTTTTTGAAAAAGCCATCAACCTCCAACTAAGCGTACATTTTGAGAATATGTTCAACCCTCTCCTTGGTGTTTTCAGCCCGGGCATGGGGTATCGGTCCACTCTGCTGAGATTAGTGGAGGATTGGCACAAGGCACTGAACAACCATGAGTATGTCGCATCCATATTCATGGACCTGTCAACGGCCTTTGACTGCCTCCCTCGCAACCTGTTACTGGGGAAACTGCGAGCATACGGACTCTAAGACAAAGCATGTGCTCTTGTCAGTAGTTACCTCAGGAAAACAGGAAACAGCGAGTTAAGCTGGGACCACGCTACAGTGACTGGGCTGAAATCATCAAGGGTGTACCACAAGGCTCTATTCTGGGCCCTCTTCTTTTATATATCTTTATTAATGATATCTTTCACATTCTGGATATGTACGCATGTTTTCGTCTATCATCCTGTCAAAATTCTATTTATGTACATGTATGTCTTTTATATTTCTCATTTTATTTTTCATTGTTTTATGTGTTGTTGTTTTTTACAATTGTTTGTCGGAAAATAGCTAAAATGAGCTAATGTTGTGTAATTTTCTGTAAAAACCGACGTTAAATAAAGCTTCTTGTATCTTGTTTCTGGCCTCTACTTATCAAACGATAATTGCTTCCACCGATCAAACTATATCAACTTGGTTACTTTAATGGGTTTACTAATGAGGATACGACATGTAAACTATGGCGTTTGAGTCAACAGTGTAACACTTGACAATTTCAAATCCACAAATGAAATGAAACCCACAAACGTAGTCGTTCTGTATTTCTCTTATATAAATGTACAGGTAAGTTCTTATATAGCACAATATCCGCTCAAAGCGCTTTACATTTCACCCCCGGAAGACCTGTTCCTTTCAAACCCAACTCGACTTCTCTGGGAAGTATTCAGACAAGCTGCAACTACTGCGCAAAGACTTTTCATTCACATATATAAATCACTGTATCTTGCCAAGTACTCAGTTATACAGCTGAGTGAACCGAGGCAACGTGGAGTGAACGAAATTGCAAACCGTATTTAAACTGTCTTTTATTTATGGTATTGACGAGGAAACCCACTAAAGTAACCAAGCAGAGGTAATCTCATTGGTGGAATACCGTGAATAAAATGAAATGCACGCCTTCTACTCCTCATCACCAATGATATGTGTGAATACGTATACGTACAGGGACTCCTTTCTGCCAAGTCTCACGCTAATATCACGCTAATATGTCAAACGTTCGCATTTAAGACAACACATGTAAACATGTAATGGCTCACCTGCTGCGTCGGTTGCCCCGAGATAGACGGACGTTAGCAGTAAAGTTCGAAGAAGAAGCCCTGGTGACAACCAAGCCATAAAAAGAAGCCCTGGTGACAACCACGCCATGAGGCAAGTCAACAATTTGCAATGTGACAGAAGCACCGTAAACGACAACACCCACCGTTGGTGGAACATAGACTGCTACACAGGACTATGCCGAACAATCCATTTAGTAAAGCGAACAATGAATGATTAATAAGCGAGTGTGTAGTGTATTGATCCATTAGTAGGACAATTAATTGTCCCAATAACACGACAACAAATGTGGGTTCACAAAATAGAGACCGAGACGAGAACAAAATCTCGGACATATTTTCAGGATAAGCGGAGGTAGAATATACGAATTCTCCGTGAAGACAATGTGTCATTGGAAAACGTTACTGTTGAATGTGTAACGCAACTAGACATTTGGAGGTTAATGAGGACAAAGCTTAATTGTCAATTTTGCCTGGTTCAACGCTCATTAAATATTCTTGTAAACCTTGGAAACATATGCCGAACAACATATACCGAACAACTAAAGGAAACGCGACAATTTCTACAAACGTTTTTGCCATAACATAATGAGCCTAACTTTTGTCAACACAGAATGACGCAGCATTAATATGTGGCGCACGTGCTACGCTCGGTCCAACCTGGTTAGTTCAGAGCCTACGTGTCGTAGGTGAACTTTAAGGGGTGAGCATTATTTATTCGGTCAACAGGAAATCTCGCGCAAGGCGCTTATATGTGAACCTCACGGTTCAGTCTAGTTATTTCGGGGCTTGTTTTTAATTATTTATTGGGAAGTCGACAGCACTGCGTGACCGCTTAGTATGCCTCTGTTACGGAGCAAGGGTTCTCGGTGGTGTTCCGGGTGATTTCGTTGGCGTCATGGAACCTATCCTTCGGATAAATGCGATGAATATGGCGGTCGTGTTTTACAGTAATCACCCGTCGTCGTCCAATTAGCGGCCCGATCGTTTGTAATTCCACTGGCTGCTGCGATAAGGATAGCAATGATAACTGTTATGTTGGGGTCGAATGTTAGGCGTTTTTCGTTTGGGGTCGAGTTTTATACATGTTATATTTACTACGGACATAACACTTATGTTGGGGTCGAATGTTATATTATTTCTATTTATTACGGACATAACACTTATGTTGGGGTCGAATGTTATATTTTTTATTTACTACGGCCATAACACTTATGTTGGAGTCGAATGTTATATTTTTTATATTTATTACGGACATAACACTTATGTTGGGGTCGAATTTTTTACTTGTTCTATTTACTACGGACATAACACTTGTGTTGGGGTCGAATGTTATACTTTTTCTATTTACTACGGACATTGTGCATATCACGTGTGCTCTTTGTCTGAAACAAATACATTATTGATTGGTGTACTTAGTACTGATTGCTATAATGTGCGTGCGCGAACGTGTTTGTGCACGTGTGATTTAATTGTCTTCCCCGAAAACACCTTTTGTAATATACTGTGAGTGGTTTGTCATTTTATGATTACATTTTAATGACAGAGCTAAAGATGAAACCAAAGGCATTTTTGGGGCATTTGCACCTATAAGAATACTTGAAAACTAAGCATTTGCAACTATAAGCTAGAATATTACGCAAGGGTTTAACTAAATATACCTTGTTGAAGACAGGTATTTTTTTTCATGGGCAGCGCCATATTTGTTCAGAATCCTACGTCAAGAGTGCTGACTAGGTTTCCAACAACTCAAACTTTAAACGCCTGATCGTAGACGTACACGATCTTAGTCACATACTTGCCAATAAGTTTGAACATGCTGTTTGCCTCTAAAATCGACTTATTAGGCAAGATAGTCCATTTATTCATTGTTTACTAACTGCCTCACTTTCCGAATTGACAGTTCTATTGATCGAGTTTTTGCGTTGTGTCGAAGCCTTCGGCTGAGGTACTCGCTGGAAGATTGTCGGTGCCGCTTCAGGCTTTAACGTGCTCAGTCGCCGACGTTTTGAAGGATCTTGACCCATTAATTGATGAATATATGCCAACTTCAAAACACGACTATTCAAAATGGGCCGAACAAAGTGAGCATCCAACAAGCCCACCTGCAATTGTGAATTCATTGCTTCACTACTGTCTGTTTTTCCATAGGAAATCGAAAATGAACAGTTCTCTCGCCGAATCATGTTTACATCAGAATGCTGAACAGTACAGCATTATAAGAGTTTTTATCGCGAATAAATCTATAATATATAAAATATAAAAGCAAATAAAAATGTAACTGCACATCTCAACGACGATAAAATTACTCTCGATATGCACAGCCTACGTCACATCCGGTTTAGGGTTAAAGGGCTGCTCGCCGATGAGTAGTCAAAATTGCAAACACTGATGAATATGTCAGCCTCCACGAAAAATGACATTCGACCAGAATTTCGCACTTTTAGAACATATTGTTGCAAATTGCAAATGGTTATTTTTAGGCACACTTATGGGTGCAAAGGTCCAACACAATGCCTTTGGTTTCACTTTAAGGATGTGTACTTTGATGCCCGCCTACCATAATTACATATTATAGTATAACATGATTCACCATGTCAATGTATATATTACACACATATACGCACTCACCAACGCACGCACGCACACACATACACACTCACACTTATTATCTGGGTTGTTTCGCTACACCATTAAGCTATTAAGGCACAGAACTAGCAAATTAGTTAAAAACACAATTCAAGAGGTTCAGTCAGTAGAGTGCGTAATTTATTTAGGCAACTTCAGCATCTCAACTGACACGACCAACACTTGACACGACCAACACATGCTTGTGTCCGTAGCACTTTCCAGTGGCAACGCAGCCATTTTGAAAATTAGTTTTTGCATAGCTTAGTTCACTCTCGCTCAGTCCTCTTCGGTCCAACTGGAGCATAATGCGCCAATGTTTTATTGTTTAATCGACCTATAAGATTCCGATTCCGAATTCGATCGAGTGTCACCATTTATCTGACAAGAGGTTTCGCCAGAAATCTGCCTAGCCGTTTACTTACTCCCGATACCAGCATCACAATATTTGTGCTTTCTCGTTTCCTAGTTGTTTCTTGCAGTGGGCATTCAATCAATCAGTAATTTATTTTCAACAAACACACACCTTCCATTATTATAACAATACCATTTGTAACACGCACAATGCAACTATAAATAAGCAATAACGTTGGAAACGTCGTGAACATAAGCGTGATTCTTATCTATGGTTCACTGGTGAATAACAAACTATCCGGTAGCTCATTGTGATATGCCTTAGACACAATAACCGCTTAGTGTTAAATTTAACTAAGTCTATAAATATAAAAATACACACTTGTTTATAGAAGGTGCTGATGTGCTCTAGACGTTTAGCGTCACTAACTACTCGTTTCTATCACACTGAATGTTTGTTGCACATGTTCCTCATATTTCACTGCTATTGTTAAAGCTGCTTCCTCAAATGCTTGAACAAACATTAAGTAATGTAATAGTTTGTCTGATAGGTTTGGTTTTTCGCAAAATTAATTTGAAATGCGACTAGCAAAAAAAATGATTTGAGGTTGCACCTTTAATATATGTGAAGACTTTTACTTTTGAGGGTGGTGACTGTCAGTTTACCTGTCGTCCACAGCGGTTCTTTAAAGTCCCCAGTTAACGAGACAGTACCGATGTTAACGTGACGGTCCGTGTCACGAGGAATACACAATCCCCAATGTTGAGAGTCGTGCCTTGTCCAGGACTTGAACCCAGAACTCTGGCATGTACAGCGGATATACTAACAACTACTCTACCGCGTCTTTCTTCGATCGCAAGCAAATCCGTATAAAAATTAATACGGCCTTATATCTAGTAAATTCTAAAAATCTGTGTGTGTACCGGACATATATTTTTCATTGTTTCTAGATGCTCTCTCCCGCCCAAAAGAGGTTGGAATTGAGAAGTGCTGAAAAAATATGTCGTGTGTTGTGGCAATAATCTAAAATTGTGCGTGACACGCTTCGACGAATGGCCACGTCTACATCGTCCACTGTGACGCGACGTACTGCCTCTCATGCGATTTCATGGACCGTGAACTGGGGCGTGGTGGCTCTCCGGTGAGACAGTGCCCCGGCCGCGAAGCCTCCTCATGCCGCAGGAGACGTTCCTCCTCATCATTTTGAGGTGGGCGATCAGCAGTGGACCATCGAGGGCGACCACCACGGCGATGGAGAGGACCAGCACCACGGACGCGACGACTCCTGTCGCCACGTGACCCACTTTCTCGTCCGACTTCTTGTAGCCGAACTTCGCCATCATCTTCTCCTTCGGCGTCTTCGGTTCGTCCTCCTTGATCACATAGTCCCAGGTTCCGCTGCTCTCTGAAAGGGGGCGCATTCTCCTTTAACAATTTCGCCGGTAGGGTTCAGGTTATGTCTAGCAATGGAAATGACCAGTTGGATTTCATGAGCACGTCAATTCGACTAAACGTAGTGGCAACATTTGAACCAAATAAGTAAATGTTCGGATATCTCTGCGTGCAAAGGTGCGAGAGTTTCTCATTTTTTTCAAGAAAAGCGGCACGCCAAAAGCAACAATGTCAATGAGACAATGCCACAAAGGAAAAAGAGTACCATTAAGATACATGTTTACCATAACAGTTAGATAGCCTGTCCCTACGCCACCTCAATTCCACCATTACAAGCAATGGTGAAAATCAGTATTACACTTCAAGTACGGAATGAGTCAATGTGCTTTGGCGAACTAACTTGCCTGTGTTTCTTCGGCAATATCCGACACCCTGTTTCTCCCTATATAAAATCAAAATGTGCTCCAACGATGAGGCACAGTGGGTAGTTTTCACTTAACAAGATTTATCTCACCCGGGATACTCACCGACACAGACGGGGTCCTCGCCCGTCCACTGAAGCTCTGATGAACAGACCTTCGCCAACTCTCCAGACACAAGCTCGAAACGGGGCAGACATTTGTAGATGACTCGTTGTTCGAACGATTTCTTATCGACGCACCAGGTTGTATTGGCCACTGCAGGAGGATCGCTGCACCGCATAACTGCAAGAGAAGTTAATTAGCTAATTATGCGGTCGTGGGTGCGTGCGTGCGTGCGTGCGTGCGCGCGTGCGTGCGTGTGTGTTCGTGAGGTTGTTCGCCTGTGTGTTTGTGTGTTGAAAAATGTGATACACCTTACCGAAAATTTACAATTGTTAGATTTAATTTAATAAATGTTTAGATATATAATTACACTTATAGGTAATATATACTGCCTAGCCCATTTGAAGGCAAAATTATCAGTCTCCATAAATCTCGCTATGCACAAACAAAGAACGTGTATATTTATATGTCTAAGACTATTGACCGTTTACTTACTGGCGCAAGTTGGTTCTGTTCCATTCCAGGAGCCGTCTGATTAATAATACTAAATATATCATAAGCAGTATATCAGAATGTTTCAACTCTTCATGTCAACTCCCATCGTATCGTCTTATAAGATGTTGCCACTGGCCCCTTGGTCAAATGTTCACACAAGGATTCTTCATCTCCCAGTTATGTTACCCCCATTTTCATGAACGGGATCTCTTCACAGATGGGGGTCTCTCATTCTCAGCGCTAAAAAGATCTAACTTTATCAACCCTAGATCCTACTAGAACCTTTATAATATCAAGTTGAACATTGAACTCCCTCTTGTCATAGAAACATTCCTGACATATTTCTCCACAACACGTCTCTTGAATTTATCAACAAGGACACCACTTTCCTCGCAGTTATTACTAACATTCTTACTTTCATAAACGGGGACGTCCTTCTGATTCACCATGTGCCCGGACCGCTTATTTTAAACCCACCTACACAGACGGGGTCTGTCCCCTCCCATGCCGCTTCTTTGTTACATCGCTTCGTCAGGTTGCCTCGTTCCAGTCTGAAGCCGTCGACACATGCGTAGTAGGCATATTCGTTCATCCGGGTTCCGCCGACATTCAGTAGTGTATAGTTGACTTCCGGTGGATTCGGACACTTTATTTCTACATCATACCAATGGAGACAGCATGTTACGTTTTTTATTTGCACTGCTTTGCGTGATGTTGCTACGTTGTTCCACTATACGCGTGCACGCAAATATGCACATGCATGCAGTATACAAACTCTCACTGGTTCAGTCACCTTCCATGCATACTCACCCACCCACCCACCCGCCCACCATCCCTCCCTCCTTCCCTCCCGCACGCACGCACGCACGTACGCGCGCACGCATGCACACTGACCTTCACACATGGGTGGTATTCCAGTCCACTGCTTGTTCTCCAGACAGGTTCGTTTCCAGTTTCCCACTCCGCGCTTGTATCCCTCCTGACAGTCGTACGTGATAGTTGTCATGTAGGTCGTCTCTTCAGGGACCTTGTAGAGGGCGTGGGCCACCGGGGCCAGACTCCCGCATGACACGACTGACAACGGAACAACTCAGCGATAGCAACGAACACTGTGCCATGTCTTGCAAAACATCCATGCGATTCAAATAAGCTGTCCCTAAACACATGCCCAACTGCTCTACATTTATGCAAATCCTGTTTCGTTTTACCCGCTGTCAAAAAAGACTCTGACATGAACACAAAGCAGCAAGCTCCAGTTGGCAAGTGGACAATTAAAGAAAACAATTTTCTTAACATCGAGAGTCCGACCCTGTTTCTCCTATAGCCAGCCCTTATCAGACGTCTGTCAATGTTGCATATAAGCATATCCACACAGTTGGCTTTTACTAACGCTACTCCTACTATCTAGTTCTACATTGACTAAGCTTAAAATGTGTCTATCGGTATTTCTAATTCAACATTTAAAAGTAAAAAAACACTCACATTTGATTTCCTCATAATCTCTTAGAAGTAAGGCGAGCTATATTAAACGCATTACATTTTTTAATTATGATATAAATAATACCATAAAGCACTCAATTGTTTGCTTAGTAACATATATTTGTTCACTACACATTATGTCTGTTGCGATCCAGGTATGTGTATGTTTATCTAAATATGATCACTTCTACGAAACGTCTGATTCTGGTTTGGTGATCTAAGTAGTTCTACTCACTTCGACAAAGTGGCTTGATGCCGGACCATTCGCGATTAGCCAGGCACGTTCTCTCGGTGTCACCCGCGATCAGGTCAAAGCCCGTCATGCAGGAGAATTTAACAGTCGTCGCATAGGCATACGAAGTGGCGTTGATAGCTACTTCAGTGAAGGACGGATACTCAGGCGCGGGACATCGGATCGCTGAAGAAATGTGAAAAGAAGAGAATTCAGAGCACGGAAGATTGGATCATCTACAGTGATGTCTGGACAGTTGTGTATATATGTGTCTTCAATTAAAATAATGATATCAACAAACTTGTCGACGCCATGTGTTTAATGTTTCTCAATAATAATTTGTTTCAGACGTTGCATTTAGTGCTCTATTCGGATATTTTTGTTTCTACTTGCTTCAAAAATCATCCGCCATATTAGTTTTGGTTGGTTTAGAGAATTCCTTTTCATCCGTTCACGTACCCGTGCATTGCGGGGGGTCGGCACTCCAGCGTCCATCCAAATTACACATCAGCTCTAGGCTACCGTTGGTCAGCCTAAAACCCTCGCGGCACCTGTACCTTACGATGGACCCGGCGATAGTGCCTGGGTCAGAGGTGATCTCGGAATGTTGCGGGTGTGTCAGCTTTCGGCAGTCGATCCCTGGAACATACATGCATCATTCTCGGTCTATGCAAGAAACGTTCATTGTTACCCTGATCGTTTATGTGCATCAAAATACTGTTTTGACAAATCAATTATATCTACTTGATTGACGAGATACATCTTACCGTTACCGCGGAACATAACACATGCGTTGATTACGTATGCTGCTAAGCAACATGCAACATCGATTGCTCATACATACTCGTTGTTTCATTATAAAATGCACACACACACACACACACACACACACACACACACACACACACACACACACACACACACACACACACACACACACACACACACACAAACACACACAAACACACACAAACACACACACACACACACACTCACACACACACACACACACACACACACACACACACAATCTAAAACCATATTATAGATTTGTTGGTACAGTACGTGACACGTCCATGGCGATGTTTATTATTTATGGTACAGTACGTGATACGTCCATGGCGATGTTTATTATTTATGGTACAGTACGTGATACGTCCATGGCGATGTTTATTATTTATGGTACAGTACGTGACACGTCTATGGCGACGTTTATTATTTATGGTACAGTAAGTGACACGTCCATGGCGATGTTTATTATTTATGGTACAGTACGTGACACGTCTATGGCGATGTTTATTATTCATCGTCATACGACCTGGTTTAGGCGTCGTTGGTTTGCAGGGAGGTTGAGAAAGGCCTTGTCATACGACTACGCCAAACACTTGTCTTAGATACATGATGCATCTAATTTGATTAATTGAGCGCTGCATAGAAAAGGGAACATTGATAATATTAATTAATTATATATTTATACACACGCACGCATGCACGCACACACGCACACACGCACGCACGCACACACACACACACACACACACACAAACACACATACATCTGTATTGGTATGCAATCCTGTCAAATACAGGGCTGCCTGGTCGAATACCAGTGTTATTTATTACAAGACCGTGAAGAACACCATTGAGGTGCCTAGTACATAAACAATTCTAACACGGATACGTGGAAATACACAGCGTAACGAGATATCGGGAGAAACGTCACAACAAATACCTTCAACCTGAGGCGTCCGATGAAGTCGAAGCAATTCCCATATTTACTTTAAATTGAGTTGTACGGGTAGCGACTAGCTTAACTTTTAGATTAACCAATAAACAAGCATGATAGAAATTACGCAATTTGCTACATAAAAGATCGTGTGGCACACAGCAATGTTCTTACTTTCACAGTGGGGCAGGACACCTTTCCAGAATCCACGAGGCATACACTCAATAGTGCTGCTGCTGCCAATCAAGTTGTACCCGGTGGCACAGCGGAAGGAAGCCACAGACCCTGGCGTCACACCACCCGGTACGTGTTCCAGGTGCGGGTCCTCTGGAATAATTCTCTCTGGACACTGGATCTCTGATGCGAAAGTGCGATCACAAGCACGCACGCACGCACGCACGCACGCACACGCATAACCATATATATATATATATATATATATATATATATATATATATATATATATATATATATATATATATATATATATATATATATATATATATATATATATATATATATATATATATGTAAAGCAGTTATCCTATTTACTTACATTCAAATATGAACGTTTAAAATAGGCATTTTGTTACCCATTTTCAGGTTAACAACTGAGTGCAACCAACTACGCGCAGTTAACAAATTAACAGGTAAAAAAAATAATCATAATAAATGTGCGCTATTAGTATGTCTCAAAGAGGTGATACATACGGCTATTGTAAACCATATCATTAATATAGCGTGCGTGCCTGCGTGCGTTCGTGCGTGCGTGCTTGCGTGTTACTAAGCAATAAAATGTCTTACCTGTAGTTGACGAGCACATTGGGATGTCGCAATGTTCCCAGCGTTTGTCTTTGTTTGTAGTGTAGCACCACGGCCTATTCCGCCTACTGGGGTTACGGCAGTGGTTTGATGCTGCGTCGAATGACGAGTCGGGGAACATGTGGATGTCTGTGTATGTGTGTCTGCGTGGCTGCAAATCAAACAACGATTATTGCATGTTGTTGTCCGACGTACGACGTTCATCGAGTAAATAATGGGTAAATAACCAGTGTACACGTTGTTGTTCTCTCCACTTTCCCCTGAAGTCCGGGGTGAGGCTGGCACTGATACCTCTTTATCCCTGAAATCTGGGGTGAGGCTGGCACTGATACCTCTTTATCCCTGAAGTCCGGGGTGAGGCTGGCACTCATACCTCTTTATCCCTGAAGTCCGGGGTGATGCTGACACCGATACCTTTTATCCCTGAAGTCTGGGGTGAGGCTGGCACTGATACCTCTTTACCCCTGAAGTCCGGAGTGAGACTGGCACTGATACCTCTTTATCCCTGAAGTCAGAGGTGAGGCTGGCACCGATACCTCTTTATCCCTGAAGTCCGTGGAGAGACTGGCACTGATACCTCTTTATCCCTGAATCCGGGTGAGGCTGGCACTGATACCTCTTTATCCCTGAAGTCCGGGTGAGGCTGGCACTCATACTTCTTTATCCCTGAAGTCCGGGGTGAGGCTGGCACCGATACCTTTTTATCCCTGAAGTCTGGGGTGAGGCTGGCACTGATACCTCTTGATCCCTGAAATCTGGGGTGAGGCTGGCACTGATACCTCTTGATCCGTGAAGTCTGGGGTGAGGCTGGCACTGATACCTCTTGATCCCTGAAGTCTGGGGTGAGGCTGGCACTGATACCTCTTTATCCCTGAAGTCCGGGGTGAGGCTGGCACTGATACTGGTCATCGATTTGTTTTCTTTCCGTCTTCCGTCGTTGATCTCGTTTCACTGCCTCACGCGACCATTGTAGTAATAATAATAATAATGACAATAATAATAATAAAGTTGTTATATAGCATCCCATTAAAATAATTGTTTTGGCGCTGCATAATGGCATTTGGCATTCAAATTACGGAGACTTGCTGCCACGCATGTACTGCAGGCCTACTCAGTTACTCGATAAACGGTAAAATCTACAACAAATACAACATCAAGGTAATTAGGACATACGATCCCTGTGTTTCAAGATGTGTGTTGCAAGACATAATATTTATAACAACAACAACAACAACAACAACAACAACAACAACCCTTACAGTTTGAGCACTCCATCTTTGACAGGTGTTCCCAGATTTAGTAGTGCTGACGTGTCCTATATATTCGGTTCCATTCACCGACAACAGGCATTCCAGCGGCACTACAATGCATTACATATGAAAACTGTGAGTAGAAAAATACAAAATGTTAAGGTGGTTGCTTTGTTAAATGCCAGGTATATATTTTATTTTAAATCCACCTTGGACACATCAGTAAAGCACATATGTTATACAGCACATATATTATACAATGGTGTTTCATAATTATTATATCATTCAAGTTGTCAACTGGTAAGGGCAGAATGCACCAGGTGGATCAGAGGTCCACTTTTTTGTCAGACGTGCGTGTGCGTGTACACGTGCGTGTGCGTGTACATGTGCGTGTGCATGTGCGTGTCCGTGTGCGTACATATTCAAATGCTTCTGAGTTTAATGTCCCCGCAGGAATCGCCAATAAACCACTTGCATAGTAGTTAAACGTCGAAAAGCCATTGTTGTCGATGAACCTGTTATTTCGCCCGACAATGTATAGTTTTTCGTATATCTGATTCTACTAACCGGAGCCTCCGGGCACCGTCATTTTCTGTTACAGTGGACTCCGCTTAACATAATCACAGACAACCGAATCAGCCGCTTAGTAGAACCAAAATGCCTACTTAGTAAAATCAGATACACCAACAACGATACACTGTAGCACAAAATAACAGGTTTTTCTGGAAGACCCAATGCTTTTTGACCATCCGTCTTTTTGGCCATCCACTTTACGAGTAAAACGGGAAAACATTATATAAACTGAAATATTATTGAATGTAGCCGTTACAACGCAGACAAACCCTCGCGAGAGATTTTTCTTACAAGAATACAAATTTCCGGAGCTATTCTATGCAGTAAGTCAGCATAGATGAACTAAAGCTCGTACATTCATTTTTTTCAGAAAAGAGAATCAGCCGCTTAACAGAATTAAATTGCACTGGTCCGAAGTGATTTCGTCAAGCGGGTTGCCCTGTAACCTTATTATCATATCGCACATATGTAGTTTCAACAGAGTCAACTGACGAAATACATTTTTATCCCTTTTTCATGGTTGCAATTTGTTTTCATACACCCCGTATTTGTTACAGTGCTACCCTCATCCTGTTACAGTGCTACCCTCATCCTGTTACAGTGCTACCCTCATCCTGTTCTTAAATGGCGCTACAAATATATGTTCTGCTGATTTCATACTAAACTCTGTTTGCCTTCGTTGTTCATAAAGCAAATTCTTATGAAGGTCACCGTAATCTATGGGCTGACTTGTATTCCAAACAGTATGATGCACTGGGTTTTTGGTGTTTGCTACTAAAGTCTTACACGTGTCCGGGTCGCATGACGGAATATCGCAGTCCTCCCATCCAACCGAAGTGTAACACCCTGGTTTACTTTTGCCGGAATTGCGACAATAGTTCTTTGCTGCTTTGGGAGTTCTGCCGAAGATCTTCTTGCAGTAATATCCATGGCACGCGTGCTGCAAATTCAACAACATTCGGCATCACATTCTTACCGAATCCATGTGCGGATACAGGGGGTATCCATCAGGTGCCGGGGCAACCCCTCCCCTTATTTAGGCAGGATTTCTTTTCATCAGTACATAATTAGTTGTCGAGACACCATGAGGTGGCGCCTTCCTGCATTTGTTCCTCATATGAGGAAATTTCTAACATTCAATATATACCACTGCTAGCAACGTTGATTGGGCCAATGATGGCCCACGACGGAGGTACACTGGTGCTTCATTGGCCCAATAAGTTATACTATCTAGGAAGAAGGCTGTGGCATTCCACATTGTTCCTCGGTCTTTCTGAGTTGCTCTCCCCGACTCTCCCTGTCTTGCGTTGTCCTCGTAATACCCACTACTAAACGCAAATGAATTATTGTTGTTTCACTGATCAGCAGATCCTGCGTTGTCCTCGTGGTGCCCACTACTAAACGTTGTCCTCGTGGTGCCCACTATTAAACGTTGTCCTCGTGGTGCCCACTACTAAACGTTGTCCTCGTGGTGCCCACTACTAAACGCAAATGAATTCTTGTTGTCGTTGCATTTTTGTGTGAATTTTCATCAGCAGGTAGCGTCAGGCTTGAAAACTAGTGTGGGAGACAATCGCCTTAAAGACAAACGGAAGTAACGCATTCAGCGCCACTGTAGCGCGTAGTGGCAGTGGCATTAACTAGCACGGCGACCCGTGGCGCTCACTGCGGAAGGAGCGTGAAGTAGCATTGCAACACCGCGCAATTGAGTTTTCGCCGTTTCTGATGAGGAATGCGACAAGATGCGGCCAGCGAAAGCCGGCCGATTTACCAAACAACAGGATTACGACAGGAGACAGTCAGTGTCGAAAGCAAATTTAAAGCGTTTCCATGCGAAAAAAATTAACAACTACATCAAGAATTTGATGCGGAACCCTCGATATCGGTGGCGGTAGACGGTCACAGAAACAGCGTCCACACTACAAGCCCTACCACTAGTAGTAGTACTAGCTACTGCCACTGTGGCAACTGACACCGCTAGCGCTACTGAGTATACACTCAAAGACAGACAGGTTTCCGTCGGCAGACGGATTATTAAAACTAAACTAAAGCTAAACTTGTAATTCTAAGAACAAATCCCGCATTCTGCCCTATTTATGCCTTGTTTTCTTGCATGTATGTACAATCTGTGGCCTTATTTTTTTATTGGTATTGTGTAGGAAAAAATATTGAATTTTTAACCTAACGATAATGAATGTATTGATATCAGTGACATCAGTATATTATTATATACATGCATATGTGTGGAAATAATGCACGCACGCACCCCCCACATCCCCCGGTGGGATTTTTGATCGAAAATAATATTATTTGAACAGTTTATTTTGCATGAACTTGGTCGATGACTCCAGTGATGTCGCTAAACGTTTTTGCACAAAATATTTTTGGGGGAATTTTCATGAATTTTTACCTATTTATGGGGTATGATTCCCATGTTTTTAAACCACCTGATTTGTCAACTTATATGACTGACATAGCGACATTTCTTTCATGGCAAGACGGACTAGACTTTCTTCCTTTAGAAGCGTAATTGTTGATGTACCTAATATGAATATACCAGTTTATGTAAAGCTATGGTAGATAAAGTAGATTGGCATTTTGGAAGAAATAACGCTGACAAGTATTTTTTACAAAGCAAAACATGTTAACAGTTTGTAAATTTGTCGAGGACGATGTAAATAAACAAATTATAAAAATATTTTGGTTTACATATATGTGTGAGAAGAATGTGACTAATCATTTGTAATTATGCCATTTTTATGCATCCTACCGATTATTTCAAGCTGTGACAGTAGAAAAATTTGACTGGTAACTGAACTATTTTAATGTCTCTATCTGTGCAAAGATGATAACGGTGTAATGACTTTTAGATACCTGTATTAAATTATAAAGAAAATAGTCAATAAATGTCAAAAAGGTAAATTTTCTCTTTCGTTCCTGTGTATTGAGAACTCAGTTTTAGCACTAATATGTGTGCTGGATGTCATTTTAAGCAACATAGCTAATTTTCTCTTTCTTGCATTGTAGAAAAGTGTAAATTTCATATAGTTGGAAAACATTGTTTTCATAGTGATTCATACTCCGATTAACTTTATGCCTCATGGATCAACATTTCGTACGGTAACCTATGCTTTTTTTTGGACATTCCAGTAATACATAGATATTTTTATAATATATGAACATTTCAAACGGGTGTAATGATTTTGGACTTTCACCGAATAGTATGGTTTGTCTTTAAACTGCAGCCCATAGTAAAGACGGTAATCATATGTGAAAAGCAGAATGTTGCCAAGAGAAGCAGCTATGCTCTTGTCATGACGCCATCCGTCTCGACACTGATTACAACCACGGCGATTATGGTTCTGAAAAGCAATGCCCTGTATTCTTCCAAGTTACTATAAAACGAGAGTATTGCCATTATCGGGGAGCGGAACCAGCAGACGAACATGGCCGAAATGCAGAAGGTGTTTTCTATAATTTCATCAACGCTGGACGAGGCTCGTGACATATCACACAAAGAATATCTAACCTTTATCCAGAAAGATGAAAAGCAGAAGATCCGAGAAGAATTAATTCTTAGAGTTTCTCTTACATTACTCTGGAGATACAAGCGCAGCTATCACCGAAAAAGTCGAACTCTCGGTTTGGTCTCGGAAAGTGTGGTGGTCTCTATCTCTAAACTACTGATTCTAGCTCCCGCGGCCGGAGCTACCTCCCGGTCGGGCGCGTGAGAGGCGCCGAGCAGGCCGTGCGGACGGCAGTAATGACGTAACTGACTCCTTACAGGTAACAAGGGTCTAAAGCAGAATATGGATGGATGGGTTGAACGTCGACGTGTTATTGTATGTAATGAAAACTGTCAAAATATTGCTTCAGACCATTTCGAGTGGCTCCGATACAGGTTCTGCTGCGAAACTATGTTGTCTACTTTATTCAGATAAAATCGATTGATTATTTTATTGATTTTATTTCAATGCATAAGTAATGAGAGTAACGCCAACCTGGATAGTTTTGTGAGCGTTTAATGATTGAGTGCGTATCTGTGTTTGCTCTACGTCTTTGCTTGTTGATGTATTTATATATCTACATATATCATTATACGTGAGATAACAAATGTGGTGTAAGACTATATTATCAACACATATCACGGATAGGATAAGTTCCGGTGAATGACACACAACGTACCGCGTGCGAGATCCAGTTCTTGCAAGGGCTGCCACTTTTCGCAACATTGATATGTCCGATGTAGTCTCTTCCCTCTGGCGTCATTAGACATTCCAGTGGCACTGCAATACGCATAATATAAATCATTCACCGACCCATGTAACGGATGCATAGTTGAAGACACCACACATGAAGGTACTGCGCATTGTCCGGTCCGTGGGTCCGCTCAAAGCGTTTAACACTCCATCCCCGGCATACATGTTCATTTCATCACCAACACGCCTTCAGCCACGCTGAAATTAGTGCGCGAAAACATTTCTTTCTTATATGTCCACCTTTGTTGATACCCAGATACTCATATATACAGCTGAGTGAATTGGTGCAACGTGGAGTGAACGAAACTGTCCAAGCTTCGAAACGGCAGCAAGAAGATTCAAATCCCGGTCCTCTCTATTGACATTTCGGCGCTTTAACCGTTGAGCCACCGCGCCACACTATTAAATGAACATGGGTCAGTGTACTTTATATACATAACAAAATGCAACAAATAAATGCACTAACACTTGATGATATATATCCCCCAATTTGCAACATCGACCTCTTTTCGAGCATGCGTGACAAACCAGCGGACGCAAATAACCGCACGGGTTATTTTGCGATCTTACGGCTTTCTGTTACCGGCCTTCAGGTATGTAACACTCAGGTTTGGTACCTATGACGTGTGTCCTACCAGTACTTACCAGAACACATTGGAATGTCGCAATACTGCCAATGCATGCTATTAGTGTAGCACCATGGCTTGCGACCTCCGTCGGGATTGCGGCAATAGTTTGATGCTTCGCCGATCGATTGATCTGGGAACTCTTCGGAGTCTTCATTCTGTGGGTGGGGTTGCGAATCCAACGACGGCGATGTAATAATGGTGTTAATCATTATCAAGGGTGGCTGGGTGAGGTGGTGGTAGTTACTGTTTATCGTAGACGCAAACAAGTTTTAACAAGATTGCCATCCAAAGCTACAAGTTCCAGATGGCGAGTAGATACGGAAGCCATTGTCTTTATCGAAAGTCCATCACATTTTTCTATTTACGTATAGCCCGCCCTTGTCAGATATCTGGCAATTGTATTTTGTAACATATTCACACTTCTAATATTAATATTAACATAATCATTTGACAGTTTATTCCATTCATTTATCGTCCTATGTGAAAGCGAGTATTTTATTATATCCATCCTACACTGTTCCTTTTTAATGCAGCTCTGTGTCCCCGGTTCTATTGTCTTATTTTAAACAAAACAAAAGGCATGGTTTTGGGGCTATACACCTAAGAGATAATAAAAACTAACCACGTGCAACTAAAATCAAGACTATCACGTCAGTGGTGTACTCAGAATGTGTTAAAAAAGTTGGAGAATCCGGTCAGTATTAATCCTCACGTAATTGGTATAACCGAATCACGGGCCAACAAACACATATTAGATGCTGAATTAGGACTGACAGGGTACGTAATGTTTAGGAGAGATCGAATAGGAAGAAGGGGAGGTGAGTCATTTTATGTATTAAGGAATCTATTCAGGCTTTCGAAATAAAATTAAAAAGGGAAGCAAATTGCGATGAAGTTGTTTGGTGCAATATAGTTACATGAAATTCAACATTAAATATTGGATTCGTTTACCGAAGTAAAAAGGATAATACAAAGAAGATAATACAAAGAGGATAATACAAAAATACAAAACGCTGTAACGGACGTGAGTAAAGCGGAATGTATCATAATGGGATATTTTAACCACGTACACATACAATGGAAATCTGTAGAGAGTACAGGAGGTGAGGACCAACCGTTTCTACTTTTAATTCAGGAGAGCTTCATTTCTCAACACGTGCATAACTAATCAGGGGAGAGAATGTATTAGATTTATTTTTATCTTCACAAAATGAATTAGTGGACAATGTCAAAATACATGAGCCATTGGGTAACAGTGATCATAATCAAATACATTTTGACATCAAAGTAAAATTAGAAAGTACAAATAAAAAAATGCAGGAGAAACTTCCACAAAGGTAAATATAAAGATTGATTGGAATAGCATGCTGAGGAATAAGACCGCAATTGAATGTTGGAACATTCTAAAATATGTAATTGAGAGTATCATTGATAAATTTGTTCCCTTGAAAAACAAGGAAAACGGTCTAGAAAGAAACACTTGTCAAAATAAGCTATTAGAAAAATAGCGTACAAGCAAACTATGTGCAGGGCGTATAGGCGTACTAGAAAAGATGACTTCTTCAATTCACTTTCCCATAACCCGTAAGGATCGTTGGGGCCCATTGATGCCTTTCTAACCAGCTCTCTCCACGTTTCCCTGTTCTTGACAACCCTCTGGGAGTCAGCGAACTCCATTCCTGTCCAGTCTTTGATGTTGTCTTCCCACCTCTTCTTCTGTCTACCTCTTCGTCTCCCCCCTCTTACTGTACCTTGCAAGATAGTCTTGGCAAGGCCAGATGATCGTGATACATGACCGTACCATTTCAGCTTACGCTTCTTAACTGTTGTAAGAAGGTCGTCATATGGTCCGATGGCTTGTTTGATCTTGTTGCGGACAGCTTCGTTACTAACACGGTCTTTGAATTATATGCGCAAGATCTTCCGAAAGCATCTAATTTATATGGCTTGTACATGACAGGGGAGCGCATCAGCCTTATTTTCGAACTGACCGTAATGTTTCTGTCGTTGCATAAGGGTTTCAACCTTGTTAGTGCTGCTGTTGTCTGTGCAATCCTGGCAAGTATCTCCAGTTTGGAACCCTCATCTGTGATAATTGATCCCAAGTACCTGAAGATTGTTACTGTCTCAAGTCTCTGTCCATTAACTTTGACATATGTGCTGATGCCTTGTGTGTTGTTCGTCATCAGTTTGGTCTTTTCGACACTGATCGCCATGCCGTATGATGTAGAAGTTTTCTCAAGGCGCTCCACCAAATTGACTAGTTCTTGTTCATCGTCTGCTAAGCCGTCGATGTCATCAGCAAAACAAAGGTTGGTGATTGTCCTGCCTCCAATGCTGACAGTGCCTTGATGGTTTTGTAAAGCATCAGTCATGATCCTTTCCAAAAAAATGTTGAAGAGCGTTGGTGATAGTATGCATCCTTGTCGAACTCCGACTGTTGTTCGAAACCAGTCTCCTATGCTGCTGTTGAAGATTACTGCACTGGTGGCATTGTCATATAGGTGTTCAATGGTTCGGACAAGCTTGGAGCCAATGTTGTACTTCCTCATGGTTGCCCATAGGGCTGTATGCCATACATTATCAAAGGCCTTCTTGAAATCTATGAAGACATGATTCAGGCTTTGCTAATGTTGAATGTGTTTCTCGCAAAGGATTCTAAGGTTGAAGATCTGTTCACTGGTTCTCCGTCATGCTCGAAAATCCGCTTGTTCTTCAGCGATGATCTCTTCTGCCTGGGGTTTGAGTCTGTTTAGTAGTATTTTCAACATGACTTTGTTCGGGTGTCTGATGAGGCTGATTGTTCTATAGTTTTGGCACATCTGTAGGTTGACTTTCTTGGGAAGTGTGATGATCAGTGACTGAGTCCATGGGGTGGGCCATTCTCCTGTCTGCCAGATCTTGTTGCAGATTGTTGTAAATGTGGTAATCAAGTGTGGTAATCAAGGCTTCTCCCCCAGCTTGAACCAGTTCTGCTTGTATGTTATCAATTCCAGCTGACTTTCCTTTTTTCAGAGACTTTACTGCAGCCTCCACTTCCTCACGAAGAATGGGGTAGTCGTCGTCTTCAGTAGTCTGTGGACAATTTAGTACTACTGGGTCTCCGTTGGTGTTGTGGCTGTACAGTTCTGAGCAGTATTCTGTCCATCGACTGAGGATCTGCTGTTCTTCTGTCAGGCATTTCCCTGATTTGTCTTGGATAGTGGTAGTTATGCCTTTCTTCACTGATGTCAGGTCTTTCACTATTTGATAAGCCTTCTTGCTGTTGTTCTTGCTCGAGCTGTCTTCAATTTCACAGCATTGTTCTGCTATCCAGTTATCTGTTGCTCTTCTCATATCTTGTTTGATCTTCCTGTTGACTTCTCTGTATTTTGCTGCACCTTCGGGATCACATTTTCTCCTTTTCAATTCCATTCCTTTGTCACAGAGATCTAGGATGTCTGCTGTGACCCATGGTTTCTTTGTCCTACGATGTTTTCCAAGGATCTCGCTGGCTTTGTCGATCACTATTTTGTTGAAGATGAAGGTGTTGGTCAGCAAGTTCACGTCGGTATATTTGTCATCCAGTATGATAAGTGGTGCACATTTCCCACCTATCATTGCTTTGAATGCTTCTGCTACATCAGGATCCTTAAGTTTCTCGATGTCAAATTTGATTCTTGTTGGCTTTGGTTTGCTGATCCTCTTCAGGCGAATGTGGAAGATTTTCATCAGCAAGTCGTGATCACTTCCGATATCTGCTCATGGAAAGCTTCGTGTCCTGGCAATATTCACTCCTGTATGAAAGCGCCGTTTCACCAAGATGTAATCGATCTGATTGTGATGTTTTCCAAATTCGAGGAGTCTGTGACCTCTCTCATTTGTTTCCGCGTTGCAGAAAGGTCCGCAAGTGTCTTGCCAGTTGGTCTGCGCATCCTTTCCCACTTTTGCATTCCAGTCTCCTAGTACAATAAGATTATCTTTCTCTGGCATTTCCTCTATGACTTCTTGCAGCTGGCCATAGAAATCTTCCACCTCACTGTCGTCATAATCAGACGTTAGGGCATAAACTTGTATGATTGTCATGTTGAAGGGAGTTGCCTTCAGGCGGATGGTGATGAGCCTGCTGGAGATCGGGCGACAACCCATGACAGTGTTCACGATGTCTTTGTGAACAAGAAACCCAATGCCTTGTTCGTGTTTATCCTTCTTGCCACTGAAGTAGACCTTGTGTCCTCTTCGATCGATGTTTCACCAAAGCTTTTCCATCGCATCTCGGCGAGTCCAAGCAAATTCCATTTGTATCTCTCCACCTCATGTGTGAGTTCTTTCAGTTTTCTTGCAGCTCTCAAAGTCCTGACGTTCCATGTGCCGATGGTGATGTAGTTTCTTCCACGTATCTTTTTGGTAGGGACACCAGCAGCATACTTAACACCCTCGTCCTGGTGTACGGCGGGTGGCGCGGTCATTGCTGACCCGGGCTGCGACCGATCCGGTATGTGATTCAAACTGGTTTTCATGATCATGGTGTGTATAGGGCAGATTTACAACCTAGTGGAGCCCATCCCTCTCCAGGCTGGTTGACCACATCCGTTATCCACCAAAAAAGTGTGGCTCGCGGTCCTGAACATGTGGTCGTTGAACTCATATCGGAGCCCTTCCGTCCTGGCTGTTGACTTCTTCGAGGAAGACTTATGTTAACATCACCGTATGTTACCCATACGTGGTAGACTCGTTTTTATGAGGTTAAATCGGAATATTTAAGGCAGTTAATTGTAACTCCAGAAATAGTAGCTGAGAAAATAAAGGCAATGAAAGACAATAAATCACATGGAGTGGATGGAATTTCTCCAAAACTACTAATGGAAACAGTAGAACAAATTAGTATACCACTTGCAAGAGTGTTCAACCTGTCATTAACAGAGGTAGTGGTTCCTTTTGAATGGAAATAAGCAAACATCATACCATTATTTAAAAAGGGTTCCAGTGAGTTTTAACATTAGTGATTTGTAAAAATTATTAGAAAGGTTAATCAAAGACCTAGGCATAAATTATTAAATCCATCTCAACATAGATTCCTAAAAGCGAGGTAATGCTTAACATATATGTTATGTTTTTTTGGAAGAAATCACTGATTGGATAGATGAGGGATCGCCAGTAGATATTATATACTTAGATTTTCAGAAAGCTTTTGACAAAGTGCCACATCAAAGATTGCTAATTAAATTAAAAGCCCGTGGTATCGGGGATGGCAAAAGCGACTGGGTAGAACAATGGCTGACTGACAGAAGCGTGTTGTAGCAGATGGGGAGGTTTCAAACTGGAAATCGGTTTTCAATGGGGTACCACAAGAATTATTATTAGGACCGTTATTATTCTTAATATATATCAATGACTTTGACAATAATATAATAACCAACGTACTGAAATTTGCGGATGACACAAAAGTGTTTAGAAGAATGATGGTGATAAACAACATTTTCAAAACGATTTTACAACGATCTAAGCAAATTAGTTAAATGGTTTGAGAAATGGCAGATGTTCAATTTTGGGAAATGTAAATACATATATACAGGACATGGGAACTTGGATGTAAACCATAAAATGGGAGACACTAGGTGCTACTGTAAAAGAAAAGGAGTTACAATAAGTACTGATGTGAATGTTTCAGGGCAGTGTGGTATTGCAGCTTCAAAGGGTAATCAAATATCAAATTCTTGGGTTGATTATGAGAAATATAACATACAAGAAAAAAACTAATTATATCTTTGTATAAAGCAATAGTTAGACCTAATTTAGATTACTGTATACAAGCATGGATACCATATCGTAATGATGTAAATACACTTGAAAGAATATAGAGGAGAGCAATTAAAATGAGTCCAGAACTGAGAGACCTTAGTTACAAAGAACGACTGAAATAATGAGGCTAGACAACCGTAGAGACAAGGTGGTTAAGATGAGAGTTTTTAAGATATTGACTGGGTATAAAAATGTTGATAGAATTGTTTGTCACTCAAGAAAGATAACATTACTAAAGGACATGAGGTAACATTAGTAAAGGATCAGCGTAGATTGGATATCAGGAAGTACTCATTCTCACAGAGGACAATCAATTAATGGAACAAATTATCTACATATTGTGTAAATGCTCGCAACGTGAACAAGGTTGACACATATATCAGGAGAGCTGATTACACACAGATTAAAAATGTTGGACTCTCGATAAACCAATGGCTTCCTTGTCCACTTGCCATCTGGGCCTTTGCCTTGGATGGCAATCTTGTTAAATCTTGTTAAATACGAAAATGTTTTGATTTGGCGAGCGAATATTACCAGAACACCGCACTTGTGACGTAATGGTATCTAATAGCATGGTGCGGCATATGAAATTAAGATGTTGTATATTCAACAAGTAAACCACTGGCGTGATGTTCTGAATTGTAGTTACAAATTGTTATGTTTTATTAACTCTTATATGTGCATAGGCCGAAAACATGACTTTAAGTTTGAAGAACATACACCTATCAATATCCTCATAGCCATTCAATATGTCAAACACTTCTGTTTAGTCTCTTCTAGGTCTCCTGGTCTCTAGTGCTGCGTATGTGTACGTGACTGCAAGTTACAAACTCACAATTTTAACCATTACTCAATAATATAACATTAACAGCAAGCTGTGTATTGTGTCGTGTATTCCTAGTCTGCCATACCGAGGCAACACTGCTGCCACGTAGTGGTTAGCACAGCCTCTAAATCCTAACCATACAGGCCTGCCACCTGGTAGATAAGTATGGAAGTAATTGTTTTGGCTTCTGTGTTGTGAGCACCGTACAGTGTGTCTGAAGACAAGTCTGTTCTAAGGACCAATTGTTGTCCATAGAATGATATATGACATATTATACGTACACGCAAGCACGCACACACGCACCCACCCACATACGCACGCACGCACACACAACTATTCATTGCAAAAAGGATAAGGAATATGTGCATTCCAGGATTGGTTATTTTTAATAATAACACCTACTGTTTGCTGACTCCATCTCTGGCAGGTTTCGCCCTGTTTAGTTCTACTGACGAGTCCGAAGTAATCGGAGCCTTTGTTCGTCAGTAAACATTCCAGTGGCTCTAAAATTACAAATAACACACGCATGATATAGAAAGTTGCATTCTAAGGCTTATAATCCGATGAAAGTATGACATTGCTAAACACTGTGTAGATAAAGGTCCCTTACTGAGGTTATTGAAATAATTATTTTAACATATCCAAAACTTGTTTTTACCCCAGTAGTAAGTATCATTGTCTCACCAAGACGACGTTATTACTACTAATGACGTACTGGTCAGATGACGTCATCTTACAGGTGAGGAAGTTCGTAATTGCCCTCCACTCGGTTGATAGCTGCCTTGGTTTTGCGTATCCATATGGCCTCTGTCACAAGTCTTTTCTTCTGTGTGACCCCAAATCTACCACTGTTGCCCAATGGATTCCAGTGGTTGTGTGGTCTGTGATTGCGGACTTGTTGTTGGTGGACTGCGACCGCTTCTTTTCGCTCTCCATGTATTGTTCTTTTGGTGCATTCTCTACATCTTCCTAGTGTTCACCTAGTCTGGTCTTAAAGAATCTCACTGTCTCTCTTATGTAGGCTGCGCAGCAACTCTTACACGATATTTGGTAGACTGGTTCACTCTGTTCGTCCGGTTCTACTTTGTCCTTTGGGTGCACTAACTGACGTCTCAGTATTGTGTGGGACGCATGGCTGTGGCCACCCCGTATTTCTTCAGTACCCGGTCAACCCTCTCTGAGACACCTTCTACGTATGGGATGACAACCTGGTTTCTTTAGTTATTGTCCTTTTTCTCTTGTCTGTTGTTTTCCCTCCCCTTTTTCGTGTCCTTTTTCAAGCCCAGGACGGATAGCCTTCCCAGGGCTCATTTTAAGTATTCTTCCTCTTCCTTCTTTTCCCGTTTCTCTGACGTTATCATATCACAGCTGTTCATAAGAGTTCTGACTACTCCTAACTTCTGGTGCATGGAGTGGTGGGATGCGAAGTTCAGATAATGGTCAATGTGGGTCTTCTTTCTGTAAACTGTGGACTTCACACTGCCATCGTCCTTGTTGTTAAATTTTTCATCAAGGAATGGCATGCGGTTGTTTTCTTCACATTCTCTTGTGAATCTTATTTTACCTGTGGGGTCGACCGTGTTCATATGTTGCTGTAATTCCTCTGCCTTGCCTGGGTGTACCTGACAAATGGCATCCTTTGCTTGCAATCATCTGGGCTCGTGGCAATGATTTGTTTGTTCCAAGTCCTCCATGTACAAGTTCACAACAACGGGGGATACTGGACTGCCCATGGCTTCACCAAATTTTTGCTGGTATATTTACGTATGATGACGACAACCGACCAGTATGTCGTTAGTGCTCACGAAGTCGTCTTGATAAGACGGTGAAAATTCCTTGTTTACTGGCGCCACCAAAAAGTACTAACATAAAAAACTCAACATCCTTTCAAGAAGCTATCGAGAAGCTCCCTTCACCACACAGTCTCACCTAAGTTGCATATAATAACATATACAACAACGGAAGCTGATTCTAGTGTGTATAAGCTGTCTATGGAGTGTAAGGCACGGCAGAGATAATTTCCACTTATTCAAAACTTTGACTAAAATTAAGCTAGTGTGAGCTATCAATGGAGTGTGAGGCATGACAGCGACAGTTACCACCCACCAACCCAAACAATAAATAAACATTTGATTAATATTAAAATTACGAGCTTAGATGTTTAGTTGTTGCATGAACTACCTACAACGCATGCGCACAGACCACCATATATTCCTGCGTTAGCCCAAGATGGGGCTGCTTGGAGTATAATTACTTGAGACTTGAGATAATAGTCTCGATTATTCAAGTTCTGGGATGCGACGCCACCGTTTGTCGCACACACCACTGCTTGCAGTCAGAGCATAGGTTCCATTGTGACAGAAACCCGATGCATACCTATATGAGATATAAAATTATATAATTTCGCTCTCTCCAGGGATTTGGCTAACTCATCGAATACATATCGAATATATATATATATATATATATATATATATATATATATATATATATATATATATATATATATATATATATATATATATATATATATATATATATATATATATATATATATACGTCATATATTCCATATGTGAATTGCTCTGGGATAAAATCAAAAAATCACTGCATTTGTGCGACACATAGGGGCTACGTAGTGTCCATGGGTTCGAGAGCTTGTTAGTCGGTCTGGAAGGGGGGATCTCTATAATGTTATGTAGATTTTTGTAGGAGGTCGTGGTTTGTTTAACGTCTTGATTCAAGGGTAGTTATTAGATCTGTTGGATTCGTGTTCCGTCTAATGTAATTTTTTACAAATCTGGCAGCACAGTGTTGTACTCTTTCAATGCTTTTAATTTGTGCGGTAGTGTGAGGATTCTATATGGGCGACGAGTACTTAAGTTTTGTCATGTTGTAGGTTGTTTCTTTGACTATGAGTTTACATGGACCAAAATTTCGGAGATTTTGAGCTATGTCAGTGACATTTTCCCAGGTTAATTTGGAATCTAATTTTACTCCGATATATGGGTGGCTGGATACTGTAGAAAGTGTCTGGTCAAACAGCGAATACATGTATGAGCTGGGTTTAATTTTGTTTGTTATTGGAAGGTGGATACATTTAGATACATCAAATTCCATTTGCCATTTGTTTGACCATGTTTGGAGTTCATTTTGGAGAATGTCGTAGTCAGTTTTGGAATAAATTTTTACGAAATATAATACTGTCATCTGCAAAAAGACGTATATGAGATTTAATGCTCCCGTCTACGTTATTTATGTAGAGGAAGAAGAGGACAGATCATAGAACTGAGCCCTGTGTGACATGTGTTTCCAGTGATTCCGTAGGAGGACAATTGGGTTATTAAGGGCATTTGCTTTTTCGCGATCGTTTATTATTGGTTGGTCGTTTACTTGAAGTGTGGGAATGCCAATGTTTTCTCGTTTATTGGCCTTAATAAATGACCAGAATCGTTTTGGGTTAGTTTTCAGGCTGTCTCCAATGTGGTTGTTAACATAGTGTTTGTAAGAGTTTGCTAATGCATTAGTAGCTTTCGGAGTTCCTTAAATTTTCCCAGTTGCAGTTTATTCCAGTTTGCTTTGCCTTTTTGTGGCCTGTTTTCTCTGCATTCTATTTAGTTCACGTGTTACCCAGGGAAGGTGAGTTTTAGCTTTGGTGTGTCAGCTAGGTATGTTATTGTTAATCAAAGTAGTCACTCGTTCGTGGAAGAAGGTCCAGTCTGTGCATATGTCCTGTGAGTTGGGGTCCGTGTCGAAATATTCAGTACTTAGTTTATCAATGCCGTCTTAAGTTGATCCCAGTCTGCTGATTTGTAACTAAAAACTTTGTGGGATGTTTCCTGTTGCGAACTGTGTTTAAGTTGAACATTGAAAGTCATGGATTCATGATCACTCATACTAGGAGTGGTACGAGTGTTGATGATAATGGATGGATTTGAGGTTTGAGCGATACGTGTGGGGTCGTTGACCATGTTTTGCAGATTCTTTACTTATTTCAAGGAGGTTAAAATCTTCAGCCATGACTACATTAGGGGGAGTTTTTCTGCATAGTTTAGTTAGGGATTCACGGAGAGCTTCAACAGATTGGAGGTGGTCGTTTTGGGAGTCGATAATAAGATGCAAAATATATGCACCAGCATGGCCACTCATGTCCTTTCTGATGGCCTCATCAACTAGAAATATGATATCTGTGTTGTTGGATTGAATAGGTGCCTTTAATTGGGTTGCTTTGTCGGTTCTCTTAACGCTATTGGTATTTACCAAATTCCTTTTTAAGTGTGTGTATGTGTGTGTGTGTGTGTGTGTGTGTGTGTGTGTGTGTGTGTGTGTGTGTGTGTGTGTGTGTGTGTGTGTGTGTGTGTGTGTGTGTGTGTGTGTGTGTGTGTGTGTGTGTGTGTGTGTGTGTGTGTGTGTGTGTGTGTGTGTGTGTGTGTGTGTGTGTGTGTGTGTGTGTGTGTGTGTGTGTGTGTGTGTGTGTGTGTGTGTGTGTGTGTGTGTGTGTGTGTGTGTGTGTGTGTGTGTGTGTGTGTGTGTGTGTGTGTGTGTGTGTGTGTGTGTGTGTGTGTGTGTGTGTGTGTGTGTGTGTGTGTGTGTGTGTGTGTGTGTGTGTGTGTGTGTGTGTGTGTGTGTGTGTGTGTGTGTGTGTGTGTGTGTGTGTGTGTGTGTGTGTGTGTGTGTGTGTGTGTGTGTGTGTGTGTGTGTGTGTGTGTGTGTGTGTGTGTGTGTGTGTGTGTGTGTGTGTGTGTGTGTGTGTGTGTGTGTGTGTGTGTGTGTGTGTGTGTGTGTGTGTGTGTGTGTGTGTGTGTGTGTGTGTGTGTGTGTGTGTGTGTGTGTGTGTGTGTGTGTGTGTGTGTGTGTGTGTGTGTGTGTGTGTGTGTGTGTGTGTGTGTGTGTGTGTGTGTGTGTGTGTGTGTGTGTGTGTGTGTGTGTGTGTGTGTGTGTGTGTGTGTGTGTGTGTGTGTGTGTGTGTGTGTGTGTGTGTGTGTGTGTGTGTGTGTGTGTGTGTGTGTGTGTGTGTGTGTGTGTGTGTGTGTGTGTGTGTGTGTGTGTGTGTGTGTGTGTGTGTGTGTGTGTGTGTGTGTGTGTGTGTGTGTGTGTGTGTGTGTGTGTGTGTGTGTGTGTGTGTGTGTGTGTGTGTGTGTGTGTGTGTGTGTGTTTGTGTGTGTGTGTGTGTGTGTGTGTGTGTGTGTGTGTGTGTGTGTGTGTGTGTGTGTGTGTGTGTGTGTGTGTGTGTGTGTGTGTGTGTGTGTGTGTGTATTTTGGGTTTGGGCCTAAAGTTGAGTCTGCATTTTGTGACGTGTCAAACCAGGTGTAGTTAGAATGTGATTGCTTATTGCTAGATAGAGAAGGGGTTTGAATTCCACAATGGCCGCAGAACTAATTATTGTATGACTCTTTTCAATATAAGTGAAGTTAAACTTGTGTTGAATGCATTGTATACGGTTAGAACATTTTCGCACAACTCGAGAGTTATTGATACGAGAGTCAATTTAATTGGTTTCACAAATTCTAGGTAACCAATGAAATTCTGCACAATAAAAAAATATAAATGATTCCCAGTTCACTCGTGTGTGCCAAACGGTGGCGCCACATTATGGATAGTCGATGCTAACCCATATCAAATAATCCCTTCGCTTGTAAATGTAGCTCACGTCCTGTGTCAATTATAACTATTTTTAGTTGAATTTTAGCATGTGCTGCTATGTTCTTACTTGTTCCAGGTGAACACTGTGGAATTGCGCAATAATCCCACACGCCTGGATGCTTAAAACACCACGGTCTTTCCTTCTTGCCGCCAGGATTGCGGCAGTAGTTGTTTGCTGCTTCGATTGATCCGTCTACCATCTTCTTGCAGTCGTCTCCACAGTCGTCGACGTTTCCCTGCAGGAAGCCAAACAAACAACAAAGGTGTTATTACATTGTTGTGTACAGCTAAATAACCAATAACAGCCATTGATCTGGCACGGTCGCTCAAACGGTGCTCGCCCCGTCACCATGCAGTACGTCCTGGTGACGAGGAGTCGGTTGGTGACGAGGAGTTGGTTGGTGACGAGGAATTGGTAGGTGATGAGGTGTTGGTTGGTGATGTCGAGTGTGGTTGGTGGCGAGGAGTTGGTTGGTGATGAGGTGTTGGTTGGTGATGACGAGTGTGGTTGGTGACGAAGAGTTGGTAACATTTGCCGTGTTATTTTCAATTTAATGTAAGATGTTTTCTGTTAGGAATGGGTGAGTCGAAGTGCTGATGAAATCTCAGATAGCATTCATCCCTGAAGGTAAACAAATGTGCCTTTTCATAAAGCGAAACTTCCTGGCTTTTGGACCATTCAGAGAGCATTACACTTCACCCATGGCCATACCATTTAACTAATTTGTCTAGATCGTATCATCATCATTGTTAACCTTGATAAATGCTTGCTAAATTGTGTCATCCGCAAATTTCAGTACGTTACTTGTTTTAATCGTCACAAGCCAGAACGACCGACAGGCACTGACATCAATGCAATGACAGCACGGGAGCATACAGTTACCGGGAGTAGGCATTCTTTCATTACATCTCCCCAACGTAAACAAGAATCTTTTCTAAATGTTAATTTGACATCAAATAATAACCATAATAAATCCACATTAGCACAGCACAGTACCTAAAAGATAGCTAGTTTAACTGAAACTGACAAGTGAAACTCAATATTTGAATGTTCACAGTTTAGATGTTCACATTTGGAATGTTCCAAGTTGCATTGCAACTTAATTATAGTCCTGTAGTCTGATATTTGACTTTCGCAGACGCTTTGGGCGTCTGAGTGTTGGCGTCGAGCCACTCTTCTCTGGTGTGTGAGCTTTTATAGACTTGGCAAGGAGGAGGATGCTCAGGCGGTACTGGGTCTAGCGGCACCCCAGGAGGAGGATGCTCAGGCGGTACTGGGTCTAGCGGCACCCCAGGAGGAGGATGCTCAGGCGGTACTGGGTCTAGCGGCACCCAAGGAGGAGGATGCTCAGGCGGTACTGGGTATGGCGGCACCCCAGGAGGAGGATGCTCAGGCGGTACTGGGTCTGGCGTCACCCAAGGAGGAGGATGCTCAGGTGGTACTGGGTATGGCGGCACCCCAGGAGGAGGATGCTCAGGCGGTACTGGGTCTGACGGCACCCCAGAAGGAGGATGCTCAGGCGGTACTGGGTATGGCGCCACCCCAGGAGGAGAATGCTCAGGCGGTACTGGGTCTGGCGGCACCCCAGGAGGAGGATGCTCAGGCGGTAGTTCATATTGTTCCTGTTCAGCGGATTCAGCTTCACGCGTATAGTCGTTGTCTGCAGTTTGACTGGGCATTCTTTTGAAATGAGACGAATTCCTGTAACGACATGATCTGGGCGAGATTCAGTTATCATCGATCTTTTTTTGTGCGTTATGCGATATGGTTCGGGGTTGTATGTTGGTGTGAGTTTGTTCAGTTTAGGTTGCCTCACCAGTACAACATCTCCCTTCGCAAATGTACACGGCTTGGCATGACAGCGATTGTCAGCAGAGAGTTTCATTCTCGCTTTGGCTATGTCATCTACATCACGGATCAGATCACTGGTGTTTGGTCGATACAAAACTGGTAGCTTCATCTTCAGCTCGCGACCGAAGAGAGCAGCAAATGGAGACACGTAGGTTGTGGTGTGGGGCGATGCACGATAGTTTCTTAGAAACTTGTTGAGTTCTTGTTTCCAAGGCTTTCCTTACGACGATGCAGCCTTCTGCTTCACCATTGGCTCGGGGTCAAAATGGGTTTAAAGGAGTGCAACTGTTCACTGTTGAAAGGCGGTCCGTCATCTGACTTGAGTACCTCAGGGATACCGAACATTGACATCACCTTGTCAAACACAGGAATCACAGTGTTAACAAAAGTAGATCGGACAATCTCGACAACTGGATATCTCATCGATGATTACTAGCAAGTATTCACCAGTCGGTAGCCGTCCGCCAAGGTGTTTCTGATAATGGAGTCATGTTGAGAGGTTCATACGCTGTTCGGGGTGTTGCTGATTGGCAGGGAACACAGCGTTTGATTGCATTGTCTCTCATCTGGTCAGTGCCAGGAAACCAGACCTTTTCACGCAAGAGAGTCTTTGTAATCCCTTGGTGGCCTTCATGTTTCAGAACAACTGCGCGTTCTTGCAATGTTGCCGGAATGACAATGCAAGCACCTCGCATAAAAATTGTCGCATTTGGGGCAACTGTCAATTCGTGATGCAGGTTGTAGAACGATCTGAGTTTGGTGTCTGCAGACTTCTGGGTGCTTCTCCAGTGTCCACCTGATACAACTTTTACAATTTGTTGTTGCTTGTTATCCTTGAGTATTGCTTGTTCAACTTCATCCAGAGTGATGGCTTTTGGAACAGCATTGACAACGGTAATTTCACATATTCATCCGCCATCTTAGCTTCTCTTCCAGTTATGTCACATCCTGAAGTGGGATGGCGTGACATATAGTCGGCTGGATTGGTTTCTCCAGGTTGGTAGACAATGTTGTACTCATACTGTTGGAGTTTCAGAGCCCATCGTTCTATTCGTAGAGGTGGTTTGGAGTTTGGATTGCCAAGGATGCTCACGAGAGGTTTGTGATCTGTTACGATGGTGAAAAGACGTCCATAGATGTACAGATGAAAGTGGAGACATCCCATGTTACAGCTAATGCTTCTCTCTCGATCTGTGAGTATCGACTCGTGGACTACGTGTGTAGTGATACATGTACATGGCGAACTACTTGAGTCCAACAAATACATGCGTTTGCAAATAAAGATCAGTTACGTGCCACCCCTAAGAACCACGTGTATGTTATATGTAGTGTCTGTGAATATACAACAGATAATTGACGACGAGACGGATGGGATGGTACTAACTCATCGATGTGTGGAAACTAGATGTTTCCCAGATGTACTGTGAGTGAAACAGTTAATGAAACTTGACCTTGAGCTGTGATTGAAGCAGCCGAAGAAGACGCGTAAGCATAGGGCTAATGGCGCCTAAATTCTGCCTGGCTGGGTCGAAAGCGAAGGAAAGTTGGCAAACTTTCAAGCAGCAATTTAATATGTATTTGCTGGCTACAGGAGCTACAGCTAAGAGTGAAGCTGAGAAGATTGCGTTGGTGATTACGCTTGGTGGTGCAAAGGTGGGGAGAGTTGCCGGGATTGGGACCCCTAACGATAAACTTGAACATAGAAGCGAAAACAAATGGAATTGATGTAAACAATATACTAACATAGAGTGTACACTACAAAACCGTCCAATCGTGGCCATCGTTTCCTCGATTGGACCACCCAATGTCTTCGATTGGACCAAAATTAAAATGATTATATATAGGACTAAGCATAATTATGAATTGATACATAAATAATATAGTGTTCATTGTGACAATAATAGTTAGTATTAGTCAAATGCAATATACTAATAAATACCAGTTTACATAATCTTTGTAGTTCCATCCACCTTACAAAATGTCCCATGTCTTCTTTGACTGGACAAACAAACAAATTATGTAGACCAAACTTGGAATTAATACGTGAGTAAAATATAGTGTTCATTAGAAACATAAAATTAATCAGTAATCAAATAAAATGTTAACAGGGCCTAATGTTCATAGTCTTCTGTCAATATGGCTCCGGAATAAGCTAGCGGAAATGATTGACAACCTTTAGAGCCCACCACATGTTCTGTCTCGCAACTGCATCCACTAGCACAATAGAGTATTCCATCACATCTATTAATCATTGCACTATGCCTGCATAGTGTTAACTCCAATTCGTATACTGCTGTGTCGTCCTTCAGAGGCCATCGGAATCTGTTTTGTCCCACAATTGACACGCACTGCACCGCCACAGCGTCTTTCGTCACATCTATGACTCGTCGCATTATGCCTGGGTAGATTTTACCATCATACAAAATGGTGCACCATTGACCAGTTCTGCATCCTTCGATGTCCTTGATGAGCTGCAGTCGACTAGGTTTGGATGGATCAGAATTGTTATGTGCTCTCGATTGAGTTGCAGTGGTCTTAGAAGTACTGGGCTCTTGGGTGGGTGTAGGCCTAGTAGGCGTAGCTATCTCCGGTCTGACTTTGTTTTGTTTAGCTAGTTTCTTTTTTCGGTGGTCATAACTCAGGTACAGCTTTCATGGAAAGACCTGTCAATGCTGGAGCTGCAACAACTGGTGTCAGAGGTGGCGTATGGTTGTGCTCTTGTGCAGTCACCATGGCAACAGCTGTCAGTGATGTACCTGCAACAGCTGGGGTCAGAGCTAGGTGGCATAGGGTTGTGCTCTTGTGATTACATTAGTTACCGTAACAGCAGCGAAGTCGGAGTCTTGGAACACGTCTATGGTCAATGACCACAGACGTGCCTTCCCGAAGCCACTATCAGCATTCTGAACGGATGCCGCTTTTCTGTACGCCACATTAAGAATTTCGGCGACATGCCATGTTGTCACTGGTCTGCCTACACGTTGTCACTGGTCTGCCTACATATTGTCACTGGTCTGCCTACATGTTGTCACTGGTCTGCCTACATGTTGTCACTGGTCTGCCTACACGTTGTCACTGGTCTGCCTACATGTTGTCACTGGTCTGCCTACATGTTGTCACTGGTCTGCCTACATGTTGTCACTGGTCTGCCTACATGTTCTCTCATCGACATCCTCAATGTATCGTCGTAGTATTTCCAAAACGGTCCAAAAAGCCCCACCCAAAAGCTGGAATCGTTGAGTCGTGTGTGGCGGACGTGATACCATGGCCACTCCAGCTTCCAGAGCAATATCAGTTGCATTCTTTGTGTGGGTCACGTGGCTATCGAGTATGAACACAACAGTCTCCTCCTTCGTTGGTTTAACAAAATCTACGAAATGTCACAACCAAGTAACAAAGCCCTCATTGGACATCCAGCCTTTGCCCCCAGAGGTCCAACATTTGTCAGTTCTATTTTCATCCTCTTCCGTTTACATATGACCATTGGCACTACATTTATGTAAACCCTAATAAAGTCTTTGGTAATCCGAAACAATGTAAATTTACGTGTGACCAAATGTGTTCTGTTACAAGTTCCCTCGATTGGACCACTCACCAACTTCTTTTATTTGCATTATTATAATCGCTCCTGTGATAATTTAGTTGTGATCGAGCAGATCATTTGCACACGCCTGGGCTGACGTCTGTCACGTGATGTAGTGTGTCGCGTGCTCGTAAATAAAGCAATGCCTGTTTTATATTGGAGTACTGTGTTGTCTCTGTTAACTGATACACACCATAACATTCTGGCGACGACGATTGAAACGATGTTTGAAGATAGTCGACACAAATTTGAGGCGCTTAAGTAAGTGAAAAGCGTTACGTTGAGAGTGGCCGCAGACGATTTGGTGTTCGAAAGTAAATCGACTTCGCGCGAAAAGAAGATGGCAGGCCTCGTTGGCTCTTTGGGGAAGTTTGACCCGAAAACAGAGACTGTGACTTCTTACGAATAACGGCTTAAACTGTACTTGGTCGCTAATAACATAGCGGCAAATGACAAAAACGCAGAAAGACGCAAAGCCATATTTTTGAGTGAGGTAGGAAAAGAAATTGTCCAAGTTCTCTCAGACTTATTCTGCCCGGACAAACCTGCAGATAAAACACTCGAAGAACATTTGAAAAAAATGAAAGACCACTATGAGCCAGTCCCAAATGAGATGGCAGAGTCGTTTAAGTTTTGGACACGAGTCCAAGCTGAAGACGACAGTGTAACGGACTATAGCTTGGCTATAAAGAAAGTAACGAGAGTGTAACGGACTATAGCTTGGCTATAAGAAACTAACGAGAGTGTAACGGACTATAGCTTGGCTATAAAGAAACTCATTGTTCATGCAAATTTCCCAGATTTGAACAGATGGTTGAGGGACAGGTTTGTAACAGGGTTGAATCAGAAGTACGCAAGCGTTCAAGAGAAATTAAGTAACACGACAGGCTTGACATTTGAGAAGGCTGTGGAAGAAGCCGTGAACATTGCAGTGGTGAAAGAAAATGCTAGGCTGTTTCATTCGCCAGGGGGCGCCACAGGCGGCACTGTATCCCGTGCAAGTGTTAATCGAGTGAGATTCGCCGCAAAATCAGGTGAGGGAAGATACCCTAAACATAGGGACATGACGGGGAAGCAGCAACAACAGGCATCAGGACAACAATGTTTGCAGGCATGTAAGTTTAAGTCGGAACAATGTTTCCGCTGTGGAAAAAGGGGCCACATCACAAGATCGAAGGCATATAAAGGCAAGCCGTGAGTTCGTGCCGTTACTGAAGAAGCACCCAAGGGGGATGATAACCACTTTGGAGTATACAGCACGTACACTGTAGGAGCATTGAAGAGCACTGGCATCAGGGTGCCTGTGTGCATTGAAGGCACCAATTTTGACATGCAGCTGGGCACAGTAGCAGACGTGTCATTGTATCGCAATCATTTGAGTCATTTGCCACTGAAACCAGCTGGTATTGTCCTGAAGATGTACGAGAACCAGACGGTTGAATTGGTCAGGAAGATTATGGTAACCGTGAAGTATGAAGACCAACAAGTGAGAAATCTAACGTTGATAGTAACGAGAGGGAAAGACAAAGCAGCACTATTTGGTCTACATTGGTTGGAAAGCATTAAACTCAATTTGCATAAAGTATGCTGCATGAGAGTATCTGTGGCAGGAGTTCTGCAGAAACACATACAAGCCTTCAAGGAAGAACTTGGCACATAAAAGGGTTTGCCGCAAAGATTCACGTGGATGAGGAAAAACCACCCAAGTTCTTCAAGGCAAGACCGGTTCCCTACGCCATGAGAAAAAAGTGGAGCAAGAGTTGGACAAGTTGGTGCAGACAAACGTTATGGAACCAGTGAGGTATTCCGATTGGGCAACTCCGATAGTTCCAGTTCTCAAAGCGGATGGCAAGGTACGGGTGTGCGGTGACTACAAGTTGACTGTGAATAGAGTATCACATCTCGAACACTACCCCATTCCAACCTTGGATGACCTTTGCGAGAAATTGACGGGTGGAAAGCAGTTCAGTAAGCTGGACTTGAGCCACGCATATTCGCAACTTCCACTGGATAACAAATCGAAGGAGTATGCCACAGTGAATACCCACAAAGGACTTTTCCGTTACAATCGTCTCCCATATGGGATTAGTTCGGCACCCGCTATTTTCCAGAGCACCATGGACAATATCTTACAGGATATACCAGGTGTTGCCGTATACTTGGACGACATCGTCCGGACGGGTGCGACGAAGGCTAAACACCTAGAAACGATGGATCTGGTCTTGGGTAGACCAGAAGAAGCAGGATTGCGGCTCAAGAGAGAAAAGTGCACATTCCTCGCAGACGAAGTGGTGTACTTGGGTCACATGATTGACCAACATGGATTGCATCCAAAAGAAGACAAGGTTGAGGCCATCCAGAAAGCGAGGGCTCCGGAGAATATGCTAGAACTCCAGGCATTCTTAGGTCTACTGAATTACTACGGTAGAGTTCTAGCCAACTTATCGACTGTGCTAGCGCCATTGCACAAGTTGCTGTGCAAGGGTCAGAAGTGGTTCTGGGGTTCGCAACAGCAGCGGCGTTTCTAAAGAGCGAAAGAACTCCTCTTGTCGGCTAAAGTGTTAGCACAGTATGACCCGAGTAAGCGATTACTGCTGCAGTGCGATGCGTCCAATTATGGTCTCGGAGTGGTGCTCTCGCACGTCATGGAAGATGGTACTGAACGACCTGTGGGATTTGCATCCAGAACCCTGAACGCTGCGGAAAAGAACTACTCACAACTCGATAAGGAGGGAGCAGCAGTGATGTTTGCACTGAAGAAGTTTCACAAGCATCTGTATGATCGGTCGTTTGAAATCATTACGGATCACAAGCCATTGGTGTCGCTTTTCGGTGAACTGAAGCAAGTTCCAACTACGGCGTCACCACGCACACAACGGTGGGCTGTCACGCTGTGTGGATATGAATACAACATTCACTACAAAGCTGGCAAAAGTCACAACAATGCTGATTGTCTCAGTAGACTGCCACTGCCAGTTACCGTGAAAAGCGAGCCAGAAGAACATGTTTTGTTGATAGAGGAACTGGACTGCTCACCAGTGAGTGCGGAGCAGATCAGTCGATACACTGGTCGCGATCCAACACTAGCTCACGTCCGTGAATACCTAATGCGCGCCTGGCCAGCTGGAGAAGATGACGCAGAGTTTGCACCATACAAATGCCGAAGAGACGAGCTGAGTGTGCAAGATGGATGTGTACTGTGGGGTGCACGAGTGGTTATTCCCCCACAGTTTCGTCAAGAAGTTATGCAAGAATTGCACCTATCACATCCAGGAACCAACAGAATGAAAGGCCTTGAACGCAGTTATGTCTGGTAGCCTGGAATGGACAAAGACCTGGGGAAGATGGTTCAGAGGTGTGACACATGTCAGCTGTATAACAAGTCACCACCCGCTGCTCCACTGCATCCTTGGGCGTAGCCAGAAAAACCGTGGACTCGCATCCATATTGACTATGCTGGACCGTTTCTCGGTAAGATTTTGTTGGTAGCAGTTGACGCAACTTCCAAATGGATCGAGACTCACATCATGAGTTCGACAACATCGACGGCAACAGTGAATAAACTGAGGGAGATCTTCGCGCAACACGAACTGCCGGAAGTACTTGTTTTGGAATTGTCCATGTAACCTCAGCTCCGTACCATCCAGCATCCAATGGTCTTGGTGAACGGGCAGTACAGACCATAAAATCTGGCATCATCAAAACAGCGGGAGACAACATGGAAGTCAAATTGCAGAGATTTTTGTTTGACCATCGTAGAATTCCGCAGTCAACAACTGGCAAGTCGCCAATGGAAATTCTCAACAATCAGAAGATGAGATCTCGTTTGGGCCTCCTACACCCGAGTCTGCAGGGGAAGATTCACAAGAAACAGAAGCTGATGAAAGAGACGAATGACTGCAGGGCACAAGAACGACACTTTGAGGCTGGAGATAGTGTGTATATCAAGAATTTTGGCCCAAGGCTCAAGTGGTTGGTTGGAACAGTTGGTTACGTCACAGGTCCGGTGTCGTACACAGTGGTCCTGGGGGACGGCAGGGAGTGTCGGAGACACGTCGATCATGTTTGTGCGCGTCATGCGAACACCTGTTCGGTTGTCTCTACGACTCGTAGCAATCAGGTAGACGCTGAGACTGCAGTATAGGAACGCTACAAAGCACCGATTTCAGTGATACCGAGCATCGAGCTGGATGTTCCTACAGCGACATCAAATGCACATGCTGCGACTGTGTTGCCAAGCATGTCGCCAGCACCGAGTACAATTGAGAGTGATGATGACGTGACAGGCACTAGCGAGAAAGCAGTATCGGGACTGTCGCCACACAGTACTAACACGATAGGCGCTACTACACCCGCTAGAAAATCTGGCAGACGTCGCTTTGCACTAGCTTGGCAAGCCGACTATGTAGTGAAGTGATTTAGCAATGAGATCAATCATCGATGGCCAATAAGAATAACGGCTATGGTCTCACAGGGAATTTGGAGGCAGTCTACACTCCAATTCCGTAGTGTTTAGATAATAATAAGTCGTTTAGTCGATTATATAATTCGCAGTATATTCCCCAAGAACTCTTCATAAGACCATGTGGACATTACTTTGAAAGTTAATGGATTGTTTTATCAGCTGTGAACTTTGAATATATTGTTTCCTTAGTGGGGAGGAAGTGTGATAATTTAGTTGTGATCGAGCAGATCATTTGCACACGCCTGGGCTGAAGTCTGTCACCTGATGTAGTGTGTCGCGTGCTCGTAAATAAAGCAATGACTATTTTATATTGGAGTACTGTCTTGTCTCTGTTAACTGATACACACCATAACAGCTCCCTTGTGTAATAATACTTTCTGGTAATCAATAAACTGTGTTGGAATAATTACACACATCTAATGATGGCATACTCTTATGTGGGCCACTGGTCCAATTGTGGCAACTGCAGTGGTCCAATCGTGGAATTTCATTTGTTAAAACTATTGCGTTGTTATCACAAGCAGACGACATCCACTTAAAACATTTTATTATCGCCACATACATTGGGCTTCTATACTCTTGATGGATACACATTTTCAACTGTAAGTATGACAAAGGGTGCCGTACTGATAACTGATCACGGCCTGATTATTATGTCGGTGACATAGAAAACCTACTTTCTGTGATAAATATTTAAAAAGTATTGCTATTTCGTTGAAATTTACAGTGTCACCGAAATGCCACTAATGAATGATATAATCTATAACGGATGCCACGGTATACAGTAATATGGAATATACAGCCCTGGTCCGATTGAGGAACTGGTCCAATCCCGGCAACTCTCCCCTACTGACGATATTCAATTCGTTCGATTATGACATCGAAGGCGAACACATACCGATGGTGAAAGTAGTTCTCGAGCGCTTTGACAACTACTTCGCCCCGAGAACGAACGAATTGATTGATCGGTACAAATTCCGCTCGTGCAAGCAGTTGTACGACGAAACGAGTGCGTCGTACATGGCGCGACTGTGCAATTTGGCGAAGACGTGCAATTTCGGCATCGAAAAGGAGAACAATTTGCGCGATCAACTGGTGTATGGATGTCACGATGACAGTCTGCGAGAAAAACTATTTCGCGAGGAAACGCTGACATTGCCGACAGCGAGGCAAATTGCCACTGCCCATGAGACTTGGTGTTGAAGGGTGTCGCACGTTCATATGTCTGGTGGCCGGGTATGGATGCAGATATTGAATCATGCACGAAAGCTTGTAAATCGTGTCAGTTGGTACAGAGAAATCCTACTAATGCACCGGTACATCCATGGATACCTTCTTCACGACGACCAGGTGAACGCGTACACATCGACTATGCAGGTTCTGTGGAGGGAAAATGCTTCTCATTGTTGTAGACTCCTATTCAAAATGGCCAGAAGTTGTCATTCAAAACAGTACGACCAGTGAAGCTATAGTGAATGCACTGAGGACTTCTTCATAATTATTCCGGGAGGGAAATGTTAAATATGCATGTCTATGTCGTGGACTACATGTGTAGTGATACATATTCAGTGGCGAACTACCTGAGTAGTAATACATGCGTTTGAAAATAAAGATCTGCTAATATACAACAGTATCCATTGCAAAAACTATTTAAATTTGTTGATAAATAGTTTCTAGCTGCACATCCTATTTGCTGTGTGACGTCATATCCTGTTTAGTTGGAACTAAACCATACTTAGAAATAATTAGTAGTTTATTTAGTACCACACATTGCCAATTAGCAACATTAAACAAACACGAATATTGCACTAAATATAATTGATTAAACAATAATAATAATAATAACATTAAACGAGAAAACTGTACATCGGACAAACCGCGGATTGAACCCGGGGCCCCCTAAACGTAAAACGAACGCTCTAGGGATCGGCCCACTGTTACGTTTCCTGTTGTTGACCATGTTAACGTTTTGCATGATTATAAGAAAACGGACCATCAAAAATTCTGAAACTACTTCAATGCCATTGTCATCATCTCACTGACATGTTGGTCGAGTTTAGTAAAAATCACATATTTCTAGCCCTTTTAAAATGGTTGAACGTGCCATACCCGTCAATGTTTACCAATTTCTGTATGAATTACTACGCACTCGTGTCTTGTGGTTAAAAATTGCCAAAAATCCTTCCGACTATTAAAATAATCTAAAAATCCAGTTGCACTGTCAACAGATTCTACCAGCAAACCTGCCAATGTCCCTGCTCAAATGTACTTATGTCAGATGATACGAATTTTTGAAAACTTCCTATATCCAAATTTACTATGCCCTACATTCGTCTAACTGAGGAATAATCCATCTACGGCTAAACCACGACAGCCCACATGCGATGTTGCACTGAATTCGTTATGCATTCTGCAGGCCGTCTCATGACATTGTCGTCTTAACAGTCAGTTTTGTTTTTAAGCATATTCACGTTGGTAACATTGACGGGATTTTTTCCCCATTCATTTTGACTTTTTGAGTGATTCATAAACATGAACTATACATTACTTTTGCATAGTAACTTTTACCCACTTTAATCTGGGTAGTACAACATAAAACATTGCTTTTTGCAGCATTACTTCGCTGCGCATCGCTACAAAGCTATTTTCAGTGATAATCAGACTCGATTGTTACAGCCAGTAATGTAATAATCGACCGGTAATGTAATAATCGACCAGTAATGTAATAAATCGACCGGTAATGTAATAATCGACCAGTAATGTAATAAAAATTATGATGATTATCATTATGATGATGATGATGATGATGTTAATACTGATGATGTAGAAGGTGATGATGAGGGTAATAAACGATTATGATGATGATGACAATTAAGGGGTCATCTTAGTGACGGTAATAATGATAATGATGATAACGATGGTGATGATGAAAGTGATAAATGGTTATGATGATGATGAGGAAGAAGATGATGATGATAACGATTATGATGAGGGCGATAAATGGATATGATGATGAGAGGAAGAAGATTAAGACAATTAAGCGGTCTTAGTGATGATGATGATGATGATGACGATGACGAAGATGATGACAATGAGGGTGATCATTATTACGATTATGAGGACGAAGACAATGACATCTTCAGCCTCATCATCCTCCTCATCATCGTCATCATCATACTCATGTTCCCCGTTATAACGGCTAGCCATGCTGACACCCAGTTCTGAGATTCCTGTGTTAATCATACGTGTGTGAACGTCGAGTGGGTGTCAGCATGGCTAACAATTATAAGGGTGAACATGAGGATGACGATGACGATGAGGAGGAGGAGCAGGATAATGATGCTGAAGGTGTCATTATCTTCGTCCTCATAATCGTAATAATGATCACCATCATTGTCATCATCTTCGTCATCATCATCATCATCATCACTAAGACCGCTTAATTGTCTTAACCTTCTTCCTCTCATCATCATATCCATTTATCGCCCTCATCATCATCGTTATCATCATTATCATCATCATCATTATCATCATTATCATTATCATCAAAATCATTATCATCATCACTATGGTCATAATCATCATCATCATTATCATCGTCACTAAGATCGCCCCTTAATTGTCATCATAATCATATTCGTTTATCACCCTCATCATCACTTTCTGCATCATCATTATTAACATCGTCATCATCATAATGATTATCATCATAATTTTTTATTACATTACCGGTCGATTATTACATTACCGGTCGATTTATTACATTACTGGTCGATTATTACATTACTGGTCGATTTATTACATTACTGGTCGATTATTACATTACCGGTCGATTATTACATTACTGGTTGGAACACTCGATCATCACTTTCTGCATCATCATTATTAACATCATCATCATTTTTTATTACATTACTGGTCGATTTATTACATTACCGGTCGATTATTAGATTACCGGTCGATTATTACATTACCGGTCGATTATTACATTACCGGTCGATTTATTACATTACCGGTCGATTTATTACATTACCGGTCAATTTATTACATTACTGGTAGATTATTACATTACTGGTTATAGCACTCGATCAATTTCGCAGAACTGGACGGTTATCGCAGAACTCGACGGTTCTCGCAGAACTCGACGGTTCTCGCAGAACTCGACGGTTCTCGCATAACTCGACAGGTTTTACCGTTTCATTACCCTTTTGTCCGCTACGGCGCCTCACACTTTTCATTAAAAAAGAACCACTACCTCTTTTAATGACAGATTGAACACTCTTGCAAGTGGTATACTAACTTGTTCTACTGTTTCCATTAGGAATTCCATCCACTTCAGGTGATCTATTATCCTGTATTGCTTTATTTTCTTAGCTACCATTTCTGGAGTTACAATTAACTGCCCTATATAGTCCGATTTAGCATCTGGGTCTCTTTAACACTGAACTGAAGTAACCATTTAGGTCTTCACTATCAAATCACAGTTTATATAATAACTCTAAGTTTCTTACGAACTTGCTGGCGATGAACTTGTTTTTTCAAGGGAACAAGTTGATCAACGATACTCTCAATTTCACATTTTAGAATGTTTCAACATTCAATTGCGGTCTTATTCCTCAGCATTATTATTTCCACATATCTTTATAGTTACCTTTGTGGAAGTTTCTCCTGTATGTTTTTTATTTGTACTTTCTGATTTTACTTTGACGTCACAATGTATTTGATTACGATCACTGTTACCCAATGGCTCATGTATTTTGACATTGACCACTAATTTATTTTGTGAAGACAAATTATATCTAATGCATTTTCTCCCCTGGTTGGTTCTAGCACGTGCTAAGTAAGGAAGCTATCCTGAGTTAAAAATAGAAACTGTTAGTCCTCACATCCAGTACCCTCTAGAGATTTCAATTGTATGTGTCCGTGGTTAAAATTTCCAATTATGATACATTTCCCTTTACTCACTTCAATTGTAGCGGTTTGTATTTTTGTGTTATCCTCTTCATTTATGTTTGGTCTTCGGTAAACTAATCCAATAGTTAATGTTGAATTTCGTGTATAACTATATCGCACAAAACAACTTCTTCTGCTTCCCTGTCTAATTTGATTTCGTAAGCCTGGATAGATTCTTAAATATATAAAAATAACTCCACCTCCCCTACTTCCTATTCGATCTCTCCTAAATATTACTTATCCTGTCAATCCTAATTCAGCATCTGATATGTGTTTGTTGGTGACGAGGATTGTGGATAGAATGTGGTTTTGACAACACTAGAGAGTAGGAGACTAATAGGAGACCAACATGTGTGTTTTTTTATTTAATGATTATGAGAATATTGATAGAAATATGTTCTTTAAACTTAAAAAAACAGTAGGACCAGAGGGCACAAAGCAGCACTAGTTAAGGAGCAGTGTATGTTGGATGTGAGAAAGTACTCATCCTCACGATAAATGAATGGAACAAGCTGTCAAATGATTGTGTGAACGCTAGCAGTATAAATATGTTTATGCATACAATTGACAGATATCTGATAAAGGCGGACTACGCATAGATGACTTTTCTTTTACCTCCGATAAGCTAATGAATGGTAATCTTGTTAAATCTGCTTAGATATACTGGGTTTGAACCACAGGCCGGAGACCGATTCAGTCAATTCGTATAAATTTCATACAAATTGTTGACCTGTTTTACACCAGGCGTGTGGGCATTGGAAGTTGAACATTATTTATGTTGAGATGGGTGAGTGGGTTAGTGGGTGAGTGTGTGAAGGGTGCGTTGGTGCGTGGGTGAGTGGGTGCATGGGTGAGTGGGAGAGTGGGTGCTTTGGTGCGTGGCTGAATGGGTGAGTGGTTGAGGGGTGCGTTGGTGCGTGGGTGAGTGTGTGAGTGGGTACGTGGGTGCGTAGGTGCGTGGATGCGTGGATGAGTGGGTGAGTGAAGCAACTGGATAATATGCGTCATGCTATGTTAAAGACATATTATATATTTCAAGTAAGACGTACCTTCAACGACCACTTTATACACGTGGTATTGGTTTCCGTAACAGCGGCATGTCCCATGTACTCTTTACCTTCTTCTGTTAGTAAACATTCCAGTGCCACTGCAAATGCAAATCACACACAACTAACTACACTGGCGTATGCGTTATCATCATACAAGTTCGTACGCTACAGATCCCCGAAAAGGTGTACAGTAACGTATTAACAATCTCTATGATTCCAACTTTAGTTCACCGCACAATTCAAGGTGGCGTCCGAGACCCGTAGTAATCGGAAGTAGCTGTAACTTCTGAACCACTTGTGAAAGACCGAGACTGAGATGGGAGGACTGCGTGAAGAGAGATTTGTCGGGAGCGTGAGGGGAGCGGGGAATGCGAGCGAGGGACAGAGGGAGTGGAGACGTTTGGTGGAGAAGACAGTGAAACGGGATCAGTGACGAAGAAGACGGGAAAATAAAAATCGATGAACGGTACCAGAGTCAGTCTCGCTCCGAGCTTCAGGGATAAAGAGGAGAGCAACAAATGTGTTAACTACGTGCATGTTCGTTCACTGCCTGTGTTAACTACGTGCATGTTCGTTCACTGCCTGTGTTAACTAGGTGCATGTTCGTTCACTGCCTGTGTTAACTACGTGCATGTTCGTTCACTGCCTGTGTTAACTACGTGCATGTTCGTTCACTGCCTGTGTTAACTAGGTGCATGTTCGTTCACTGCCTGTGTTAACTACGTGCATGTTCGTTCACTGCCTGTGTTAACTACGTGCATGTTCGTTCACTGCCTGTGTTAACTACGTGCATGTTCGTTCACTGCCTGTGTTAACTAGGTGCATGTTCGTTCACTGCCTGTGTTAACTACGTGCATGTTCGTTCACTGCCTGTGTTAACTACGTGCATGTTCGTTCACTGCCTGTGTTAACTACGTGCATGTTCGTTCACTGCCTGTGTACGCGAGTTCGTCTGTTTATGGTATGCAAGGAAACAGGAAACTAGAAATATTTATTCGTCCCAAAGAAAACAAAACAGAGAATTCAACACAAAAACCGTAAAATATATTACATCTAAGTCGATATGAGAAAACGAAGTGTTAAGAATATAGAGTACGGTCTGAAAATAAAAGGTAATGTCATATAAGGGACGTGAGACTCGTACTAAGACTAACAAGTAATCGCTGTCGTAGGAGCCACCCTGTCGATTAATTTCACCCATTATTTATATAAAAAGGAAAATAAAATCCCTATAGAGTATTAGTGCATAATTGCTGGGTGAACAAATTTAATACAGATATGTCGGTATATTACAAATGCCAAATACACAGAGTGATTTTTAACCAAGGAGGAACGGAGACATATACATATACATATACATATACATATACATATACATATACATATACATATACATATACATATACATATACATATACATATACATATACATATACATATACATATATATATATATATATATATATATATATATATAATTATTGCACATTGTTCAATATATGTATTCAGATAATAACGTTTGATATAATTTGAGAAACTGTGAGTGGTGATCTTGTCTTTTAATAATTCAGGTGCATCATTTATGGTATGTGGCAAACTGTACCTGAGACTTCGTTTAGCAAACTCGTGATGTGCCCTGATTGTATGTATCTTATCTTGACCACGTGTATTAAAGTTGTGAACACTATTGTTTTGATCAAGTGGTACGTTTTGCAGGTAGACTTGAAGTTTATTTTTTGAAAACTTATGATATAATTTTAGTTCCTTCAATTTTAGAATATGCTCTACTTTTAGTAAATTAAGACTTTTGAACAGTGGATCAGTATAAGCATTATATTTGCTTAAACATATAATTCGGACAGCTTTCTTTTGAAGTTTTTTTTATTCTATCACATCAATAGCCCCAGGCCGTTAAGCCATAGTTTAGATGTGACAATATCAAAGTGTTATACATCATAACCTTTATATTAATAGGTAGCAATCGTTTTAGTTTATTTAGGATACCTATAATTCTGGAACACTTATTTGACATTTTTTTTATGTGGCTTTACCAGTTTAATTGTTCATTAAAACTGATCCCTAGGAAATTGAACTCATCTACTCGATATGTATTATCTATTTTTATATTTAGTTGATTTATCATATTATTTCTACTAACCGTTTTGAAGATCATATATTTAGATTTATCTACATATAGAGATAATTCGTTTAATTTAAGCCACTCATTAATTTTGTCAAGTTCTGTGTTGATTAAAAATTCTACATTTTCATTTTTGCTATATTGTGCGAACGAATCTAGGGTACTTGAAAGTGTCGTGTCATCGGCGTACATAATGAAGTTGAATTTTGGACTAGATTGGGCAAATTCATTTATGAAAATTATAAATCACAAAGGGCCTAGAATTGATCCTTGAGGTATGCCTGTGGAGATATTAAGCATATATGATAGGGCGTCTTTCAATTCTACGTACTGTTTTCTATTTTTCAAATAATTTTTGAATATATCTAAAGCTACTCCTTTTAAGCCATAAAACTCTAGCTTATCAATTAATATTGAGTGATCCAGAGCGTCAAATGCTTTTGACAGGTCCAAGTAAATATTTATAGGCATTTCTTTATTATCCAAACGTGTCAATATCTTATCAATCATTTCAAGAGAGGCAAATTCCGTAGAATGTTCCTTTTTAAATCCATATTTACTATCGTACATAAGTTTATGTCTTTTTAAGAAAGAATCTAGCTAGTTGTAAATAATTGCTTCGATTACTTTTGAAATTGCAGGTAAGATTGATATTGGCCTATAGTTGCAGAATAGGGTTTCGTCCCATTTTTATAAATTGGTATTACTTTGGCAGTTTTGAGTTTGTCGTGGAAGATACCCGTAATTAATATTTGGTTTGTTATTAAAGTTAAAGATGTTGTCAAAACAGGTTTAATTGACTTTACAAGCCGTGAAGAAATACCGTCTAATCCGCAACTTGCTTTTGTGTACATATCATCTATTGTTTTAGATATTGTTTCTTCACTAATAAGTTGAAAATTAAATACATTGTTATGTTTTCCATTAAGGTAGTATCTGAGAGTTTTATTTGTGGAACGTTGTATTTGGTTGGCTAAATTTGGGGCAATGTTGGTAAAATATGAATTAAATGTGTTTGCAATTGCCATTTTATGTGCTATGATATTTTCGTTATAAATAAAATAATTGGGGAACGTTTTCTTTCGGTATGTTCAAGAAAGAATACCATTAATTGTTTTTTTTTATTTTTTTAATGATTCGTAATGTATGCGTTTAGCAGTAGGAATGTTTTTTAAGGATAATAGGTAGTCAGGTTGATCCGAATTGCAAAGTATTTTGGTGATTCTGGTCGGTAATTTTTAATGTCTTATATAATTTATCTCTGTATCGAAAGGATTTGAGCAGACCTAACGTAATCCAAGTGGATTTCTTGTGTCTGTATTATTTAGTTTAACCGTTTTATATGGCATATGTTTATTTTGTGCACATTGCATTACGTCATGTAGGATATCATAATTTACATTAGGGTTTGAATTAGGAGATTGGTCGATTTTACTCTTGTCGATTTAACATTTGACGAGAACACCTCGTGTATAAAATCAGATATTGAATCAGAGTTCTGTGTACTAAATTTTATATATCTTGGTAAAGGTTCTGTTTGGGAAACTGTATTTAGAAAAGTGAAATATGGTTGGTGGTCTGATAATTGTTTAGTTACAATGCCTGATTTAGGCTTTGTTGTGAATTTAGTTAATTTGCAAATAAAAATCAATTAGGGTTCCATCATTTTTGGAGAGCCTAGTAAGAAGTGTGATGTGTGGGTAAAAGCTATATGATATTAAAGTATACAAAAATTCGGCGAATACTTGTTTTTCGTTTATTTTCAAAAGGTTTATATTGTAGTCTCCTGCAATAATAACATCTGAGTTTGTTGTGTCAAATGACGAAATTATATGTGTGAATTCGGAAAGGAATTGTTTAAATTTTGTTTAAGGTCTCTTGGGGGCCTGTAAATATTACCAATTATTATATCTTTAGAAAGCCCACCACTAGTTACTTTAATAAACTGACCTTCCCAATTGTCATAGTGATTAAGAGGCAAAATTACTTTGTAGTTAAATGTTTTGCTTAAATACATGACCAGTCCACCTTTATTACTACATGATTTGCCTTGTTTGATGCATTGACATCCCTAAAGTTGTAAATGACACATATCATCATTCTCGGAAAGCCAGCATTCCTGAAAACATATTAAGATAAATTTTAAGTTTATCAGGTTAAGTTCTACCACGAAGGCTTCTATTTCACCATGTTTAGCATTAATTGATTCTAGGTTTGTGATTAGTATATTAAAACGTTTGTTGTGTCTTTCTGCCAATGACATAAAATTATCAAGATCATAATAAGGGGAATTACGTATTGGTTGAATATCCTCATCAAGTGTTTCATTTCACTGTAATATATTAAATAAAGAACTGCGGTTAGTACCTCCTTGAAAATGAATAAATGATTAATCATCATCCATTATTTAGATACGTAATTTTGGTTAAAAAAATATGCAAAATAAATCCGATTGTCTGCTCCATATACATACAACATTTAAGATACAATATAGAGTCAGAATGTATGTTGTGCTACGAATCACCACAATTGCCTGTGTAGGAATATTAGAATAGTACATACAAATACTGATGCGAACACTATTATTTGGGATTAACAAAAATATGACAAATATAATAAAAAGAATATGCTTACCACAGAGGTCATCGAGGTACCGAGATTAATGGTGACAAAACAAGTCACAATACAATGATGAGATAGGGCTGACAATCATTACCAATCGCACGTGCCCATTAAATTATATGTGCACATAGGCTTAGGTTAGTTATAGTCTTGAAATAGAAAAAGTGGAAGGCGAGCTCAGAAAGCCGAGCCGTTAAATCCTCATTGATGAAAACACGGCAGTTGTTTCCCTTCAGTTTTCCACGCATTCAGATTATTGCGTCCCGGCGACGCTCGCTGTGAAACATCAACAGTATGCTGCGTTTGTTTGGCGTTCTTCCCATGCAGTGACACCGCACTGTTTCATTAGTTTCAGGCGGAGGAGTAAGGCCGATTTGATTGTTTACGATGTCCATGATTTTTGCCTGAATATCCTCCCCGTTTGCTATATCTGGGATTCCTTGGAATTGAAGATTGGTTCTGAGGGAGATTGCTCCAAACCATCCAAATCCAGGCTGTTGACTTGTTGTTCTAGTTCATTTATTCTAACATCCCTCACTTCGATACTTGCGGTGAGATCGTCAATTTTCTTGTTCATGGAGTCAATTTTATCGGCCAACCCTTTTGGGTACCAGATCTTTTTTCATTTTTAATAACACATTCTCGTCAGACAATAGTTTCAGTACTATTAATTTGAGCTGGTCAGTATTGAGAACACCGTCTCCTGGATTTGGTACGGATACGTCGGCACTAGCACTCTGGTTTCTTTTAGGTCCCATTATCGCGTGGATTGTTCAGACGCGGCGGGTGTATTTGGCACTGTGTAAATAAACAATTACCCTTCGTAGTCGACGACCGATGTTACGCAGTGTTTGCCACGAACCGGGCACCGAAGCGGAAACAACAACAGATTTTCAAAGCGTTGCACTACCGTACAAGGGTCGATTACAAATATTCATTGTGGCGCAACATTTGCACTTGCTTACCTGAGCGAATGTGCAGTCGTGTGCGCCAGCGCGTGAATATAAACATGGGAAACACCTCATCTCTGCAAATTATTGATGACTTAAAAACAAACAATAGAGCGAGCCGTACTGCCGGCCTAGAGCCTCCATCGGCGGCTGAGACGGGGCGCCGAACAACACAGGCCGACCAGCATAACGGGCCGATATGATATATTGGGCAATATGGAGAGGGACGTGACAGAAAGTGGGAGGTATGTCCTAGGATGGGTGCGATATGGGAGTGTGGCCTCAAAAATAGGTGGGAGGTGAGACTGGCGCGAGGTGGGCACTCACAAATGGTGGGAGGTGGGAGGTTGGTCTCAAAAAAGTGGATGACGAGGTTGTTAGATGGGAGGTTGAGACCCTAACACACCTCTCAAAATATACTTTCAACATACCCAAAATACCACAGATGCAAATGGCGAGTTCTGTCTCACGACACTGCAACTTTTCATCTCATTGACGTCATGTCGACATCACTGTGACACACACAACACTCCCACTTGTCCACTCCTTCATGTCATCCTGGTGACACCCACGACACTCCCACATTTCCATTCCTTGATGTCATCCCGGTATCCTGGCGACACACACGACACTCCCACTTGTCCGTTCCTTGATGTCATCCCGCCATCCTGGCGACACACACGACAATCCCACTTGTCCATTCCTTGATGTCATCCCACCATCCTGGTGACACACACGACACTCCCACTTGTCCATTCCTTGATGTCATCCCGCCATCCGGGTGACACACACAACACTCCCACGTGTCCATTCCTTGATGTCGTCCAGCCATCCTGGTGACAAACACGACACTCCCACTTGTCAATTCCTTGATGTCATCCCGCCATCCTGGTGACACACACGACACTCCGACTTGTCCACTCCTTCATGTTATCCCGCCGTCCTGGTGACACCCACGACACTCCCACTGTTCCACTGATTGGCGTCATCACGTCATCCTGATGACATCCGCGAAACTCCCACCTGTCCACTCCTTGATGTCATCCCGCCATCCTGGTGACAGCTACGATACTTCCACTTGTCCACTCCTTGGCGTCATCCCGCCATCCTGGCGACACCCACGACACTCCCACTTGTCCACTCCGTGATGTCATCCCGCCATCCTGGTGACAGCCACGATACTCCCATTTGTCCACTCCTTGGCGTCATCCCGTCGTCCTGGTGACATTCACGAAACTCCCACTTGTCCACTCATTGATGACATTCCGCCATCCTGGTGACATCCTCGTTTGTCACATTTGCCCTTCCTTTAAGTCATTTTGTTTTATATATCATGCAGGACACAACCGATGTACTCGTACAACAGCTGTGATGTTGTACACAGAAACATCGACACTATGTGCTCGTACAACATACGTGATGTTGTACACAGAAACATCGACACGATGTGCTCGTACAACAGCCATGATGTTATACACAGAAACATCGACACGATGTGCTCGTACAACAGCCATGATGTTGTACCCAGAAACATCGACACGATGTGCTCTTACAACAGCCGTCATATTGTACAAAGAAACATCGACGCTATGTCCTCGTACAACAGCCGTCATGTTGAACACAGAAACATCTACACGATGTGCTCGTACAACAGCCGTGATGTTGTATACAGAAACATCGACACGATATGCTCGTACAACAGACGTGATGTTGTACACAGAAACGTCGACACGATGTGCTCGTACAACAGACGTGATGTTGTACACAGAAACATCTACACGATGTGCTCGTACAACAGACGTGATGTTGTACACAGAAACATCGACACGATGTGCTCGTACAACAGCCGTGATGTTGTACACAGAAACATCGACACGATGTGCTTGTACAACAGCCGTGATGTTGTACACAGAAACATCGACAAGATGTGCTCGTACAACAGACGTGATGTTGTATACAGAAACATCGACACGATGTGCTCTTACAACAGCCGTGATGTTGTATACAGAAACATCGACACGATGTGCTCGTACAACAGACGTGATGTTGTACACATAAACATCGACAAGATGTGCTCGTACAACAGACGTGATGTTGTACACAGAAACATCTACACGATGTGCTCGTACAACAGACGTGATGTTGTACACAGAAACGTCGACACGATGTGCTCGTACAACAGACGTGATGTTGTACACAGAAACATCTGCACGATGTGCTCGTACAACAGACGTGATGTTGCACACAGAAACATCGACACGATGTGCTCGTACAACAGCCGTGATGTTGTACACAGAGACATCGACACGATGTGCTCGTACAACAGCCGTGATGTTGTACACATAACCATCGACACGATGTGCTCGTACAACAGCCGTCATGTTGAACACAGAAACAATGTATTTGAATTGTGAAACGACATCGATTCTATCCCCACACAACAATCGTCTCACCTGTGTCCCGCGTGGTCACGTTGTTGACGGGAGTCAGAAGGAACAAAATTCCAAGAAGTAGAACTGGTGACGTCATAGAAGCAAGACGGGTCGACATGTTGCTGTGCTTCAACAACATCGCCCGTTGCGTTGTGCAATGCCGGCGCAACTGAAACGTCACTCTGCGTAACATCAAACAGTATTTCATAATACTGGAAGCCTGGGTGAAAGATCGATTACCGTGCCCCGTGCACCCATACATCATCCCGGTGACATTTAACGCATTAATAATAAATGTCACAGTGTTCATAACACAAGTCTAACATTTACAAGCTAACAACATGTCCGCTGCGTCCCATATTTTCGACTATGCGCGTGGTGCATTTTCCGATGTCGGCAGTGAACGTGCCATCGCGATGTTTTAATAGTAATTACTTATAATAATACGTTCATTCGATTTTCTATCATAGAGTTTGAATATCCCATTTGGGTACGGACTTTAGGAAATGTGCATAAAACATTAAACTAACATAACGTTTTCGTAACTAAATAAAATTAGGCCCGTACGTGTATAGTGATATTTAAAAGGGAATTCAATGAAATAATCACCGATGACTTTTAATCACCCAGGACTATATCCTCCACCGTTATCTCCGGCAATATCCTCTGTCTACAAGCACGCAACAATGAATCAACATTCATATTTAGTATACTATATTGTTTACCAGTTTATTAAAGTTAAAGAAAACAAAGACGAATCCATTGTGAGTTAATTTATGTCTCAAGCCTGACTTCAAATCAAAGCATTCCTTAGTAGGCTGATCTCAAAGAACCAGCAGCTTAAAGTTTTATAAGGTCTACGTACTGTCCAGCCCGGTTAGTTCAGGGCCAACGTGTGCATGTGGGATGTACATGCGTGCGTCGTTGGTGAACTTTAAAACTGCATCCTCAACTGATTTAGCCTATCGCGAATCCGGTTTGTTGATGTCTTAATATGTGGTGTGTCAATAGTTTAAGTAATATCCGCAGTCGGTTTAACTAAATAGTGCGTATTTTTTTAAACCGTTGAAAGAATTGGCTTTAGTCGTTAGACCGGGTAAGGCTCAAAATAGTTTATATCCAAAACGGTACCCACTTTATGGGGTCAAGGCTGATCATGGGCGTGACTTCCGTCCTCTCGCTGATTTTATTAAAGGCGAAATTCTTGAGGCTCAAGCTTTTCCATTTTCATTTCAATCAATTCTGCATACATAATTAAATAATTTAATAGTTTGTCTGGTGATATCAGGTGTCACGTTAAAGGTCTGAATTTTCACGCATATTTTGATAATCTTTAGTAATTAATGTTTATTGGAGTGCCAACTGACGGTGCATGGAGGGTTCACGCAATCATTCGTTGCGTACGACTGGATACTAATTTCAAAGTCGCAGCAATTAAGGTCCGTTCTTGCGGAGATAACGGCCTGTTTGAATTTACACCATTGAGGCCTAGTCGCTAGCGTTGTGTTTAGAAAAGCTTTGCAGTTCAACGTACATTTCCGAGAAAAATCGAACATGTATTATTTAGTCTGTTTTCATGTGGTGTGATCACGAAAACCAGTGTGCAATATGGTACTTTTGGAGCTGTATTAGTAACCGCATGTAAAATATGTGCATTTCTTTTAAGCGTACGCAACGCGATGCGTTCGTGTTGTATCATATTAATTGAATTCCGTTAAATAAAAAATTAGGTGGACAGAGTTGATGCACTGTGTGTTGGTCTGTCCTTTGTCTTTGAAGTCAAGTGTGGATGCGGGTCATGGTTGTTTGTTCCCCTTTGTTCCCCTTTGTTCCCTTTGTTCCCCTTTGTTCCCCTTTTTCATCATTGATCCTTTCACTGACGTTTCCACCGCCCAGCACCTCTCCCTATATACCTCGCTCTCGTTCTCCACTCCCTTCACAGTCCCGCCAAATCTATCTTCACACAGGCCTCCCATAGAGTCGCGGTTTCCCCTCTTCTTTGTACCCCCACTCCCTCCAAGCGCACCCATTATCTAATCCTTCGTCAACCGTTCCCTTTCATTTCGTTCCTTGTGTCCAGCCCATATACCAAACTCCTCACCAGGTTCCTCCTGAAACTATCTGTCACATCAACATCTTCCCTCTGCTCCTCCGTTATTTTTCAAATGACCACACTCCTCTCTGGTCTCAAGACGGGACTCTCCTGAAAGATGACACTGCCATCCAGCAACGATGGAAGGAACATTTTGAGCAGCTCCTAAACCGTGAATCTACGGTTGTAGTATACAATGAGTTTTCATACCCCCAAGCAAAAGAGCACACCATGGTCATTAATCATCCGCCATTAGCTTCCTGTAAGCGCTCAGCCAATCAGTGAGCGTCCTGAAGGTCACGTGATACGCTCAGCCAATCAGAGAGCGTCACATGATTAGCGCAGAGCCCTCTGGGTGCGCCTCCTAGCGACCGTAGCGTGAACTATGATTAGCGCAGAGCCCTCTGGGTAATATCAGCGCCTCCTAGCGACCGTAGCGTGAACTATGATTAGCGCAGAGCCCTCTGGGTAATATCAGCGCCTCCTAGCGACCGTAGCGTGATCTATGATTAGCGCTGAGCCTTCTGGGTAATATCAGCGCCCTCTAGCGAACGTAGCGTGACCTATGACTGACGGGCGAGTTTGACGGACTGACGGGCGGGGACACCTAACGGACTATCATTTACAGACAGGAGGGTCATTATCCTGGTTACAGTGGTCATTTACAGAGAGGAGGGTCATTAACCTAGTAAGGAAACGAACAAAAGCGTACGGTGCACACGTATTTTAATAAAACAAAGCGGCAGCGGTACAAGCGAGGCGATCGTAATACATTGACAGCAGTACAAGCGTGTTCGAATGAATACAACAGGGGTATGATGACGATGATTATGCGACTTGCGAATGTTGACCATTGCGCCAGAGGTCGCGAACTTACGGGTGTCTCCACCGCGCCATAAGTTCGAGGGCGAGCTTACGGGTGGTGCGACCACCGCACCAGAGGCTCAGTCTATGTACGATATGTGATAGTATGGTATACCCTTTTTCAGTAGCTTAATCCAATCGAACACGCGACAATCGTTTTTGACCAGATCAGTGTGGAAAGCGTTTACGAAAGTTCTCATAGAAGAACCGTTACAACGAAGCATTATATAAGTTATGCAATATTGTCCGCAAACGTTAGAAAGATGACTCTGAAGTCTCTTGCTATTATGAGTCCACTCGGAACAGTGTTTGTTCAAGAAGGCGCGGAACGCCGCGTGAAGAGGCGGCAGACCGTACGAACAGAAATATTCGCCGCGCCCGTCGGAGGACAGGTACATCGCTATCCAATGTTATCCCGGTTCGTCACCGTTGTCGGTGTTGTACACGAAGGCGATCGGCAAAGCGTCTATTTTTTTAGGCAGTCCATCTTTGGACACAACGCCTCCAAAGATGGACGTGGTGTTCGTATCCATCGCCAGTAGACGGGCGATCTGCAGGGTGTCCATCTCAGTAGTCGTAGATGATGTTGCGGTTCTTGTCGATTTCCAGCACGGATTCGAATTCGGCGTAGGCGACGACGTTCACGGTGATCCGAAGCGCTTCTCGGAAATGAAATTCTATGCGCAGGTTGTCCTTTTGTACCAGATGGAAGCAGGGACCATGGCACTGGTCGGGAGTCAGATCGAAACAGAAGAAGGTGTAGCCGTCTCGGTAGTCGTCGCGAGTCAGACCGTTCCCCTCGTCCTGCCAGATCTTGCCGGTCGAGGTGAACAGGCTCGCGTAGCTCCTGGCGAAGAGGTTTTCTGCGAAGTTGGGCTGGAATGGTTTGGCGGGTATCTGAAGTCCGTCCACGTACACCGAGTGGAAGCTTATGGCGTTGTTCTTGGCGTGGAACGGGTTCTTATTGTACGCGCCGTTGTAGGCGTCGTTGTCGATGCAGCACAGTACGAGACGTTTCGGCAGAGTGCCGAGGAACAGGTTTTCGTGCGTGTGCGACAGAGCTCCCGTGGGAATGGAGTACACCTTGACGTCGACCGGTCGTAACGGATACTTGACCGTGTTATTCTCGAGAGCCTTGACGTGGGCTATCTGCACGGCGGGGTTGAGGGTGGCCTTCTTGACGAACAAGGACGCGTTGACGATGGTTATCTTGTAATCCGTGTTTCCAAGAGCCATCAACGCAAACGAGGGCTTGCTGCGTACCAGTCGTAACTTGACGTTGACGCCGTTGATCAGGAATTTATCTTGCATAAACATATCCAAGTGGAGACGACACATCATGTCGACCACGCGACTTCTGGTTATGTATTGTCGTCGAGTCACGAACCCGTGGTTAGGAGCGGGTCCGGTGGCTAGCTCGATAGCGTTCATGCGATTAGCCGTGTCCTTGCACCACAGCTGATTCGTTAGCTGCGTCGACTTGGCTTCGGGTCCGTAACTCAGCAGTGTCTCTATGTAGGCTCGATACGCGTACGTGTTTGACGAAGAGGTCACGAGCGTGCCGTTCAGGTAGAGGTCGACCTTGCTGTATAGCGAATGCAGCAAGTTGTTCACCGGTCCCACGGCTTCGTCCGCGTCGAGAACGTGTCCGTCGGCTCGCGTTATCTTCGCCTGCACGTGTAGCATCGTGTTGGCGAGATCCAGGTAATCATCTCCCGATCCTGGGATGAGGAATTATATTGGTCCTCCAGAGTCCAGAGAGGCCGTGGGTTGATGTTCCACCACGTGACTGTCGCTGATGCAGTTCTGAGTGGGAGGTAAGGTAAAGAGATCCAGCTCGGTCTTGACTCCCTCGCACGACTGTCTATGTACGAAAGCCATTGTCGAATATGTCGGCCTCTCGTTTCTTGGACATCTTTCTCTTGCGTCGTCTCTTTACTGCAGTGATAGTCGCCTTTGCAGACGGATGTTTTATACGTTTACCGGGTGGAGCTCGAAGACCGCTCAGCACGGCGTCGGTGACGCGTCGTTTGGCAGCCGTTTTTATGTTCTGGCCTGATAAGACGTCGCCGGCTATACGAACGCCGGTCTTCAACGCGCCTTTACCCAAAGCCACGGCACCTCTCTTAATGAGCGGCATGGCGCTGCGCAACAGACCGCCGAACAGACTGCCCAGTCCGTGACCTCGCTGGTATTGTGCACCGGCGAAGTAAAGCAGCGCACCGCCAGCCTGTCGCGCGTAATAATCGTTGTAATTCATCAGAACAGTCCGGTCTTGCGTCGACGAAAATGAAGCGTCACAGTTACTCTACCGTATTCGAATGGCACGCGTCGACCCATGTCGTCTCTTATATCCACCTCGATCGAGCTGAAGTTCGAGCATAACAGAGGTACGTAGTGAATGTTAGTGGAACGATCGGACACCCTGTCACCGTGAAGTCCGCTAATCGGAACGACTTGCAACAGCGGCGCGAGAGTGTCGCCCACTATACGAGACTCCACGATGTCCGTGTAGACGCATAGGGTGTCGAATCCATGCGTCATGTTCACCACATCGTCGGCCTCGATCTGGAAGGGGTACGAGGAGTTGGAGCCGGTGACGGAGATCGCCTTCGGTTCGCTGGCTACGGGTCTACGGAATCCTAGCATGGAAGCCGTCGCGCTGTGGTTCGGTATGGTGAACAGGGTGTTCTCTGTCATGTGTAACGTCATTTTTCGAGTGACGGGGCTATAGGTCAATCGAGCCCTTGTCTTCGCCGTCCACAGGCTGTGCAGTCCTTTGTTGACGTGATACATCAATGTTAACGGATCGTCGTAATACCCACACGACAACTTCGCACGTTGGGACGTGTCCGGAGCATCGATCGCGTTGAGGAATAACCAGACATCGTTCTCTGTGACGTTGTACCAAGTGTGCGGATACTGGAACTCCGCCAACCCACACTCCCACTCGCCGGTCAGATTGATGCGCTGAGGCAAGTCCGTGATGTAATGGGTCAAGGTGTTGTCGAGGTGCGTCTTCATAGAAGCGTTGCTAGGCAGCGTCATGTAGAATTCAGTCGCCATTGCGTCTCAACGTGGGATTGGGCAGTAGGTAACCCAACGAACTACTCAACAGTGCCGTCCACAGATTAGAATCGCCGTGACCTACAGTCAGGTTGTAGATGCTTATCACGATGACCGTGTACAAGATGACGACCTGACACAGAAACACTATCTCCTCTTTGGGACACTCGGTGCCAAACAGATGCGAAGGAGTACTGTCGTTGTCGTTCGACGCGTCGGTACAATCCTCTATGACGGTCTGCGGTGTCGTGTCTTGTGACATAATGACGACCCGACTTACGCGCTGCTAGTTTTTATAGATGATCGCCTTGGCATCGATCCAGCTGTTTAATGTGGACGGATGTCCGAACCATTTCACCAAAACCTCCGTTCTTCCGCCAACCTTACGACGCTGCAGTACCGATTCGATGCGGTACACTTTATCGACCGGTACCGACACTTTCTGCAGCTCCAGTTCGTAGAAGGTGCCGTCCAGCACGTCGCCGAGATCGTCCCGCAGGCGGTACACGGGCGGCTCGGAGGGATGAACTTCGTGTACGGTGAACACCTCTTCGCTCCAGTTCGTCTCGTAGCCCTTTTCGAACGTGCCTTTGTACTTGCTGATGCGCACGCGATCCGACACGTTCAACTTGGGCACACCCTTACCGTCGTGTCCGTACAGACGTTGCCACACCATTTCTTGATTCTTTGCATTGACCTGCGACGGAGCCATACCGATGCTGCTGTGACGGGTGTCGTTGTACGTTCGCACCAGGTCCGGAAGGACGTCGATGTAACGCCACGTCTGGCATTTCGTGAAGTAGCGCCACATGCGAGTCTTCAACGTTTTGTTGAATCGTTCCACGATGCTCGCTTTCGTCTCCGCGTTGTGCGTGGAGAAGTGATGGACGCCGCGTTTCCTTAAGAGAACCTGAACGGATTTATTCAGACATTCCATTCCTCGATCCGTCTGCAACGTGTGCGGCCGGTCGTTCGCGAACGCGATTCGCAGCGCCGCGACCAATGACGCAGCGGATTTGCTTGGCATAGGAATGCATCTGGCTCGTTTCGAAAAGACGTCTATTATTGTGAGGAGAAAGGTGATACCGTCGTTGTCGTCTTTCAACGTCGTCAGGTCGACGAGATCGGCTTGCCACTGTTGATTCATACCGCCCACGATGACGCATCGTCTCTTGAAACGTCGTCTCGCCGGCTTGTGTAAGCTGTAGGCGTCCTGTTCCGACAACCACTGCGCGACTATTTTTCGAGGCGCGTGCGTGACGCGTCGCAAGGCGTCGACTCCTCCATAACTGCCTACCCTCTTTGGGTCGAAGTAGACCGTCTTCAGTCTTTTCGACGTCATTAAAACAGAAGGTCCGACGCGTTGACGGTGACGTTGACGACTCCTGAATACTGACGAACGACGAGGAGTGCGCTGACGTATAGTAGAACGCACGTTATCGCTCCCACAACGGCAGCGGTGGAGCAACAACGTAGCGAAACCATAGTCTGAATAACACCCGTTGTATAAGAATTCCGGCTGCAACGTCACCAAGCAAGGTAAGTCCACTAAGCGATATCGAAGCGACGACGGAAAGGTACTCGTCCTGTGAATTCGACAACATGAATGCGTTACGACTACGATCTAATCTTCTTATAATTTGGCCCAACTCATCAATTCAGGTGGTGGTGTAGGTAGGGAATGTTCCATTTGACGTTCGAGAGGTGACCAGCTTGACGATCGTTGTTGTCGTTGTCGTCGTGGTGTAGAAGCGGCGGGAGTCGCTGTCTGTTGTATGTAGGCTTGCCTGGTAGCGTTACCGACCAACTCCATGGGTATGTTGATGACGCGGAGTTGTCGTGCGAACGACTGCCAACCCGTTGGATCGCCGGTCTTCCTCTTACGCAACAGATCGTGAACGAGATCCACCACGTTACTTCCGGCAACCGGAACACCCTCGTGTATGAGTTCGCCACGATCGCTCCACGCGACGTTTCTTTTGAGATGTTCCATCAAACGTCTGGCTTTGGCCTGCAGGCTCTTGGGAACAATGTTCACCACGTCGGCTTCCATACTAGAAGTTTTTTTCGGGTTCCGTCCCCACTTCCTTCCCTACCGCGATCACGCGTACCGGTTCCTTGACGCGTTTATCGACCAGGACGTTGTACCGCTGCAACACCTGATTATACAGCGTGACCTTGGTCCCGTCGTCGAGGTCCTTTCTATCGAGGATGGCCTTCATCTCGTCGTCGAGGGCTTGCACCTTCTTACCTACGGTGTCCGTTGGCGGAGGTGGCGAACGAAGCGTATCCAGCAGCCGCGGATCCACCAAGGCCATCTTGCGTGCGTGTTCCATGTGTCTACTTGTTGAGCAGCGCTTCGCGAAGCAAGGGTAGAAAGGTCGAACTCACTAACGGTGCTAGGAAGGCCGATAGGAAACCTCCGCTCTGACCCTTGCCGACTTGCGGTCGTGACAAGAGGAGTCTTCTTCTTTCGGCAGTCGACGTTCGTTTCAGAGACAACTTACGTAAGGTCGTCTTGTATTTACTCAAACGACGTCCCTGTGAATCGGTCAACGGAACGTTCTTCTTTAGTATCTTGTAGGCACACTCGGCCAGTGCACACAGCAGATCGGCGTTGGCGTTGGAGATGATGGTCTTTCTTATTTTGGCGTTCTTGTACTTGTTCAGAGTCTGTATGCACGCAATGTGTCTCTTCACCAGCTCAGACATGGTGCGAATGAAGAGACGACTCACACGTTCCGTCTTTTTATACTTTAGGTAGGTACGCGTACTGTACGTCGTCGTCGGGAAAGATACACGCGCGCAGACGCATGTCCTCGGGAGTGTCCTGTTTGAGATCGATCAATAGATAACCGTACGGCATTGTTGTGGCGTCTTTAAAAGCGTCTAGCGCAAATTTCGTGCGTCTCGGATACATCTGACGAGCCAGGTGCGACATCTGCGTTGCATCGCGCGGATTCTTGAACAACACCATGTAGTGAGTGTTAAGACTGATGGTGCGACTCTCTTTATTTTTAGGGAAAAGGTTCTGTACGAGATACAGCACGGACGTGTTTCTGTGGTGACTTTTTTTAGTAAACAAGGTCGTGACCCGCTCATCCGTTTCCGTCGAGAGAACGTCTATGACGATGAAGTTCCTCGTTGTCGATTCGAACATGTCAACCGTCGGTAACCCTTCCTCGAATCGCACGTGAGTCAAGTCCGTCGTTGCGTAAGCCTCTTGCCATTCTCCATAACACCACTTGATCTTTTCGGGAGGTGGATCAATCATCGCAGAGGCGTGACGTAACAGACGCGTCACGAACGTGCTCTTGCCGCATCCCGTCGGTCCGGCGACGATGCACGTGAAGGGATGTTTCCATCGCGTGTCCATGATCGATTATGACAAACAACCGCATGCAGCGTCTTTATTTACACGTCAGTCGGACCCGTACTCAGTCCGTCCTCGTGTACCACGCGTTTGGCGTAGAAGTAGGTGAGAGCCGCTAGTTCTTGCACGTACGTCAGCACGGTCGATTTATGCAATCGGAATCCAAGGTTCTTTCCACTTCCGCTCTGACGGTTGGTGAGCACTTTCAGGAACGTCTCCTTGTCGATGACGTTGTGACGTTTGCTCAGACCTTTGGTACTGTACTTGTCGGTGGCCCCGAAACAATAGTACGTCTTGCTACACAACCCCACGAATCCTTCGCCCGACCACTCTACCTTGAACAGACCCGGTGTTCTCTTGTCAAACGCTCTGCGTGCCTTACAGCACGCCTCGTCTCCGACCCAAGGTCGACCGGCGAGTCGACAGCGCACATACTCGTTTCGGCGTTTGTCGCAACATTCAGAACGATGACGGAAATAATGATCTCGCAGTGCTGGGGTCACGAGGTCATCGATGGTCTCTCCGGTCAAGGCTAAATAGGCACTGTCCGTATCCATCTCACAGTATTGGAACAAAGGTCGTTCCACGTATCTGTCGATGAAGTCGTAATAGAACTGCAACATGCGCATCTTGGCGTATTGCAGAACGAAGAATCCCACGTGTACGGGTAGTGTGTACGTGACGGTTCTCTTGCTCATCTCTATCTCGTACGCGTCGTCGACGACGATGTCGAGTTGTCGGAACCGTTTATTGTTGATCAGACGCGATGCCGTCTTCTCCGTGCAATAGTTGACGTCACGATGTCGGTCCACGTTGTTGAAGGTCTTTCCGTAGCCCGAGTTCCCCAGCAATTTCATAGTATCCGCGATGATGGTCATGTCTCTGTGGACGTCTCCCTCGCGTCGGGCCTTGGACAGGGCATCACCGAACTGTCGGAAACACGGATTCGGATCGTACTCGATGACCTGGTAAACGTGTAACCCCTCGAGACCGTGGTCCAGATACCATCGCAACAGAGGCGTTGCGAGCAATATCTTATCACCGTAATAACTGCCCACGAGCATGCGCCTCGGAGTCGTCATGATGTTGTGCGCTTCGGCGTATCGACGCATGAATGGACCGAGATCCTCGCGCATCAGACGGATGTTCTTGAACACGGGCTGCATCTCGGCAAAGTACTCGCGCAGTTCTTCTGGCACGCGAATGTCACACTCGATCATGCCGAACACGGTTCCAGCGCGCACCCCGTTCAGGATCTGTTGCGTCGTCATCGTCCACCTCACGTGACGTCGACGTCGGGGAAATGCAGCGTCCAAACACCGTTTTACGATTGGATCTCGTCTCATCTCTTTCCACTCGCATTCCCACAGCTCGACGACCTTGACGAAGTGACGTAGGTAGGCGGTGGTCTTTCGGGTCTTATCGAGCAGTTCGGTCATGGATTTCCCGTTGACGGAATTGACCTCTTCTCGAGTACACGGGCAACCGTGAAAGAAACACCCGTGGAACTGATAAGCCGTCTTCGTCTCGCTGCACCATCCATCCACCCGATGCTTGCCTATCCGTTTCTCTCGTCCTTTGATCTGATGTCGTATGGAAAGTCCCGTGCGTTCGGATTCCCACGTCAGCCATTCCGCGGCCATCTGTCCGTACAGCTGCGCCGATTCGGGACGGAAGTCCTTCTCAACCCGCCGTCGCGTGTACCATCCCATAGGCATGTCTTGCATGAGCGACCACAGATACAGCGCGTTCGCGTCGTATCCGACGATCGATCGACACGGACGGGCAGCCTTTCCGTACTCGTTCAGACGTAGCGTGGTGATCCCTTTCTCGTGATAGCGGTGAAATATGATCGACGGACCACCGCAAATGTTATCTTTGACGAGGTCGTGCAGATCTTTGTTCTTCTCGTTGAAGATGGTAAAGTAGGTCTTCTCCGGAAGGTCGTTGAACAAGTACAACAGGGTCAGACCAGGTACGCTGATGCCTTGCTTGAACATGTCTATCCCTCGCTGTTGATAGAAGTCAAACTGTCTGTCGATGGCCTGCAGAAAGGGAACCACGTCCCTGTTGTTGTACCAGACGAGAAAATCTCGCAACGTCGTCATGTCGTTGTCGCGCCAGGCCTCCTGACAACTGGCGTAATCCTCGTCGGAAATACCTTCGTTCTTCAGACGACTGAAGAAGGCCTCTTTCGACGGAAGAGCGGTATCGTCGAGCTTCTCCAGTCGATCCATGTACTCGTACGGGAAATGACCTTTCGTCACCTCGCATCCGTACGCTTTCAGATACTTGTCGTAACTGAACCCAGGGGCTATGTAGTTGGTCATGTCTAGGAATTTAAGCTGATCCGTCGAAAGACACATGAAAGTGTTGTTGCGCTTGATGACGAAAAACGAATGGACACCCTCGTTCTCTTCTTCTTCTTCTTCTTCCTCTCGTTTCCTCTCTTCTTGTTCCTTTGCAGTGGACCGAAAGTAAGGTACGAGGAACTGTTTGATGGCATTGAGATCGTAATGACCCGAATTGAAACCGACGACGGGTAACTGACGCATCCATCCATACAGTTGTCCCATCAGCTTTTTGTATGGATTTTTTGTACGTCGAGATTTCTTCTTCTTGTCGTTGGCTGCACGTCTTCTTGTTCCTCCCATCGCGTCATTGCTTCTGCGAGTTGATCCAACACGCTGTCGTACGAGTCTTTGATGCTGTCGTACGCGGCGTCACTCATCGATATCAGAATGGCCATCATGTCGATCACCAACTTATTGTCTCCGTTCGTGACGAGACATTTCACTCGTTCGTGTCCTGGTACGTATGACGCCACGCTGACGCTCAGTGGAACGTGACGTGCAATCCAGTGAACCCGGTCGCTATCAGACGGAAGTTGTCCGGTGTCGAACCAACACTCGAAATCAAAAGTGGCTCGGTACGGGTAGTACCGCAACGATTCGTTCACTCGAATGTTCTCGTCGTCCAGTCGTTCGAATATCGTCGGAGTCGAATGGTACACGCCACCAGGAAAGATTCGACGCACGCCTCCCGTACACGTGCTCTCGTGCTGACGTAACTTCCATGCGTGTGTCCACAACGAGTTGCATTTCCGACATCTGTACGAGTGACAATACATGCGCGCATCCTGGATGAAGGAGAAATGTGTCTCGTGAAGGTTGAGGTAGAGCGTGGTAGGATGAGTTCGGCGGTCGGTCGTTCTTCTTCCTCATCCGGTTTGACGAGACTGTACACACACACATTCGTCTGGAACGTCGTCTCTACGCGATAGAGGTCTTTCATCGTGACCCCAGCAAATTGTTCCATGGGTACACCATCTTGGTTGTAAGCCTCGTACAGCGTTTTCACCGCTGGTTCCAATTGGCGTATGTCACATCCACGATGCAGGGCCAGACACCGGAAGAGACACAGGTTATCAGTGTACCTTTTGGAATGTTTGTGATCTTTGTCCAGACCGACGACGGCTTTGTTTTTCTTGATGTAGACTGGAAGAGGGATCATGTTTACACATCCTATCGAATGATCGACAATGCGGTTGACGAAAAATGTGACATTGGTCATGTGTTCGCACACGCACGCAGAATCCGGTCTTTGATTGATGGCCCACTGCAAGACGTCGGTTTCGCGGATGCGTTCGAGAAAGTCGTCAAAATCCTCACTGTTGGTGACGAGACTGGGTTCATCCAGGTATCGTCCACAGCAATTACACGAGGAGTGATAGTACTTGTATCGTCCCGTATTCTTGTTCCTCAGTACGAATCCGTAACTGAGGTTAATCTTGAAGGCATTGGTCTGTTCCTGGTACATTTTCTTCAAAGGCATCTCTAGAACGGTCGTGTCTAGCGTGGTTAATCTGTAATCGTACCTGCACTGGAGAGGTCCTCTCGACACGCGTGTCCGTATGGTTTGCCAGTGCGCTCGAACGACATCTAGCAGTTCCGTCGACAGGTTATCGGCAAAGGGAAGTCGAGCAGGTGGGTCGACGGGATCTTCGTCGGTAACTAGCGGGTGATGGGATGTGGTGTCTTCTGCGTTTGATCTCTTCGGTGGTGGTGGTTGTGGTTCGTGTTTGGACAGGTTGTGTCTGGTCAGGTTGTTATGTGTCTTGCAATTCTTTCTGCATTTCGTACACGTGTATACGGTAAGACGACATGTTGTTTTTACGTGACGCTGTAGATTGTTGTATCTCTTGAAATTCTTTCCGCATTTCGTACACATGTATGCGGTGGTAAGACGACATGTTGTTCTTACGTGACGCTGTAGATCGTTCCATCTTACAAACGTCTCATTGCATTTACACAAGTATTTCTTTTTCTTTGCGAGGTCGCTAAGTGGTGCTATCGAATAAGAATGCTCAGACGGTGTCGAATAATTCTCTAGATTGCTAGGTGGTGCTATTGAATAAGAATGCTCAGATGGTGTCGAATGATTCTCTAGGTTGCTAGGTGGTGCTATCGAATAAGAATGCTCAGACGGTATCGAATGACTCTCTACGTGACGTTTTAGCTCTCCATATGTATCGACTGCGAGACCGCAATGACGACATAGATGACGTTTCATGTTGCCGTCTACAATGACAAACATTGACTCTCGCTATAGTATATATATATATATTCAGGACCGTTCATTATTGGAAAGACCGTTCATTTTTGATATACAGAGGGTACCAATATACGATTGCGAATAATCAGGATGTATTAGATATTTGATACGCAGCAGAAGGCGCCACTCTATCTATGCAGGACCGTACGGTGGCGACATCGAACGGACTGCGAGTTCCTTCAGCGCAGAGGGCGCCACTCTATCTATGCAGGACCGTACAGTGGCGACATCGAACGGACTGCGAGTTCCTTCAGCGCAGAAGGCGCCACTCTATCTATGCAGGACCGTACGGTGGCGACATCGAACGGACTGCGAGTTCCTTCAGCGCAGAGGGGGCCACTCTATCTATGCAGGACCGTACGGTGGCGACATCGAACGGACTGCGAGTTCCTTCAGCGCAGAGGGCGCCATATCGACGTTCCATGTACGACTACGGGATGAAGGACTGACAGGACAACATGCGTCATATATTTTCATTTTTATTATGTTGTTTGTAATCATACATACACATACGATTCAACTTATACATGATTAATGGTATGTTGGGTTTGTGAATCTTTACGATCTCGACAGTGACCCCTATCTTACGATATGTTGTTAGGTTTGTGGATCTTTACGATCTCGACAGTGACCCCTAGCTTACGATCGGTTATCGATATGGCAGAGGCTAGTAGATGAATAAGTCTTTCGCAGAGATGTATATAACAATAACAACAATATAAAAATGTATTAATTCATATCCGAATCATACAAATCTCGACAGTGAGCCAGCCTAAAATGAGCATTTCTATAGCGGTTATGAAATGGTTATGAAATAATATTCAAACAGTGGTTATGAAATAATATTCAAAACTACGAAATGTTCGTTTCTACAGTGGTTATATATTCAACTACGTAATGTTCGTTTCTACTGTGATAATATTCAAAACTACGAAATGTTCGTTTCTACATTGGTTATATATTCAACTACGCAATGTTGTTTCTACTGTGATATATATTTATATATATATATATATATATATATATATATATATATATGAACGCCAGAAATGTTGACATTAAAATGGTCATTTCAAAGAGAGAGAGATTAAAAGTTCATTTCAAATGTGGTTCGATGCATTGAATATTACGTCGAAGATCTTTTTGCAACTCCGATGACATGATTGTAGTGGCAACATTCTGACAAACGTTGTAAGTCATCGTTTCGAGGGAGAGACGACCACTTTAACACTCGCTTATGATCTTCTGAATCATAGCATCTTCAATGAAGATGTTACATTCCTCCGACGACATGCGTACGTCTGGCGACTCGGGGCTGTCGACAACATCTTTATCGCATGACACGCCCTCGTCTGGCGACTTGGAACTGTCGTCGTCTTCCGGCCAGGACAACGGACAACCCTCCGGGTAAGAGTCCGGGTAAGAGGGTACTTCCGTCGACGCCGGTGACACCCCTTACGATTTGTGTTGTTTGACCGTTATCATCCATTCGATGTCATCGTCGTTCGACGCCTGTCTCTTGAGAGTTTTCTTGAACAGAAAGATTAGTGACGCCTGTCTCTTGCACGCCTTCTTGAACAAAAAAGATTAGTTCATGCGTTGCATATATCGTTCAATTATCACATCTCTCACCTTGTCTTTCACGCGTTCTCGCCATTGTATGGTCCCACACGTTGTGATCACTTCTATACTTAACCACCGCAAGATATGCATGATCGTGTCAGATGAGGGTATGTAATCATCGTCTGAGTCTAAATTCATTACACGACTCACCTCATCGTACGCGTACTGGACAGCAGCACTCTCTACAGCTACATTAAACTTCTGTTCGTTAACCATAGAATCACCACGATCTACTATCCTATCTATTTGACGCATCGTCGTCGACATGTCCTCACCGTCACTGCTTCTGCTTCTGCTGCTGCTGCTGCTGTTGGTGATTATGACATCGGATTTATCATTCTCTTCCTCGTCATCTGTTATCACAATCATGTCTGTCGAGGAAGGAGGAGAAGAAGAGAATAAATCGTTGGTACTATTATCATTTAACCATTTCCTCACCTTCGCTTTTTCGTCGTCGACATCTCCACTGGATGTACTAGCAACAGCAGCAGCAGCGTCGACGGTAGCAGTTTCGTCCTGTCAACAAAGTTACATGGTTACAACATCAATATCTGCCACATTGTAGTTTACGTACTCTTTGGTCACGCGTTTCCTAATGGTGACCATGACCTGACTGCCTCGCAGCGTCGACACCGACTCGTAGTGTTCCTCGTCTGTCGCCAAAGACACGTAGTCGTTTGCTGTGAACCCTAAAATTTTAACCGCATTTTCATCAAAACAAGTACACCAACATTCACTGCCATGACTGTCTGTCAGAAGGAGACGCAGAACGAATATGTACACGCATTCACGTTGCAGTCCGTGCACTGCACAGACGCCGTTGTTGAGTCCTTTAGGACATCTCGAACACGCTATGTAAAAAACGTGTCTATCTTGTACGCCACATGCCGTTATGACTAACGGTTGTTTAAACACATAGCGACCAGCACTTACTTCGTCTTGCAATTTCGTCAGATTCATCTCGCTATCGGTCTGTTGTGAGGCATCCATCTTCGTGTAGAGTCGATCAAAACACAACCAATTGTGATACTCCTGTGTCTTCATATCCGCCTTTATATAGTCCTCCTGTCGACGCAACTTGGCTCGTTGCCAGCACGGCGCGTGATGTTTTCGATGTGTTATTGCGCAGTTTTACTTGACGCACTGTCCAAGCGCGTGATGTTTTCGACCACAACTTGGCTTGTTGCCGCCAACGTGATGTTTTCCTGTGTTATTGCGCAGTTTTACTTGATGCACTGTTCAAGCACGTAATGTTTTCGACCGCAACTTGGCTCGTTGCCTACACAGCGCGTGATGTTTTCGATCGGTGCGGGTGCCTAGTTGTAATCTCGTACGGCCCTGTTTCCGGGTGTTACATCAGACCCGTTTTTTACTGTCTGGTGCACTCGTATGAACTCTCTTACTTGCATGAGTATCTCACCAAGCATATTCTGACCAGCTTGACCATTGTAGGTTAACGCACTCCAAAACCCCTCTTTGCTTTTTACCCATTCCATCAAATGACTATTTCCTGTGTCTGAAAGTCGTTTCCGTAAATATCGATCACGGAATTTCACAGCTACTAGCGCGTACATCACGGAATATCTCTGCCTGTTCCATTCATCTTGTAAATGTGGCTTCACTCGAATGCTCTTGCTCAGGTATTTAGCTTGCAGGCTGTTTCGTGTGGTTAACATTTTTTCCGCTGTCTTCCAGTCTTTATTATGCACACATTTCTTCCACTGATAAGCGCTTTCAACGGTGTGAAATTCTTTATTCCACACTCGTATTCTACACGCATAAAAATTAGACAGATAGCTATTACCGCCTCTAAAGTGAATCGGGCGATTCATGCTTGTATTATGATGTTGAAATGTGCATTTACTGCATTATATGCGTTGTACCACGAATACTGTTCACCTCGGTTTTTTTGACTGCTTGACGAATGACTGCTGCGTCTGTTATCTGACAGCTCTCCGATATAACGAATTCCGTTGTTCTCGAGGTTGTCAACAATATCTCTATATAAAGACTTCTCGCATCGTGCTCTCATCAACAATGTTTTCGTCGTCGTGTTGCTCCGTCATGTTCAGGCACCTGTTGTGCACCGTGGTAGCGATCGTTGCAGCTATCAGCAGACTAACGATACGTTACATCTTACAATATGTTGGAGATGTCTCCTTGGTCTGCAGAGTACTCATGGGAGTATACTGGCACGAATACCATCGACAGTAAGTTTGTGTTTCCTTGCTTACCGAGTGCTGTGTGATAAACTCACCATTTTCTTCCTTACAGTGTTGATGACTAGCTAGAAATGTTGTTTCCTAACTCCTTGCAATGACTAGCTAGTAATGTTGTTTCCTAACTCACTTTTTTCTTCTTTTCAGTCTTCACTCCCATAAATGGGAGAACGTGATGATGGAACTTGTCGACCGAATGATGCGTAGACATATGATAGAATTGTTCAACATACTAGACGGGAAATCGGCGCCAGAACCATCACCACCTTCACGTCCATCCAAATTCATGATTTGGCCTTTCGTAATGAAACAACTACTCGAAAAAACCACCCCTTCATACGGATTAACCCCCGCCCCCCGCCATCTCCTGAACCAGAGAACTGGGAAGACGAATCACTTGACGTACCGCCTCTGTCACTGCCATATGCCTGCCGCCCGTTCGATCCGCCGCCGTTCGCCTCGCCGCCGCCCTCCGCCGCCGCTCGACCAACGACCTTGCCAACACGTGTTAGACATAGAAATCGTAGACTGCGCTTTTTTCCGTATGACGCTTCGATCCACGCCGCCATCCTAAAAAAATGAACATTAAATTTCCATTAAAATGAACATTTGCGGCTTCGTTAAAATGAATCTGTATTACTGATGATCTGCCTCAATCCATGCAACACGTATTAATTGCTGCTTCATTATGTATCTGTATTATAAAATGCCGCTTCGTTAAATTTACTGCTTCGTTATTTATCTTTTCTACATTAAATTTTGTTTTGCATCGTTAATATCTATCTGTATTATTATAACATATTACTGATGATAATTATGTGCCTGTACACGTATTAATTGCTGTTTCATTATGTTGTTTTGTCTCGTTAATATCTATCTGTATTATTACTGATGATAATTATCTGCCTCAATCCATGCAACACGTATAAATTGCCGCTTCATTATGTATCTGTATTATAACATGCCGCTTCGTTAAATTTGCTGCTTCGTTATGTATCTTTTCTATATTAAATTTTGTTTTGCATCGCTAATACATGTATGTTGTGTACACTATCGTTCTCGGTAAATAACGCATTCCATTTGACAAAAATATACTTTTTTATTATACACGATCATTCTTAATACATTACACAAAGTCCAACCACTTGCAACATGAATAAACTCCAACCGCAGTACGCCCGCTGTTCCACTGAGAACGGCCACCACTCGAATTATCATTCTACAACAGAACGCAGCTGTTTACTTAAAAAAACCGAGTTCACTGTTTCGGATAGGTATCGAGTTACATCTTCAACAACATCGGTCTACGCTCTGATTTAACGCTAACTTTATATATATATATATATATTCCACTGTTTCGGTTAGGCATCGAGTTACAACCTCGCGCAATCGATTCAGTCCGTATACATATTATTTATAATAGCCACTAAATATTGAGCAACATTTACGCAACGCTATTTAAAATCTCACACGCTCGTATTAACAATATCGATGCAGTCCGTGTCATCACGAAGTCTCCATATATTGTATTTCTAATATTGAGCAACAATCCACCAATCTTCGTAGTTTCTACACGCCTATTTCCCGCAAACTTTCCTCCACCAGTATTAACGATGCAGTCCGTGTCATCACGAAGTCGGCCTGCGACAGCTGTTCATAATAATCCACTTCGGGCTGTCGTCCGCAGTCCACTGAATATCAAGTTACAACAACAACAGATTACCACATCGCGTCGCACTGATTACCGTAGGGCTAAATATACCAACTCAAATATAGGGTAGCGTGGGGTAGATTAACCAAATATAGGGTAGTGTGGGGTAGAATAACCAAATATAGGGTAGCGTGGGGTAAAATAACCAAATATAGGGTAGCGTGGGGTAAAATAACCAAATATAAGGTTAAAATAATGTTCCGATCGTCCTCTAGTCGCTAGGATATTAGATCACGCTACGGTTGCTAGGAGGCGCTGATATTACCCAGAGGGCTCTGCGCTAATCATAGTTCACGCTACGGTCGCTAGGAGGTGCTGATATTACCCAGATGGCTCTGCGCTAATCTCATGACGCTCTCTGATTGGCTGAGCGTATCACGTGACCTTCAGGACGCTCTCTGATTGGCTGAGCACTTACCGGAAGCTAATGGCGGATGATTAATGACCATGGTGTGCTCTTTTGCTTGGGGGTATGAAAACTCATTGTATACTACTTACGGTGAGAGACGACACTATCCGGTCTATCCGACAACACCAAGAGAGAGCATCCCTAGACATCCCACCGACCCAGAAAGAGGTCCAGATTGCCGCAATGCAAACCAAAAACAATAAAGCTTATGGTCCGGATGGCATCCCTGCAGACATTCCTGCAGACATACCTGCAGACATCCCTGCAGACATCCCTGGAGACATCCCTGGAGACATCCGTGCAGACATCCCTGGAGACATCCCCTCAGACATCCCTGGAGACATCCCTGCAGACATCCCTGGATACATCCATGGAGACATCCCTTTAGACATCCCTGGAGACATCCCTGCAAATATCCCTGCATACATCCCTGCATACATCCCTGGAGACATCCCTGCAGATATCCCTGGATACATCCCTGCACACATCCCTGGAGACATCCCTGCAGACATCCATGGAGACATCCCTGCAGACAACCCTGGAGACATCCCTGAAGACATCCCTGCAGACATCCCTGAAGACATCCCTGCAGACATCCCCTTGATAGACCATGACATTCAAAAGGGCTAGAGACAGGCAGTGAATAGTTTCAAATGTATTTGCAGTCATGTCTTGTTTATATGTTCTTCAACAGTCCTTTTCCCCAGTAATTTGCATATTTTTAACAAACTCCACACATTGTAACTTACTTCGTTATTCCATGGTTACATAATCCGCTTACTTCACTAGTCCATCCAGAACCACTGGTGACCAGAGTGCGCAGATACTTGCTTCACTAGTCCAGCCAGAACCACTGGGGACCAGAGTGTCTAGAGACTTACTTCACTAGTCCAGCCAGAACCACTGGGGACCAGAGTGTGCAGATACTTACTTCACTAGTCCAGCCAGAACCACTGGGGACCAGAGTGTGCAGATACTTACTTCACTAGTCCAGCCAGAAGCACTGGGGAAAAGAGTGTGCAGATACTTACTTCACTAGTCCAACCAGAACCACTGGGGACCAGAGTGTGCAGATAAATGAGACTTCACTGTATTATGTTGAAATTGTCAGCATTACATTTTGAGCAACAGACAAATCTCTTAATATATGATTTAGTGTTCTTTGTTTATATTCACTTTATATTTTGCTGGTTTATTCGTCATTTTAGTTAGTATTAGTTAAACTGTCAACAAAATAGAAGTATGTTTGCATTTTTAACAAAGAAGAGCCAATACTTATTTTTTTGCTTTTGCAATGACCTTTGAACCCAGCTCTTCTGGAACCAATGTGCGGTTGACCCATGAACAGCTGAGAATCTGCAATCACAATGTCCAGTCTGGACAACTGGTCAAGATCATTGCATTTGCAGGTGACCTACTTTTCAAAAGTTAACCTATTTTAACTGACCTACTTTAAAATGTTGATATATTTTAATGCATGACCTACATTGAAAAGATGGGTTTCACCCATCAATGTTTTGTGAACTGATTAAGATTTATTTGCAAGAATGGTTTTATAAGTTTTGTTGTATATAATGGCCACATTAGAGGATAAACCGGAGAGAGCTTGGAAAGCATAATAATTGTCAGTGCAGGGAAGAATGAACTGGTAAATGAGGAGATAATCTCGGAAGTCAGATGGTTTGATGGGATCAAGTGGATGAATTAACTGATGAAATCAAAGAATATCTTGATAAATGCTAGCACTGGAACAAATAGGTATGCGTTGTTAAGTCATTATCATGAGGTCAGTCGTG